>CM069294.1:40177500-40585000 GCA_035609425.1 Epinephelus awoara | reverse complement strand
CCGCTAATAGAGTGGAAGGACATGTGATGATGAGCAGCTTCACCAACACTTGAGTTAGTAGTGAGATATTTGGGCCAGTGACAACAAGGTGGGAAACCTGAAGCTAAAGAGGCAGGAGATGCAGACAGCCAGTAACCAAGTCAGCATTGAGGTTCATTCAGTGACGCTGCTCATCCAGTTTTCTTTTCTTTCTTTTTTTAAAAATTCTCATGCATAATACTCTATACTGCACCCTATAAGACACATAAATAGACAACAATGATTACAACTATTGTTACTTTTTTGGAAAGTACAAATAGTTGCAAGGAATGTCAGGTGATTGAAGTCTGATCTGGTCGCACTCCCAACTTGTCAAATACTGACACTTGCTCAGTGGCCCTTTGCGTCAGACACTGAAGCGCAGAGGCATCCTTAGCAGCGGTATGAGATGCACCATGCAGTGGCCGTTTTGAAGCTCTGGGCAACTATAATAGTATAATGCACGAGAAAGTCTGCTTAGGGCAGGCAGGAAGGGAGATGGGTGGGTCAAACAAACTCTGGACTTTCACTTAGGAGCCAACTGTTTGTGTCTCAATGTGAAACTAATAGCCAGTCAAGTTGTTTTAGTGACAACATAGTGTGCTTCTGTGTGAAGCATCCTGCGCTAGTGATGTATGCCATGTGACATTACATTATGTCAGTAAACTAAATAATTTTTTTAAGCCAAACCATGATGTTTTTTTTCCTTAACTTAAACACGTCTTTTGGTTGCTTGAAACAGTGTGTAGTGAGGTGGGTGGGTTACCAGGGAGGACGTGGGTATAATCTCCAATATACTCCAATGTTTTTTTGGCTGACAGGTGGTTATACTGTAAACAGCTACAAACAGAGGTGAATATACCCTGTTTCCCTGCAAATACCGTCCACTACAACACAGGCCTAAACCTAAGGAAGTAAACCTGAAAACAAAGGTTTGTGCATATGTTTAAATGTACTTGAAAAAGTATATTTTAGCTAATCTCCATAAAAAGATATCTGCATATCAGAGCAGATATATGAGAAAAAAGCTAATAAAAAGCTAAATCACTGTCAGATGATAGCTAGTGGGTTCCAAGATTGTTCATGGCCAATGCATTCCATGTCTTTGGCTCTCCACAGACTGTTTACCTGCAGGCAACCAAAGCCTGTTCAAACATGATTGGTCAATACTACTTGGACTATAAACAAAAACCAGAATGCTTCTGATATCAAAACTTGCACCGTTGACCACAGATTCTGTGTACATATGCACATATCTGTTAATAGAGGTTGGGTGCTTTATGTCCCTTGTTGACTTTGTTGTGTTTTTTTTCACATTTGGATCACTTTTGGAGACCTGAAAAACCAGTACTTCAACAACTCACAAAAAAACACCCGAACTTCTGAAGAGTTAACACAGTTTTTTTCTGTCCTATCCTTTAAATCATTTTGAGACCCCTCAGATTTATATGAGGACCCCCAGGCTGGGAACAACAGAGTGCACCTGAAATGTCATATACGCTCACTGTGGTTTGTTAAAAGCCTGTATTATCATCTGACTTCTTGTGTAACTTTCATTCAGTTTGATGCCAGATGTTATGAAGAACATTTTGCAGGAGTGTACTCATGTCACAAAGGCAAACCCCCTCAAACAGCATTTATATTAGATTAGACTCTAAAACCCAAAATGAACAACAGATAAACAAAATTCTTTTTAGGGTGGATAAGCTCCTCCTTAAGGCAGAATAACCAACAAACCTACTTTAAGTAAGGAAAAAGGGTCTTCCACTAAAATAAAACTTTGCCAACACCACAGAGCAACTATACATAAATATTACAAATAAAATGGCATTGGATGTTTGACTAAAACTGCTGAGTGAAATCCTACCACACCGGACTGGAAAGACTTCTCTGGTGATATCTATATCTAATAATGATAATAATGTAACCCAGATACCATATACAGATTTGTCCTCCTTCCTCTCGCACTGCTTCCTCAGTTCCTCCCTGTCAGCGCTTGCTAGTTCAGCTGGGGTTGGTTTCTCTGCCCCTTTTCTTAATTGGCGTTAAAGATGCCCAGGGCCCCAGCAACACACACAAAACCAGGCACACACACACACAGTGACTCTCCGCTGCTTTACAGTGGCAGAGGAGAGTGGCTGACGTGTGGGAAAATTAGCCTTGGGTGTAGAGAAAGAAAAAAAAGCCTCTGAAGCAGTCCTTTGCGGGATAAAAACTGCAATGATGGCGAATATTCTGCTCTTAATTACTGCCTGTTTACTCTGCCCTCCCCCAGCCTTTAACCGCCCCTGCCAGCCACCACCCCGCCCCCGTTTTCTACTTTCTCACCCCTCACCTCCCTCTCTTCCTGCTACACCCCCTGTCGGCGTCTGTGACGGAACCTGCGACTCTTACAAAGGGGATAAAAAAAAAAGGTAAGAAAACAAAGGATAAACTTATTTCAAAAAGAGGAGGGGAGTGTGGAGGTACAGGTAGCAAAATATAGACTTTTCTCTTTGATGTAAGACCATTAACAATACAGTGACTTAGATTTAACAGCTTATCCCCAATAATCAGCTCTGGGAGAGAGCTAAATATATATCTCAAACACAATTCTTTCAAATGGACATTGCCCTGAATAATTGCATTGTTTGTGATTGGTGATTTATGCACACCACCATCACCCTTATCCCTGCTTCTACACACACACACACACACACACACACACACACACACACACACAAACCTACACAAATCAATCATGTGGCTCCCTATTGGTGGTCTCCAGAGAGAGGCTCATCTTGGAAGCCACAGCAGGGTTCACAGGTTGACTATTGACCCAGTCCACGCACTCAGAGTGAGCACACAAATCCGTCTCTCTAACACACACACACACACACACACACACACACACACACACACACACACACACACACACACAAAACAGACCCGCCCTTTCTGCAAGAAACAGGCCACGCCTCTTTGACATCAGCAGACCATGTCATGCATTTGACACATTGACTTTCACTGTGTAGCAACCCAGTCACCAGAATAAATGTTGGCATTGTATGTTTCTGCAAACCACAGATATGGAACACTTGAACTATGTAGTGAATATGTTGAAATGTATGTGTACTAACTTATACTAACTTATATGTGGTGATGTTAAGGCACAAAAAACTTTGTTACAGTTAGAAAAACATCATGTTTTGTCTTAAAACACACATTTTAGGAGCTCAGTCATGTTTGGAGATGTTGCCGATGTTTTGCTAAAAAAAACACCCAGTTTTTTTGTTGTTGGTACCAAACAGTGGTCTTCAGCTTGGCAGCCATCTCACCTACTGTAGGTGTCTCGCCGTCCACCATCCATTCCACCTCCTGATGTCAAAGTAATTTGTTGATATGACATGTATGAAACACACAATGTTTTCTTCTCGTAACTGGGCCATGTGTTGAGTAGTGTAGTGGTCACCAGTTGGGGACTGGCAATGGGGTTTAAATCCCACATACATATTGTGTGGCTAGGGCATGCTAGAGCGTCAAGAGGACTTACTGTATTCGTTTTTTTCCAGAGTCAAATTTTGTTTTTTTTGTGTTCAAAACCACAGCCTCTAACCAAGATTTCACCACTTCTGGTGCAGTCAGACCAAAATCCAACAGACAAAATGTTCTTGCGTGGTGTGGCCAAAAGCAGGAGTGGAAAGGAAATAGTGTGACTACCGTCCACAAAATTGTTTATTATACAGCAGTTTTTGAAGAAAATAAAAATATTTTATTGGCCCCGTCATTGTCCCTGCACTCATTGCAGCCAAATAAAATATTTTCTTCTACTGCTTGTATTTTGAAACAACAAGTATTTCCTGACCTAGAAGTCATTCCCACTCTCTCTGTCAAACTGAGCATTGGAGAGCCCTCTGTGACATCAACAGACCACATCTGCAAGTCACTCCCTGGTGAGAACCATATACCATGCTCTGTAGTCTGCACTCCTGACCAAAAACTGACCATGTGCCCAGGTCAAGCATCTTTACACCAGCTTACACTTACTTGTACTTACTAGTGATTAAGATCACCCCTTGGGGACTGAGGGATGAGGGTTCAAAGGTGACAAAATATGTCAAGATTTACTGATTTGTAATTGTTACAACCCCACCCACTCACATGAAATGAGCTACCTTGGGTAAAACAGCTAAATAGGGAAGACTATGCCTTCTGTAACAAAATGACCCAGCCAAATTGACTGTGGGACACACCCCTCTGCCAGGAACAGACCCGGACCTCCATATTAACAACAGGGCGCATTCAGCCACATAGCACACAGATTGTGAACAGTAAACCCACTAAAAATATGCTATTCTCCTTTCCCATTGTCCGTCAACCAGAGCTATACCCAGCTCTGCAGCAGACAAGTATGCCTCTCTGTCTGCTGTAGGTTTTTTTGGTGTGTTTGACGTCTCAGACAGGCTGGAAAACAGGTTAGTAAACGCATGAAGGCTGGTGAAAACTTTACGGTAGTTACTTCCTTTTATATCTCTGTTCTACCTAGTCTCTCTTTCAAACTTGATGTGACGTAATTTGGAATGATGCTTGTGTGGGGGTACATCATTGCATCTTGCCAGTAAAGAGCTAAATTAACACATCCTCTCAGGTGTTGTGTTTCAATCAGTGTCGATCTGAGCTGGAGCCAATAAATACCTGTGACTGCTGTAGAATCATTTGACCAGGTGTGAATGCCGATTGTAACCTTTCACATTACATTAAAAAGCTAGCTCTTAGTGGGTGTTAGCAAGTTTTATGTGAAGCGGAAAATTGGCTTGAGTAAGGTGGAACTGTAAGGCCATTCATAGTGAATTCTGATATATTTATAAAGCTCTACGACTACACTCACACACATAATGCTTCCTGATGCGTTATAGCCCCCCAGCAGGTCGACAGTGACTTCAGAGATGGTGAGAGACGTGTTTCATTAAGATGCTCTGGTAAGAATTGTTCATATACCTCTATCTGACTTGAATTTTTTATTGTTTAGGGCTAAAATGTTTTAGTTAAAGAGAACTTCAGTTTGTGAATGAATCCTGCATGCTGCACAACGCTTTAAAACCTGGCCAAAATAACTTACTGCCAAAACTAACAGCGTTACTGTAACAGTTAACGCGTTACTTATAATGCGTTACTGCCCAACACTGGTTATAGCAACAGTCATAAAACATTATAGACGTAACTTATAATGAATTATAAAGTGTAAAGTGTCTTATGGATGCTCTTGACTTGTTATAAACTATTTAGCTAGCTCGCTAACCACCATAGTTGCAAGCTAACGTTACTATAATGTCTCATCAGCCTATGAGCTGACTATATGTTTTACTAAGGATTACTAGCTTCACAAATCACATCATGTAACTACTTGTATGAGTTAAGATAGAAATCATCAGCTGTAATGTATGTTTGCTTGTAGGATAATAGCAAACTTTCCAGTAGCTAATGTTAGCTTACAAGTAGGCTAACCTGGGATGGGGATAGTGGTTAGCTAGCTAGTTTACTACAGCATATAGCATACTCACTGGGGATTTCGAGGGCTGTAACAATTTGTCAACTTTTTCTTTTAGTTTTTGAAGCTAACAGTTTTGCAAATAGTGACCCTGAAAGATCCCCAGTCTTTGCAAAATCTTATTCTGACACATTTAACCCTTTTCCACCAAAGCAGTTCCAGTGCTGGTTCTGAGCCAGTGCTTAATTTGGAACCCGTTTTCCTGTTTCGACTGACAAAAGAACTGGCTCTGGACCAGACTGGTTCCAAAGTGGCACCAGTTCTTTGCTGGACTAGAAGAAAGAGCCAATACATCACGGCGAAGGGGGCGGGGTTATTGAGCCGCTCAGTTGCTGCAATGAATGCTGGAGGCGATGGTGGACAAAAGCGTAACGCTGCCGCAAACAGACCCCAGTAAGTTTCTTTTCAAACATTTTTGCCTCGCACATAGTTGTTTAGTGTTACCAGTTTCTTCAGATAACAGCTGTGTCCCAATTTAGGCCCGCGTCCCTCGGGGGATGCAGCGCTAAATTGGGACACAGCTATTGTTTGTGATGTCTGCTCGGGTTAATGTTAACTGATCAACAGGTTAGCCTTGCTAGCATTAGCTAACATTAGCAAGTTACTTAGCCATGGGCTCACCTATCATTCAGTTGGCTAAACGTTGTATAATGTGTAGTGGACGAGTCACTGTTTAAAGCACTGAGTTATCTGCCGTCAAACAAGATGATGCTAACTACGAGCTAACGTTGCTACTCCACTGCAGCTCGCCAACACCATCCAGCAGCTCAGGTCAAAGCAACACAGCAAGGACCTGAATGATGCCCTGCTGCAGAAGCTGGAGACTCACACCAGTGTGTTTCTTCATGGGAAGTTTTAGTTTTGCACATTCAATGCACACTTGTCACTTTTATTATTAGCTTGTGTTTTGTATTTAAATAAAAAAATTCTAAAGAGACATGTCTGCTTCTGTATGATTTCACTTAATGATGTAAAATTTAACTGTGTAATAAGTTCAAGTAAAGCTAGTAAAAACAAGTCAAGAACTCAACAGGTTAGCCATTTATGAAGATGCTTTTCGTAGATGTCTTCAGTCACTGTGTTTATAAAGAAATGAGAACATGACAGCCATAATCATTTCTATGAATTTATTGAACTGAAGGATGAAACAATATTGGTGACATTAAGTAGTCCAGCAAACACAGGTAAAAGTCAGGTAAGCAGCAACAAAACAGCAAAAGCAACAGAGAGTAGCAGCCAAAACATGTGCATCATACACAACCACAATTAAATATAACAAACATTTGAATGACAGGTTTTTGGCAGGCACCTCCACCGTCCTTTCAATCTCCCAAAAGCCATTTCCACAACCGACCGTGCACTGCTTAATCTGTAGTTATAGGTGTGTGTCTGCAAAGGTCTTCATGAGCCAGCTCTGCATGAGGTAGGACAAAAATGTGTAGGTAAATTAGCAAGTTGAGTGGAGAGTGATCAATACTAAAATCAATATCCATCATGCTATTTAACCCTTATGCCTCATTTAAAAAAGTTTTGTATTGAAAAATAAATGTGTGTGTGCATGAGTGTCTGTACATAAATGTGTGAATTTGCAGATACACACAGGGTCTTGCAGATCTGCATTCATAGCATGTGAGTGCTGTATATTTAATGTATGAGGAAATGTACAGCACATTTTAAGTGTAATATATCATGCTACACAGCCAAAATTATCAAGAAAATTAAGTGACAAACCAAGAATGTTCTTAGTGAGGCATATGGGTTAAGAAAATGAGGTTAAACATATACATATACAGTTTGTTTACATGCATTTCAAATAGTAGAGTTCATTTCACAGAGCTAAGCATCCTCTTTTGTCCAGCTGAAACTACAATAAGCCCTCAGTTGTCTAAATAAGGATACAACGCATAATGTTACACATTTGCATTGTGAATTAGCTGTGCTCTGCCAGCTAATGTTAGCTTACAACAAAGGCTAACGTAACAATCTCACGTTCAGTGTTAGTAAGAGACAAACCGTGTTAGGTTATTACCTGTCTTCTGGAACGTAATTGCCATCCATACAAATCTTGTCGAGCAGCACAAATACGATATCTGCCGTGTTTGGATGCAGATGAGGCCTCGTAGCGCCAGGAGTAACAGCTGCACAAGTACAAGGTCTGCCATTGTTGTTGTTGTTGTTGTTCAACGTAACTGACATATACAGTGACGCAATGACGTGGCACCCTAACCACCTTGAGCCGTGGAAAAGCAAAGTGGTTGTCAGCTGAACCAACTGAGAACCAGCACCAGCACTGGCCCTGAACAAGCACTGGAACTGCTTTGGTCGAAAGGGGGTAATTGTCATAAGGTCATTAGATACATGAAAATGCAAAACACTTTACTTAGCACCAGCAATTAAAGTTATGATTAAGTATGTATTAGTATCCATCAATTATGTACACTTTACACATACAATGATAACTTATGATACTGCATGGATTATTGTAACACACTATCAGTCCTAACTACAGTTGATTGTAGGGCTGCCACGATTAGTCGAGTAATCGATGACTAATCGACTGTTAAAATAATCGATGACTAATCGACTTTTAAAATAATCATTGACTATTTTAGTAGTCGACTAATCGGTTTGAGTCATTTTTCATAGAAAAGTACTATAAAAGTACCCCAAAATACTCTTACTGCAGCTTCTTACGTTCAGATACTGGCAGCTTTACACACTCTCCCATGACGGTGAACCGACACCGAGTATGAAACAAGACATTAGATGACGTAATTTTGGGGTTTGGGCAAGACAGACCGACATTTTTCAACATTTTAACACATTTTTCGATGAAATGATTAGTCGACTAATCGAAGAAATAATCGACAGATTAGTCGACAATGAAAATAATCATTAGTAGCAGCCCTAGTTGATTGTTGAGGTGTGTATAGGTGAATATATGTATTCATAATGTAATATGAGCTCTATCAGTCAACCTCTAGTTTATAACTAGCCAGGAGCATCCATAAGACACTTATAAATTATTATAAGTCACATCTATATCATTTTATGACTGCTGATATAGTGTATTAGGAAGCATTATGTGTGTTTATGAGTGCAGTCCTAAAGCATTATGAATGCAGTATAATTCACTATGAATGCCCTCGTAATGCATTATAGATGTGGTCTTCAGAGAAAGTTGTACCTAATATTTTAATAAAATCTAATTTTTTCTACTTTTTTTTTAACAAACACAACTTTTGTTGATTTTATAAACATGTTGTGCTTCATACAGTTATTCCATTCATATTAAAAAAAAACAAACAGATGCAACATATGCATGTAATAACTTGTTTTTTTCAGGAGATTAAACCAACGTGGTCATTTAGAGTGTTTTTTCTCCTAAAGCTCTGTTTCTCCTGAGTTTTGGATGGTGGGTGGGGGTGGGGTTAGAAATATTTCCCTGTCCCCCAGTGTGCGCGATGCTGTATTAAAGCCATATTTCGCATCACACTTGGCAGATATATGGGGTGTCTTAAACAATATGAACTATGTGTTAAGAAATAAATTGCTTACACCACTAGAATTCTTACAGGAACACTTCAATCCAGACCCCCAAGACCATCCAGATCATTATTTCTTGCACATTTTCCCCAGTGCAAGCAGACATGGGTACTGATTGTAATAAAACACACTGTGTGGAGGTGGGGGGGTTGTGGGAAGGCTACCATGACAGTGACAGCGCTGTATGCCATTCATCTTCTTCATTTACACTCCAGGATTTCGGTGCTCTCAGCAGTGGCTGTATTCAACGTGCTGGTTTCAAGTCAACTTTGTTTTATTTTAAAGGTGGTTAATTTTTCATATTTTTGCTTTCCATCTGTCCTGTGTATGAATGTGTATGTGTGTGAGAGAGAGGGGGACTATGTGAGTACGTTCTCTCATGAGTTCAGTCACAAGTTGCTGAGATGGGAAGCACAGAGGCCCATTTTGGGTTGTTTTTGTGTGTGTGTGTGTGTGTGTGTGTGTGTGTGTGTGTGTGTGTGTGTGTGTGTGTGTGTGTGTGTGTGTGTGTGTGTGTAAGGGGATGCTTGCTGGCAGAGAGCAGCTTGCTTTTTCAGTGTTAACATGCCTGACGCATAAATCTACTCAACGAGCTATGGATAGTAGCAGAACCTGGAAGACACACACCCACTGTACACAGTTACACTTAATACATCCTCTCTCTCTGCCCTACTTGCTTAGGCTCTTCTCTAGCTTTACACTGTACAACAAGACAGCTAGCATTCATTTAAACATAAAAATAGCTACATTATCTATAAAAATCAAGTTTGTTGTAGGAAAATTGTGAATTTTTAAGTTTATTATACCCTGTGCTACATAACATGGGCCGCTCACTGTGGATGACAGAATTTGTGTTTGATTCCAGCTCTTGAGCCTATTTGAAAGTGTCTAATTTTACCACAGCGGTCAGTGGGGAAATTAGACAAGAGAAAGTCACTGAAAGTGCACCATCTGCATTTTTACATTTAACAGCCCAAGGATGATGATTTATATAGTGTATGAGAGGTGTAGTGTAGGTACTACACATAAACGTCATCCTAAAGTGAGCCACATGCTGACCTGTACACACTGCAGAGGTATTCTAAATTTACTCTGAGATGTTTTGTAGAAGCTGAAATCAGCTCCGTGGGAAAGGAAAGCAAGACAGAGGATGACGCATGACCTGAGAATAGGTTCTCAGCAGGATATGAAATACAATGTTAAGCCTGGTAGCCTTCTTTTTTCTTACTGCTATTAAAATTCTTTGCAAATTCTTTTCTTTTCTCCTATTAGCACTCCAAATGCTATACAACTATCTCAATATGTAACACTCTCTAACTGATGTGCAAAACCACGAATTTTAGGTTAGCATTTGATCTTATTCCGGTATTGATAGTCTACTCATTACCAAAGCAAGCGAGTCTCAGGGTGCTTTTATACCTGTAGTTTGGACCAAGGAAAAACGTATATACACTGTTGTGTTTTGTACTGGTCCACTTTGTGTTCACACTGGCTCTTTACAAGAGCTGCAAGCATCAACTCACATGGACTTGTATCTTGATTGGACAGTTTTAGTGATTGCTTTACAGCGTCATCAGTGCTACAGTATATGGCCCCACATGGCGAAAATCATATTCTGGTGACTGAGTTATTGTTTATGTATCTTTGATGTCACAAAAAGCCTACACAGAAATAACTGATTGCAAATATTAATTACATATACAGGTGTGTTGGCAAGCAGGTAGAACTTGGTTGATTACAAAGATAACATGCATTCTATACAATAAAATCACAGGGGTAGAGTTGGATGTTACTTTTTTCTTTTACTCATTTTACTAAATGTAAATGTAAGATTACAGCCTCAAAGAAAGCATGTGAAATAGACACAAACTCTTAATTACCAGCCCATTTCATTATCAAATCATCAAATACCACTGCTTTGTCAGTGATGTTGGTGTCAAACACCAACAAAGAAAGGCACCTATTGATGCAGTATGATACACCCCTGAGCGTTGTCAGTTTGTAACCCCACCAGAAGCATCAGTTTGTAATGCCTCCAGCAACAACACAATAGAAAGAGCTGTAAAGTTATATAGAGGTGGATGGGTCCGCCTGTGAAGTCACTGTTCGCGTCCAGTGTTAATGTTGTGTCAAACCATTCTGTTTTTTTTCTAAACCTAGCCACATGCTTTTGTTGCACAAGGAAAGAAATGTAAAAACAATGTGTTTTGTCTTGTAACCAGTGTTGGGTAAGGGTTACTTCAAAAGTAATCAAAGTACGTTACTGCGTTACTTTCTAAAAAAAAAAAAAAAGTAACCAGTTACTTTACTGTGTTACTCCCTGAGTAAAGTAACTTAATTACTTTAAAAGTACTTCCAACGTTACTCCCTGAGAAAAGTAACTCAAGCACTTTTAAAGTATTTTTGAGTATTCTACATTTCCTATTGGGCAATGGACCACAGGGCGCTAAGCCTACATTTTTTTGTCTCCAAAATTAAAGTTATGGACCACTTGCCCTTCACTGAGATCCAATTCTCCCATCACAGCCATCACTTTGAGCAGTAGAAACACACAACGATCTGCTGCCGCAGACAACTGTATGACAACAACACCCCAGCGTTTTTAATATTTCCTCTAGGGATGTTACCACACAGAGTAAAAGGGGGAAATGATGGTGTGAAACAGCAGAGGCACTTTGTCAACCTGCTGAGTTAATGTTACTGTCATTAGCATCAAGCTAGCAAACAATGGTACATCCTCACGGTCGGACATAAAGTAATAACATTAACAAATAGCGGCGGGGCTTTTACTCACCACAACTGCAGAGGCTCCCAGCTTCATTTGAAACAAACTACATTATAGACGATCTGTTATTTATTAATCCCTCTGTGTGTTTATATATTTACTTTTTATCCGCCCCGTTGTCTTTGTAAAGTTAACATATTGCACCGTCATTTCAAACTCAATACTTGTTTCAAATTAAAAGCCCCTTATAACCTCGGCTAGAGAATCCCTCCATTTTCTAAATAGACTTTTATTCTGAAACATTTGTCAGAACTTCCTGTAGAAGATACAGTAGCTTGATAGTTTACGTATGGCACTTCAAATGTAGCTCCTGCCATCTGCTGACGCTTTTAGGTGACTACAGCAACATGTCGGCTGGCACATGAACACAGTTCTGGCAGTGACTCAAATAATAGTCAAAGTAATAATAACTGTACAAGAATAACCCGATGACATCACACACGCCGCGAAAGACGACGGGGATAATTGGTGAGTACCAGTGTGTAGCGTGTACCAGGCATAATGCAAGTCCTGAGTCTGAAATATGTCTGTCAGTGAGTCCTACTCCACCTATTTAGACTCCACCGTAGACAAAGGCAGCATTTCTCCGACCACGTAGCGAGCCACAAGCTCCGCGGCTTCTTTCAGACTGATAGGTTTAATGTTATCTCCGTTATTAGAACCAAACGACAGCTGTTATTGTTTCGGAGCTGAAGGACCAGCGTTTTAAAAGTAACGGAAGTAACTGATGTCTTGTTTGAAAATGTACTTAAGTATTTGATTACTCAAACAGCAAACTAACTAATCAAAGTACTCTAACGTGTTACTTTATAACGCATTATACCCAACTCTGCTTGTAACTGTATTTTGAAAAAGACTATACATCTAATGAGCAGAAACAACACATTATGTGGTGTTGGGCATGAAATGTGTTTAAATTACATGCTGGCGACATGAAGACAGTGCCAAAGAAAACATTATAACTAGGCTACACATTAAAATTTACAAAACATTATATTAACCCAAACCACAGTCTTTTTCAAATTTTAACTGTGTTTTGACTCTTTAAGTCTAACCAAGTGTTAATGCTTTCCCTACACCTAACCAAACTGCAACCATTACACAAAAAAACTGCTATCAAAATAGACTTTGCATTGGCATTTTTTTCGTGTTGCTAGCATGTCATTTTAATTCATTTCATGCCCACTACCACGCAATGTGTTGTTATGAGGTCCTGTCCATTTCACGTATTTCTGTGAGACTGTTGAAATTACGTGTAACAGGACACAAGCTCAATACACCATTGTTTTAAATCCTATGCACTCTCTGATGAAGGCTGCGATCATGTGACCAATGCACCGACAGGAATAAAGAAGAAAGCAAGCAAGGAAGAAACCAAATGTCCGTGTCAGGAGGCAGGTTAGGGTTGTGGATGGCTTAAACAGCACAAGACTTTCCCCAGGAGAAACCAAGTGAACCTTGAGTCATTTCAAGGTACGTTGGTTTCTTTCTGAACCTAACCTGATTAGCTTTACTTGCCTAAACCCAAAGATGCCCAATTATGATTGTTTTCCCAAATCTAACCAAAGTAACCCAACTTGCTGAAACCTAATCTACCTAACTTTAAGTTAAGTAACTTTGCATTGGTTACATAACGTAATTTGTGAGGCGCTAATTCATTAAATATCATACAAATCATTGTATAAGGATACGTTGTAAATAAGGCATGATATTATTGCATAAATGCATACATTAATGATTAACAGATGGTTTAACTACCAGTTTAGCTCTTGAAATCATGCTAAAATCACATATATACTACAACACAAGGGCCCCACACCAGAGCCCCTTTCCAGGTGGTCTGGACATCCTTGTATTGTCTGACTGACAGCTTTCACACCGGGGTTAACAAACCAATCATCCATGTTCTTGTGTTTCAAATACATGGGCCAGACATGGCCGTCAAAGAGGCCTCGGGGGTCTGGTACCGTGTAGTTCCTAGAGCACCTCCTCTTTTTGCATTCTTGGTATGGGATGGAAATAAAGTAGCGTTGGTTGAGCACGTCGATCAAAGGTCCGTAGGTGTAAAGCAGAAAGCCCTCCACAATAAGGATGTGAGTCTCCTCCTCCTCCTTGTGTTCAGACTTTGGGACGATCTCAGTATCCAGGGTGTTATTGATGCCATGGATACTGAGTTCATTTGAATTTCACCAAACATCTCAGAGGTTAAAGTACCCCTAGAAAAAAGATGTTGAGAGTAATAGCCCTGTCTTCTAGAAAGTATCATGAAATACAACTAATCTGAAACAGAAAATACATTTTTAAGTGAAACATTTTCTATTAACATAATGAGGACATGATGCTAAATAACTTACCCAGTATGTTGATACTGAATGTATTCGCAAAATGTTCACTGACAATATATTTCACTTGTTTTCCACCATTCATTTAATTTATTTTATCAGTCTTTATTAACATTTAACCCAAATCACCATCTTTACCTGACCTTAACCAAACTGCTTTTGTTGCTTAAACCCAACCACAGACAGGGGTCTGGAACGCAAATCTGGGACTCGGGTGTCCCGAGTTCCTGTAGCGGGTATCTGGAGAGGTGCTAACTCATCTGCTAGGCACTGCTGGGGTGCCCTTGAGCAAGGCACTGAACCTCCAAGTGCTCGGGCGCCCGTCCAAGGTAGCCACCTCATTCTGACATCTCTCCATTTAATGCATGTGTAGGAGTGAAAAAAATTTAATTTAATTTTTGCCCTCAGGGATTAATGAAGTGTATCTTCTTCTTCTTCTTAATTTCTAAGACAAAAGGATAAAAAATTAAAGCATATATGAAAAACCTAGAAAACATTCTGTGAAAATAGCTGTAAAAAGGCCTGTTGTTTAACAGCTGACTGTCAGGAGGTGGAAGTTAAAGTCACCCACAGCATATAAATGAAACAAAATACAACAAGTATCAACTTCAGTCTTAAAGAGCAGCCTGTGTAAATCAAGCATATAGTAGTAACTAAGCTAAAGCATAGGCTACATATTATGTCTGACATTTCAATGTTCTTATAAAATATGTAAGACAACATAAGAGGAAACAATGAATATGGACAGTGGTTATATCTAAATCAATTATCTGCACCAACTACATTTCTCAGTGTGAAATGATGATGCCACATTCTTTACAAATCAGGGGGTTGATTGAGTTCAGTTCACGATACAATTCTTGCAATTTTTCTCTTTGGCTGTCCTCCTAAATCTCTAAACATGTCAAACCTCATCCTAAAATTTGTTTAAGTGATCTATTTATCTCATATGCCAGGATTCCACTTTTTGTGCAAAGATGATGAGGCTCATAAAAGATGATAAAGGGACACTGGTGGAAGGCGGCTCCTCTGGACTATAGCTTCCCATTCTTCACTGCCAAATTTAAACAAGCTTTAGATCACCAGCTGTATTCATCTGCGCTGAAGAAAACTGGTAACAACCCCGCGCCACTCGTCAGATCTCAATCCCCCCAGAGATATAGCACTCGCCTGTCTAATATCTATGACTCCAGCCGCCCACTCTCACTCCCCAAAAAGCATTGACTGATGTCGAACACCATCCAACACCCCCAGCGCATGTCCCAAAGATTTTTCCACCCTGCCACTGAGCCCAAATCCCCAAGCAGCGCTGTTATGCTCGCTGTCAAACACCAACAAGGGCTCTTGTTTTCGGCTGTTTGTTTCAATCTTTGCCGGCAAAGCTGGAGTGATGCTTTGTAGTGGCTAACCAGGGTTTGTCATTGTTTGGATGATGAATAAGAAAGAAGTTGCCTGGGGCTACAGGTGGTTTGACCATGACCCATAAGGGAAAATGCAGGAAATGACTCTTGAGGAAAGCTCTTTTTTTTTTAGGTTCTATCTTTTTTTGATTTTTTATACTTTTTTTAATTTGAATGCTTTATGGTCAAAGTAAATCTCAAGGATATAACTGACTGTTTCAGGTCCATTGAAGTTTAAATGTCTGCGAAAAAGGAATGAATCTATCAGTGAAACCTGCCTAAACTGATAAATGAAATAGTCTCTAAGGAAAAGAAAAAAACTGTAAATGGTTAACTGTTTGGATGTCGGTAAAATGTTTTCCCTTTTTTCCCCCCATGTTTTCCCGCCATCATCTGGGTAAAAATCATCTGCTAAATTATGAGAAAATAAGGAATAGCTGCAACTGCAAGGCCCGCCCACGTTGGGGGCGCTGAGGGGGTATACATTACGGGCCAGGGAATAAAGATGCAAACCTGTTGTTTCAAAGACCAGGCGGAATTTTGTAAACCTTAATGTCAAGGCTACGGTTACAGCTGTTAAATATTAACTTCACTATTAGAGAAGTAACTTTTTGAAAATACAACAGAAATTATGGCTGAGACACTTCTCTTGTTAAATGCTACCATAGAGCACTTTGAGTCCTGTTCCAGAAGAATACATTCATCAAAATCACATTTACCTTTGTATTGATGCAAATTAGTTAAAAAAAAAAAAAAACAGACATTCAGCATAACCTTGCTTAGAGCACTTAATTTGTCCCAACAGAGATGGTAACTTTAGCTCAAGACCTTTGCGAGTTAAAGGGACACATTACTGGTTTTACACATAAAGATCAGTTTACTAGTCATGGGGTGAACTATTCAGCCTGTAAAAATGGCTGTATAATGTCTTCTGTGGCTCTGGAGCAGCTTTATCAAGTCTGAGAAAATAACAGTAATGACATCATCAGGGTTATATCAGCTTGGGGCTTGGAAAATACAAGTTTGTAATAGAGAGCCTGTGTTGGGCATTGAGTTTAAAAAGACGCATTTATTATGTAGGGAGGGGCTATTACAGAGATGCTATCAAGTTTCATTACGAGAGGTTTAATATCTACTGTTCCTGGACCCTGACCAATCTTAGCGACTGAATGTCTGGATATGTCAGTCTACTCTACATTGATTCTGACCACTCTGTTTTTATGCCTCCATGCTGGCGATAGCTCTGGCTGGAGGAAATGTGTTTTCGAGTTGTCTGTCCATCCACCCTATTGTCATGAATGGGCTATCATATATATATATATACACTATATATACACGGATGAATTGATAAGATTTTGGTGGTCAGTGGTCAGAGGTTAAGGTCACTGTGACCTTGCATCCATCTGATTTTTGTGAACAAGTTATCGCAAGATGAGGGATATTCTTCAAATGTGGCACAGTGGTATAGTGGTTAGCACTGTCGCCTCACAGCAAGATGTGAGTGACACATCCATGTTTTCACAGACATGGATGTAAGCTGTGACTGCAACTTGACTGGTGCACAGAGGCATAACCGCTAGGCGGAAGGTCTAGTTAATCAGTTTTTAATGCAATCATAAATCAATAAGCAGTTAAAGTTATTAAGTTATTCTTAGAATATGGTTAACTGCAAAAAGGCATTTCACACTTTCGGAATGACACCCTTAATGAGAGACTGCATTGAGTTACAGAAGCTAATGGAACAGCGAACAGTGAAGTCAGGGTTTCGGGTCTCTATAGCACTGATGTTTGTGGAAAACCTGACATTCTGGAGACACAAGTGTTTCATCTAACACCCACAGTAATGTGAAACTTGGAGGTGTAGGTAACAGGCAAGACAGACTTTTTGGCCACATTACAACAATGACTATTCCAAGTACCCCCACCTTTTCCACCCCCCAAAATCCCCCCTACATTTTCATAATTTTCTCCTTCTCAATCACATAAACTGTCCTCTTTTCATCCCCTCCTCCACCCCCCCTATGACATTAGAAGAAAACAAAGGGGAGAGGAAAGAAAGGGGGGAAGAGGAGGGGGGAGGCAGTAGACAGACGCGACAGAGGCCTCAGTGACATGCTCTCTCCAGACCCGCGGCTCTATTTCTTTCAAACCCTGCCAAACTTTTGAAGAGGCACCCTTTCTCTCAGCTTATAAATCGCCTCCCTATACGCTCCATCAAAAAGAGCGCACACACACTCACACACACTTATTCTACCAAGACATACACACAGTATGCACACACCTCTCCAGGCTGCAGAAATCTTGGCAGATCCCCTCTGACAGACAGGCAGGAAGATCAGAGCGAGGTGAATGATGGAGAGGGAGGCAGAGGGAAGAGGGATGGAGGGGTGAGGGATAACAATCAAATGAATGACAGAATACAGGTGTTTGGGTTTGCTAGACAACCTCACGGCTGCCTCCACTCCCTCCAGCAGCCGATGGTATCAGACTACTCCAACGTTATTGGCCGCCAGTCTCAAGAAGCCAGACAGCAAGCTTCAGCTGCGGTGGAGCAATGATAAACTGAAGAGCAGGAGGAGGAGGAGGAGGAGGAAAGTGGGGGCCAGGGGGAGAAAGAGGTGTTTGACAAAGAGTGAGAGAGCGAGTGCTCCTCTTCAGAAACATCCCTCCCTCTGTTGCTAACATTTGGCTGAACTTTCAGATGGGATCCTCCCTCATGACTTCTCCTCTGTAAGGTCAGACAGAGAGAGAGAGAAGACTGGAACAAGAAAGTACAGTAAGGGAGGTGGCCAAGAGAGGTAACATTCACACAAGAAATGAGAGAAAGGACATGGGTGAGGCCAGTATGGTATTACCAACTGAAAGGGATGGTTGGCGTGGTGGGAGATAGGGAAATTTGGGTCAGGAGAAGATTTGGCAGGTTTTTTGATTTTCTGTCAAAGTGGGCTAAAGATACAGGTACAAACTGGAGACCATATTTCTGGGTTCGTTTTTGCCAAAAAGGTTTACTTGGATCATAAATGCAACATTGCAAAAGCTCTTAGGAATTCATACTGACTTACATTATTTGGCAACAAGAGCGAGCAACGCTTGCCCGATCTGAGTGAAAGAACAGCCCTGCGATGAGTGACTCAGTGCCTGTATTGCTGAAAGTGGGATAAATTTAGGTGTTACATTAAAACTTTTAAAGAGATGAAAAAGAGACGAGATGCAATGCAGTCTAAACTATTCTGATGCTCTGGTTTCAGCAGGCTTTGGGCTTAACAGTTTTGCTGGACCCAGCAACACTTCTCAGGGGAGTTCACATGGGAGTGACTCTTACATAATTTTTGGCATATAAGGTAAACTTCCTTGTGAGGTCACAGAACTCCATTAATCTGTTACTTTGCTGTTTAAAAAGCAGGGAATCCACTGAAATTTGGAGAGATCTTTTTAGGCATCTTGTTAGTGTTGTTTACCTGTAAAACAATGGGCACTAACACACCACATCTTCTTAAAAGATTTGCAACACTGGTCAGTGCTACTGTTATACTGTTAATGTTATATTCATTACATGGAAGAAGTGCTGCAACTCTAGCACAAACTGGCTCTTTGTCAGTTACAGAATGATCGAATTATGGTAGAAACAACATTTATCCATGTATTTGTTGGGGATTATTGCTTCCATGCACCAAGATAAGACTAATGTATGCATTAATGTGTCATTATCTCATTTGTACAATCCATTGCATTTGGCCTACAATAGTCTGACTACAGAATCTACATTGAATAAAACAACTTATGAACGCACCTCTGAAAAGTCCAGACTCCATCAAGGACTCTCAGGCCCAACATTGATCCATTTTCTGACACGGTCATTCGGCATACTTTAGCCACATCTTTTTACCCAATACTTCATTAATGTACCCATCCATTCCACCTCATACAAGCTTTTTGTGATATCATAATGTGTAAAATGTTTCTCTTTTTTAAAAGTTGGACTACACAGTTCAAATACATCTGTTACTGATTTTTGGGCCATTTTCTTTTGCAGAGAATTAGCCATTTTGATCTAAGCATTCGCATTCCCACATGCAAATGTTCCACCGAAACAAGTTCCCTCCTAAACTATTTTGCAAGAGCACTGTCGCTGCATCCTGGGCTTTAGTGCCGCTCAAGACAATCGTGATTGGTTTAAAAAAATACAAACAACCCAGAGCGGTTTTTCCCCCCAATGTGTGATTCCAGACCTTAATCACTGTAATGCTGACATAGGGACTATGCCTATGGTGATACCTGAAAGACAGCAAATTTTTGGATAGAGAGCCAGACTATGGTGGCAGGCCTGTCATCCGGCCTGCAAATGTGGCCATTCAGAATCAGTATAAACACATTTTTTCCTTTAGACATGTTCAACTACCTAATTTGTGTGAAGGATAATGAGGCCTTTGCAACATTTCTCCTCACTTGATTGAACGGAAGTTACTAGTTGATGGTGACATGAGTGATTGTACAGTGTATGTGAATTACAGACTAGAGGAGAAAAGTCAGGGAAGTCTTTGTTGTTTCTTTCCTGTTGCTATAGCATATGAAGTCATCACCTTGTACTGTATGCCATTATGTAGATAAGGAGGAAACTGTTTAACTGCACACAGATAGGCGGACAAAACCATCCTGCATAACAAGAACATGAGCATTTAGCTTGAAGAAATCAATTTGGATAAAACATTGACCCCAGTAAAGATTAGAGACATAAACAGGAGGGAAGCAGGATACACATAATCCCCTTTTCATTCCATTTTTCTTTGCTTCTGTATTTCCTTTCTTTCTACTGAATGCTAATTCTTTCTGCAGCACGCCAAAGCTCACAATGGATAATCTGTATGGTAATAGAACTGCTTGAGCCCAACTTAACACATAAATGTGTCAGAAACTCAGTCGGAATACAAAAAAAAAAGAGAGAGAGGGGAACATGAAAATGAATCCCCTGGTCTCAAAAACCCTGCCATGATATTCAGAGGTATTAATTTCTAATTCCACATTTTCCATGTTCAGATGTTCAGGAAAGAGGACTAATAGCTGAAATTATATTTGGTAATAATTCATGCGGAGTGGACTCCCTTTGAGCACTGGAGGGACCCGACTCTAATTCATCAGAAGGAATCAGATAACAGCTCTGTGATATCTGTGTTTTAAAACATCTGCCGCTTGCTCGTTTCATCAGGGAACATGTTTAAAAAAAATATGACCAGAAAATCAATCAGACCACTGCAAACAGATAGGCGTCAACACATTCCATGGTACTGACGGTAGCATCATGTCCATTTCTCATCTGTCTATGCAGGCAGTTGTTTGTAGATCATGTGATGTATTAATTCTAAAATGTTTCATATATGACTCCCATGTCCCATAAAGCGAGACAAATAGAGCAGTGTCCTGTTTCCACAATGTCAGATCTTATCTTAAAGGGACAATTGACCCAAAATCAAAATACATATTTTTCCTCTTATCTGCAGTGCTATTTATCAATCAATTTGTCAATTACACACAGGTCTGAAATACACACATGCACAAACAGGACCTATACATGTACTAAGTGGAGAGATGTCAGAGTGAGGGGGCTGCCCATGGACAGATGCCCTGAGCGGCTGGGGGGTTTTGGTGCCTTGCTTGGCAGTGCCCAGCCAAGTGCCTGGCAGCTACCAGTCCACACTCCATGTTTGGTCCAGACAAGGACAAGGCGACCCTCCGGTTCCCAACCCAAGTTCCTATGGACTGAGCTACTGCCGTCCCAAAAAGGTTTCAACGAGCTTGTTACATTAGTAACAAACGTACTTATTATAAGCCAAATCATGATGCTTTTCTCTAAACCTAACCGCCTACTTTTCTTGCGTAAGGAACCTTACCTTCCTTACCTAAGGAACCAAACGTTAAAAGAAAATAATATACCTACATTCTTGGAGTGAGACTGTGTTGACCACTCAGAGAAAAGCCTGCATCTACTGCAAGCTCACCTAGCATCACTGAGCTACCTAACGCCCAGCCTAGGAGGACAGTATTTGTTTACATCTCGCGCCGTCACCAGCAAGAGCCTCTCATCCATGAGTGGTTGCATGCTTCCTTCTGCGTGGTGATGGCAGGTGCAGTTTGGTAGAGAGAAAATGGTTGCTACATGACCACACAACAACCTCACAACAAGGTCTGTGGATTATCTTGAGTAACCAGGTCATGCTTTCTGGAAAGAGACATTGCTGTTGAGTTTTTCAGATGTATGTTTTTGGTGGTTTTTGGAGCACCTCAAGCCAAGTGCCATCAACTTCCATTATATCGGAGAGCAGGCAGACGTCTCTACAGCCGATATTTCCAACACTTGACAACTCCCAACAAAACCGTCTAGACTGATAAATAAGCTCTTCGGGTAAGAGGAGAACTATGTGGTTTTGATTTTGGGATGAACTGTCCCTTTAAGGACATTTTCAGTATTGAGAAATAAAGCAGCTTGTTGGAAACCAGGAATATCACTTTTAGGAGGTAAATTTGTATGTATCACATCTCTAAAAATTCTTTATCACGCACACTCTGATAGACATCAGTTGACATTTGTTACAGTAACAAGACACATGGAATTCCAGTGAGAACTGGCACCTAGTCGCAGTAACAACACCACCATGATAATGATTACACGAAGTCAATTCTTTCTTCACACAAGTAATATTAGCTTAAAAAATACAACACAAAAGAAATCCCTGCCCTTTTTTGCCTGCTGCACATGTGAAGAGCACAGGAACTGCCTTATTGTAAAAATGGAATTACCTTCTCACCAATTTTTAAGCATAACTATCCGATCTCTGATCCGAAAATCAGGGTTGTGACATTTTCCACCCTTTACTGTGATTTGTGCATGTGTATGGCACAAAAACCTTCCGGTACGGCTGTTAACATAAGATGTAAGTCAGTGTTGTTTGTTTTCTACTCCAAAGTGCATGTGCAGCTTACAACCTGTCAGGTGGCAGGACAATACTAATGGCAAGTGTGTAATTTTATATAGCGGCATTACAGCCTAATGTAATGAGCATGGTGAAGCTGGACAGTACCGGAGAAAAGAGTAATGAAAGCCAGGTGAAGTGTATGAGAGCAAGCCCCTCAGTGTGACTGCAGCACAGAGAAACCTGACAATATGTATTGTTATTGTTACAGCAAAGTCCGTTGGGGCAGTAATAAAGTCAGGACAATTATATAGCTACAGGGGGAAATGCAACACAATTTCATGCTGCATCTACAGCTTAGGCACTTTATGGGAACATAATATCAATGGTACTGTCATCAAAGATTTAAATAACAGGAAATTCAAGAAAACGTGTTGAGGCGAGTAGATTACAGTGTTTCACCATTATCTCTGGGTCACTAATCCGAGGGATGACTGGGTTCCAGTTGTGTGAACAAACAGTGGCGAATACTACACAGAACTGTATTCTTCCAAAAAGAGAAATAGAACCAAATAATACCCTGAATTGGCAGAAATTAATTATGCACTTTGATCATTATGGGCAATAGGAATTAAAGGAAAATAATGAGGGAGGATTTAATATAGGGATCTTGTTTTAATTGTAGTCTACATTTAGAAGTGCTGCGTGTGTAAAGATCCTCTCCAAGCTTTGAGGTTTGTATAGCCTCTAATATTAAGAGAGAGAGAGATAAGGAAAGGGGGGCAGAAATAAGAGGTAACAAAGAGTGGGAAGAGCCCACCTCCTCCTCCTC
The DNA here is from genome assembly GCA_035609425.1 of Epinephelus awoara. Taxonomy (NCBI): domain Eukaryota; kingdom Metazoa; phylum Chordata; class Actinopteri; order Perciformes; family Serranidae; genus Epinephelus; species Epinephelus awoara. The sequence continues at coordinate 40,561,645 of CM069294.1, read as the reverse complement.
CACCACCTACAAAGCCTGCTTTGTTAATTAGCCCGTGCCACATCAGCATTTTCAAATGAAACCTTTTGGATATGCCCCATCACAGGGAGATCTTGTCTATTTGTAAAGGAGGACACAGGAAAACAGAAATGCAGAAACTGGTGTCCTCGCTTGGGTTATGTTCTCACATGTGTGCATCTCAAACTTTACTAGGTGTATCTGTGTGTGCAATCCTATATGAGAGTTACAGATTTATGTATGGCATCTTATTTGGTGTGTGTGTTCGTGTGTGTACTCGCAGAGAGGCACTGAATAGGCCCACGCCTCTCTGCTTGTGTATACAGGCGGTAGATGTGTCTCACTTCTTAAGCGGCCCGCTAATCACACAAATTATTGCTTCCAATTAGCGCTGTGGTAGTAATTAATTCCCCCACTATCACATCGTTTAGCATGCTTTCACACCATGGCACCTGTTTTCCCCCAATCCTGCCACCCCTGTTTGTTTATTCCATAGACATTATTTGCATTCAGAGGTGTAATGAACAGTTTAAGTCACATGCCAGCGGTGTAGGGATGTTCTGAAGGCACCAAGGGTCATAGACAATGGGACTACAAAGCAGTGCTGGGGAAGACTCCCACAGAGAGCGCTCCTTACACTAACAGTGACTGCACCCTCCCTTCTTCCTCCACCTCTCTAATATGGATTAATAAAGTGATAACGCTCTTTGTTAATTAATATGAGCGTGCAGTACTAATTACTTTGCTGTACGACAAGCAAGCTGTTGAACCCGTAAAAGGAATGGTGTCAGATCGGGCTGGCGATGCTACAACGCTGGGGCTGTGTTCTGACTAGTAATGGAGTACAGAGGGCAGACAGAGGGAGAGAGAGGAGAGGGAGCGAGCAAGGTTTGTGAATAATCACAATGCAATCAAGTAGCTGTGATATTCATAAGAGCTGTTGAATATGCAGAGGAAGATAGGCTTTGCCAGTCAACAGTCAGTGGCAGGCCCACACACACGCACTGCGGAGCTGGGGAGCAGAGCAAAGGCGAGCACATAATAGATCTGTGGATGCTTTACAGCTGGCCAGGAAGGAATCACCGATTCTCAGCAGCTTCATTTGCTAAATGTGACATTTCCTGCAGTTTTGGTTATGTGAAGAGGCCAAAGCTCAGTCCAAAACTTCAGCTGAAGTGAAAGCTAAACTCTCATGCAAACCACCTGGAATAGACTCCTGTGTTGGCTGATGGAGGATTTATATTTGACTGCACTGATGACACAATGTTACTTGTTCTAATGAAAACAATGTGACAACAGTATTAACCTCTTGAAAATAAAATTTATCAACTAATATATGATTCATTAGATATGTTTTGATATAATTTATAGAGGGTATTGTAAATATGTCAGGGACGCTGACCAGATGCGCTTTTATTAAAATATGTATTTCTATAATACAGAAAAGTCATTAATAGTTACTACTGTAATGTCTGCAGAATAAGTACAAGTCGGAGGCAGGGCCATGCCTACAACTGAGGAAGTTACGTCACCTAAATCTTTTTAACATTAATAATTTCATTTTATTTTGTTGTAAAATTAGGGTGTTTTCCTTGAATTTACAATTTAAAACACATACATATTTAAATGTGTCTACTTTACAGCCAACATAGTAATAAATAAGCATATTTGCTAGATGTGGAGAAGGTGTAGATGCAGCATTTACATGTATAATAAGACTGACCGAAAGTATAACTGGGCTGTTTTCTGATTTTAGGAACTATGAAAATCCAACAATAAAAAAAAAAAAAAAAAAAAAAAAAAATTAAAATGGTGGTGGTTGCATTTGGGGGACCAGTGATTTCTGTATATCTAACATCGTGGTTACAGCCCTGGTCGGAAGAAAGATTGTTGCCTATAAAATACATCAGCTTATTCATGCGTAAAACAAACTTTAAATAGGATCCAATAAGCACATCGGACTGGATGACCATGTACTATAGCTGTAAGATTGATCCTTCAAGCTTACCTGCATTTTACTGTTTTATGTCATCTTCCTCTTTTTTGCCCAATATATTTCAAATCAATCAAAACACAAAATAGACTGTCTTCTTAATTGAAAACGAGGAGACTCCTTCAGGGGTGAAGTTTGATTCTCTTCTTTGGAAGTCATGATGTAGCCTTTCGTGGTAAATGTCAGTGCATGTGAGCAGGAACATGTAACTTTTCCCTTGTATTACACGAACGGAGAGGCTCGATCCTCAGTGAGATTGTTGCTTTCATAACACCAAGATCTGTTTCCTTGCACACTCCTCCCCCTACTGGTGTGAATCCATAATCTGTGGAGCTAACCATATGTTGTGTACTCATTAACATATTGATATCTGTTATCTATAATTCATGGAAACATGTTTTGAAATTGATAGTCAAAGATGCTGTATTTTGATTCTGCCAGAGTGCGCAGGAGGCAGATATTTCAGCTGTTTAGTTGCATGAACAGTATGAGAAGCATTACCTTTTTTTGATACTTGTACATTTAAATGCTTATTCACTCTCAACATGGGTTTGTGCTGCTGTCTGGTATTGTGTTTAACCAATATTCATTTTGAAAGGATCATCTAAAATCGGAAGCGCTTTTTAGATCCTTTCATCGAAGATTATTTTACAAGGAGTGAAGGATAAAAGGATAAGAAGACATTACCTTCATGGATATTTCTGACAATTCTACAAAGGAAATATTACTAGGAAATAAAATAGAAACTTAGAAAGATACTCCCACTGAAATGCACATCACAACACAACGCCTTTGTCCCCCGCACTACATCACTGTGTATCTGCTCCCGTGCTGTTCGAACGAGTCCTTCTGGAAGCGAGGGACAAGTTTCTATAAGGTTGAGAGAGGATACAAGAGTGTGTCCTTGCTTCTCCAAATTAAAATCTCTTTGAAGTCAGTAAGCAAAAAAAATGCTCCCATTGGAGTCAAAAGGAAATGCAGACAGCAAAGCATTTGTGTGGAAAAGCTTACAAAGCCTTCATATCTTTTATGTTAAAAAAAAAATAAAAATTACTGCCAGTTGAGAAGTAAATTCATGTTTTGTTGGGGTAACAACAGAAGCACTGAAAAAAATTAGTTTTGATTTTTCCATTCCATCAGTGTTACACATATATCTAACTGTAGTGGGTCGGACAAGCCGTAAGAAACAAGTTGCATCTTCCCTCTACAGGCAGCTGCAGAGAGGAGCAGCAGAAGGAGGAGGAGGAGGAGGAGGAAGAGCTACTGTACCGTATGTAGGAGCAGAGCCGGTTTGATGAAAATTAACGGCACTAGAAGACGGTGATTTTTTGACAATGGCTATTAAGAATTAATCAGGCGAGTGCTCAATAATTTATCGTGCTTCCCAAAGTCCCCTATTAATTTTTGATCCTCTCCGTCCCCGTCCATTATTTGCATGAAATCAAACGAAATTTCTAAATAATGTGTTGCTTGAGTGACAGCAGAGCCTTTATTGCAGGCAAAACATCTTGATGTAAAGCAGCTAGGGTCGAGGCCTGTTGTTATGCGTGTGAACTGTTGCGCTCTAGGAATACTGAATTAATATCAGGATGCTTGACAGAACTGTTTAACCTCCTAAAATATCATGTTCAGGACTCAATTATTGAAATGTGGAGTCTCTGGGTCATACATTTCTTTAAAAAGTGAATATTTTGTAAGTAGGGTGCAATACTATCACTTGTTTGGAGGGAAATCCAAATCCTGCAATTCTTATCGTGCATTTATATGCTTCTTTTTCAGGCTAATTGTAAGTAAATGTTGTATATGTGTTTACCTGTCTGTGTATGTAGTATGTTCATGAACACACTGAGACACAGCTGTGTGTGATAATATAGAGGTTTGCTGTACTGACTGTTAAAGGATATATTGACAAACACATCTCAATTTGTTGCTTTTAATAAGATCCGATGCTCCGTCTGGAAAATGCAGTATGCTCATTGTAATTATTCTATAACCACCACTGGATTCCTTTGATTTATGTAGTGAATGCGTTTTTAATAAAAGTGCAGGAGGAGAGGGGAGAAAGGAGAGCAACAAAAAAAGAGACAAGAGGAGGGATGATCTGAGAGAGCAGGAGAGATGGGAGGAGAAAAGACGAGATGTTGACTCTCAGTAGTCAAAGATAAATCCCATTTTTCTTTTTTCCACAAAACACTGTAATGAAAAAGAAAAAAAGAAAAAGAAACACCTCACTGTCCAACAGTGGAAGTAGGCTAAGCCATCACGGCTGTCTTTTATCAGAGACAAAACTAATACCCTTGATTCAAAGTAACAGCAGAGTGGTCATTAGGGTATTATATGTAGCCTAAAGCAACGGTGTCAGCCTCCCTATGCTAATGGGCCCATGCCCTGGAAAAATTAGCATGGAGCTCTCTGGGGCACAGAGGAGATCACCTTGCTCTCTCGCTCTCCACTGTTGTTCTCGTTAAATATAAAGAGCGGTGCTCATCGCCATTTTTAAACCTGTGACACCTGCGTTTACAAAGTGATCGCAAGTGACACAAAACACAACAACTTATGGAGTAAGTTTAGTTGATTCACTGAGAAAAATGCATCGACAAAAAAATAAAAGAAAATAAAAACGAAAAAGAAAATAAGATAGAAGTTATGCTGCAGTAACTGAGTACATTTACTCAAGCTACTTCACTTGATTATATACAAAACATGATAAGCTTTGTGATACAATGCATTATAAATAAATGACCCAACAGCACATACTATTTCCTATTTATACTTATACTTTTATTTATAGTATTTGGAGTTTTTATTGTATTTGTAATGACTATTTTGTATATAGTATCTGTTCGTAATGTGTATATTGTTCTAGATTTCTTAAAAGAAGTCACTAATCTATGCATTACTTGCATACTTACATTAGCTGGACCAGCTAATATATAATATGATACCTCGAGTACGTTTTGCTGATAATTCGTCTTGAACTTTTTCCTTGTCATATTTATTTACTTGTATTTAATTGTGTGGTATTGTTTTACTCTAGTAAGAGATTTTAATGTGTCTTTCACTACTGTCACAATTTGTAAAGTGCTGTTAGCTGCAAAAGACAAACCGTAATTTACAACATCACAAGATGGATTTCAAAAAAAGAAAATCAATGGTATTGCTTTTCCACACAAACCAGGTAACAGTAAGAAGCAACAGCAAATACCACTTTAACTATTTGTTTAATTTGACAGTTGTTTCAAGCAGATACAATTACTGCAGCTCCTTTAATATGACACAGAAGTTGCAACAGTAGAGGCCACAGCAGCCTAACCCTGAATCTATTTTTACTGCAATACAATTTACATAACATTACTCATAAGGTAGACAAGGGCTGCAGTGCAGCAGCGGTGCAGCAAACATCGAAAAAAGTAGGATTTCTTTAATACTTCAGTTTACACTTACACATTTCATTAGTTAGACAAAAGAAAATTAAAGGAACAGCTAGACCTGTCTATTCACACTATGCATCTATTGTTTTATTACACAAATTGAGCATGTCCAGTCATCTGTATTTATCCACTGCACTGCAAATTATTTAAATTTACTTGTATTGTAGTAAAACTAAAACAGCTCATCTTTGACTCAACATGCAAGATTACAAATAATGGAAATTCTGCCTATCAATCCTAAATTATTGAGCCCAAATTTCAACTGTTATGACTGTAAAATAAACAGTGTGTGGCACAATTCAGAGGCGCTTTAAAACTGTCTCTGCATGCGCTGTGTGTTTTCATGGTGCCAGCAGCATGGAGGACGTCTGTGTTGTTGTGTTCCTGTCTGAGATATTGCATGTCCTTGGTCTGTAGATTCTGTGTAGAAGAATGCAGTTTAGTGCCTGCGTGTGGTAAAAGTGTGTATGTGTGTGTGTGTGTGTGTGTGTGCGAGCGTGCAGCAAGCCATGTGAATATGAGTTGCAGAGTGAATATAGATCAGTCTCCCAGAGGCTAAGTGAGATGGCTGCTGTAATATCCCCCAATTACACACAGATCAGCCCCTGAACAACCACCCACTCCTGTCACTGGTCATCATGTGTGTAAGAGAGTGTGTGTACCTGTACCTGTACCTGTGTGTGTGTCAGAGAGAGGAGTTTGGGGATAGAAGGTGTAAATGTATGCACTCTCAGTTATCATGCTTAAACCAAGCCATGGAAGCCTAAATGAAAGGTGGCAGCACTGAATAGCTCTCCATAGTAATCAATCCATTACACGAAAAAGGTGTGTATGTTTGTGTTTACGTGTGGATCTGAGGCAGCGTCTGCGGCTGAGTGTGTGTGTGTATATGTGTGTATATGTGTGCACATGTGTGCATCTGCATGTTCTGTAAGAGTGTGCATGTTTCTGTGTGGATCAACAGAATTACTGTATATGTACTGTTCGCATCACATGTACACATTGACCAGCGGGGAGGTTCCACTGAAGAATTTGGTAAATGAAGTGGAGAATCACAATCACAGTGATATGTTTTGGATTTCAACTCAGATCTGTGAGGCACAGCAGATTTTTTCATGCTACACCACAACACTGTAAAATTGGCCATCTGCGATCCTCCCTTATTGTGTCTTTTTTTTCTCCACAAAATATATTTTAACACTTTTAATTTGATTTGCCCAGTGTTTTGTATAAACTTATTTGCTGCTTGCAACATGTTCACTGGCAATACTTTGTACAGTTTACAAGTGTGGCTGGACAGGGAAACAGATAATGAACCATTCACTGACCTAAATTTCAATGCACTCTTATTACAGTTTTAATGAAAGAATTTTCTACATCCAACATAATAACAATGAAGAACTAAGCCAGAACAGGTAAACTAATGTTATGGTGTATTTGAAAAAATATGTAAGATTACATTGTTATTACAATAAATATAACAATATATGTTGATAAAGATTTTAGATTATATTTTCAAGCCCCTACTGAAGACACAGGAAGGAGGTTTTAGAGCCAACTATTGGTAATACAAACTTTGCATACATGTGTGAGTGACATTTTGTAGCGTAACATTATCACTTTATTGACGCAGCCTAGTCATCAGAGGAAAATGCTGTCATTGCACGTTCCTGAAAGCCATGGAAATGTAACATTTGTACATTTCATTGGTATCATATCAACATGTCTAAAGTGAGGTAGTTCAGATTACATGTATGGGATCTGACTCTGTAATCGGGAGGTAAAGAGGATGGTGGATGCCGTGACACATAGGCCTAGTCCACATGGACATGGGTATTTTGTAAATGGGTTTTTTCCCTCTTTAATACTAAAAGAAAATCTCGTCCATACACACTGAGACCCTGAAGCTGGGCAAAGAAAAGAAAGAAGCTATTACCAGAAGGCTACCTGGAGCAGTGACCTCCATGGTGTATTCTGACACCTTTGTTCCTCAATATACTGGAAGAGTAATTGTAGATTTGTATGTAAACATGTAAAAAGTCCTTTTGGCAAGGTTCAAATCATCCTGTCTGCCACTGCATGAAATGTCGCCTCATCTCTGAAGCCTCATAAAGGAGCTAAACTGAAGCCAAAAACTTCTCTAAAAGTCTTCACCCTGGACAGAGTTCTACAAAATGTTCATTTTTAGTGATCTAAAACAAAGTCTGAGTGTGGACGAAAGGCCCAAAATGTGGACAAGACTCTAGGTGAGATGGCTGCCAAGCTGCAGACCACTATTTGAGACCAACAGACATCAGAATCAGTCACTTTTTGGCAAGAAGTGAACAGCAATTCCAGCTGCAATTGCAGCACCAAAACCATGTATTTTAGGCCACAATATGATATTTTTCTAACCGTATCCGAATGGTTTTGTCCCTAAACATAACGTTAATCACAGCATTTTTAATTTTAAGTTATCTGCAAATAACAATGTACAAATGTAACTTATCCATGGTCTCTGGCAATTGGGTTGGTAGATGATGTTAATATTTCCAATGTGTGTGTGAGTGTGTGAGTGTGCGCTCTCCTCCTGACCCGACCTGTAGGCACATTACCTTATTTCTGCTAAACTCACAAAGAGCTCTTTGAGATGCTGTGGTGTTTGTAGCGGAAACTGGACATTCCCTCTCTCTCTCCCTATCTCTCACACACAAACACACACACGAACACACACAAGAGCAGAAGCTGCAGATCAGTCTGGGGACTAGCCACTGCCGGCAGTGTCTAATTGCTCTCAGAGGAGACAGAGATGCTCGGAAGAAAACTGGTGCAGATCCACCTCCTCTTTTTTTTCTTCTCATGTATTCAGCGCCCTTTGTTTTCCCTTTCCTCTTTCTCCCCCCATGTTTCAGTTCCTCCCATTCTGCCCATCAGTTTCTGAGCGGCGACTCCATCATTCATTCTGATTGCAGAGTTAAGGAGAAAGAGTTGGAGATGGAGAGAGTTACAGAAAGAGAGCGAGAGAGAGAGAAGAGGGCCTTTATTAAACCTGCTGCTAATTGAGATAGCACGAAAATAATGGGGAGTGACACTTTAATGAAGACATGCTACGTGTTACCACTTCTTCCTTCCTTCCCCTCCGCCACAGAGAGGAGGAGGAGGAGGTACAATGAAGAGAATAAAGAAGTGGGGAGGGATGAGGAGAGCATGAAGAAAGATTGAAGGAGGGTAAGAGCTTCAACTGTTTTATTGCAAAACGAAAAAAAAGAGTAAAGACAGAATTGATACCGGCTCGCATCTCATGCTGTAATATGTTTTCAGTGGCACGTCAAAAGTAAGAGTTAAAGGGAGTTATGGGCAGGGATATTGTTCTATCACGTTAAAACACAATTATGTTTCATCAGGGTGATTGCATTGCACACTTGCAATAGACTGCTCCTTGTACTTTGCTTCAGTGCAACATTTCTGTGTATTTGCTCTCCCCCACGCAAAAAAAAGAACAAAAAGAAAAACTGTCGAGCAAAGTGAAGCCAAAACGGGGAGCGCTATTACAGAAGATATTCCCGGGTGATATTTCCTCTATTCGGTTACTGCTCTCAAAATCTGACACGAGATGACAATCATTGGATTTGGTCAGGAGGGTGATTTGAAGAAAACCGCGCTTCATAATATGTCAATGCAACAGACATCAGGAGAACAATAACAGCAGCTTTTTGGGGGGACATTACAGCTAATAACAAATCACAGACATTCCAGATTTGTTATGGTGCATCATAGTGAGAATTCGGATGAGATTACAGTGCATTCACACCATTATGTTTTTAATGCAGTTAGGTTCGGATGTGCTGCAATTTAAGAAATACCATTCAAATGTTTCTCTTGAGATATCACACCAAGGTTTGACAAAAGTGGAAATTTGATACAGAGTTGGGAGGGTTACCTTTAAAATGTTTTCTACTACAGATTACTGATTACATGCCAAAAAATGTAATTTGTTAAGTATTCCATTAGATTACTTGGATTAAGTAATGTATACTTAATATTCTGGATTACTTTTAGAATACGTCAATATTGTATTGCTGGGCTCATTTACATCACCAGTTGCATTCCTAGTAGTGACAAAATAGCATAAAAAAAAAAAAAAATGCCTGAGCTTCAGATGAACAGTGTTCATGATAAACACACAACAATAATTTCACTAACAAAGACCACGCCAATGGAGTTACAGATTACAATTAGTTTATTATGTATAATGAATGATGAAGATGAGGGTCAAGGGATTTGGGATAAAGGGATGAGGGTCCAAGGGATGGAGGGATGAGGGTCAGAGGGATGGAGGGGTGAGGGTCAGAGGGATGGAGGGTCCAAGGGATGGAGGGATGAGGGGATGTAAAGACAGAGAAGGAAGGTGGGGGGAATGATGGGAGAAATTAGGGTTGCGGACGAGTGGAGGGTGGGATCGATTGGGGTTCGGTGTTGGCTGAAACGAGGAGAGTGCAACGGAACCAGGGAAGTGGAGATTGAGTGGGGGAGTCATCTCTTCGCTCGCTCTACTAAGGATAGAGCCCCCAAGAGAAACTCATGAGGAAAGGTGCGTATGGACGTTTCTGATGTCATTAAGATCATTGTATGTGAGGTATGCCTGAGAAGACCAGCAGCCAAGGATTATAATTATATGGTCTGGGATTCCCTGCCTGGAAGCGGTGGAGGCGGCCCTGATGCGAAAGGAATGTAGTGTGTATAGCTCAGGGGATATTCCCGGTGGTAGAACCAGAAGCGGGTGGCAACTTGGCCTGTCTCAAAGACAGGGTCATAAGGAGAAGGTTTACTGGCTAGTCTTGACAGGAAATATCTGCTGCTGGGGTTTCGAAAATGGTTTCGAAATGGATGGAAGTTTAGGGTAGAAGCAGTGAACTCTGAACAGCGCAGAAAGCCAAAAAATGCCAGTAGAAACATTGATTCCAAGACTTTATCCGTGGATGGAGACAGGTAACCTGAACGGGGGGTTTGGATGCAAGGGATGAGAAGGTCTGAAGTGAGGGGAAAACTTTTAGGCACGGGATGTGGTTTAGCCTTGCAGAGGCCCTTGATTAACATGCCAATGTCTGACTGGTTAAGGGCTGGACTCTGTGCACCGTAGGACAGTTTTACAAAGAAGTTAATTTCACTGATATGGACTTGTTTAGTGGAAGATTAAATTTTGATAATGGTATGGGCGAATGTGATAAAGTTTGAGAGGGTCAGGACGTCAAGTGAAGGGAATGTGAGGCTGAAGGAGGTGTGGAATGTTCTGAAGCAATTCCATCCAGTCTGATAAGAAGAGAGTTTTTGGGGAGATGTTCCGTCCACGGGTCAGTTGAAGATGCTGGCTGAAAACTGTGGGAGAAACTAGAAAGTGAGTCAGCAATTACATTTTTATGACCTGGAATGTGGATGGCTCGGATAATGAATTGGTGCTGGGCTGAAATGAGGTTGAGCCTCCACACGAACTGCATAATGTCTGGACAATGGGAACGTCTTTTGTTAATGATGTCTACAACGGCGCTGTTGTCAGAGTAGATGGCAATGGTCTTCTGAGATCATTCATGCCCCCCAAAAATGGCTGCAGTGACGACTTGATACATTTCGTAGATGGTGGAGGAAGAAGTGAGGGATGAGAATTTGGGCGGCCATTTGGCCACCTGCTGCCATAGTAGCTGGCAAAGCTCATGGAAGGGGCTGCGTCTATAAAGAGTTGGATGTCTTGTGGCCTGGTGATGTAGTCATCATTAAAGAAAGAGTGTGAGGAACTGGAATTGAGGAACTGGTGCCACAGTTTAAGTTCCATTTTGCATGCTTTGTCAAGCGAAACTTGGTTGTGGAAAGATGGAACAGATGTAGTGATGGAAAGGAGTTGAGACAAGAAGGAATGACCTTGGGGAATTAAATGGATGGCATAGCTGAGGTGGCCTCGCAGCGAAAGGAGTTGGCGCTTGGTGCATGTTTGGGCCAGAAGTCAATTGGAAATGAACAGTGAAATCCGTTGGATTTTATGGTAGGTAGTGATGCTTGGAGTGCGACAGAGTCAAGGGTGATGCCAAGGAATTCCAGGGAGGTGCTGGGACCTTCTGTTTTGGCTGGGGAGAGAGGGACTCTGAGTTCATGGAATGCAGAAGTCAAAGATTTGAGGCCGTGTGCTGGGGGTGATGAAGGTGGCGTGACGATGAGGAAGTCATCCAGGAGACGGATGACGTACGGGAGTTTATGGTTGTTTATTAAGATCCAGCAGAGTGGTTCAGATAAGGAGTCAAAGATTTTTGGGCTGCTCTTTCATCCGAAAGTCAGATGTACTGCAAAGTCGGATGCGCCCTTCCAGAAGACGTCAAAAGATGCTCGTAGTTGGGGTGGATAGGGAGGACTTTAAAGGCACTGGTAATGTCAGCTTTGGACAACCAGGCTCCTTGGTCTGTAAGGTGAAAAAATTGTAAGCTCGAAACACTGCACCCAAACTCATTAAAGATATTACAGATCATCCTTTCATTCTGCCACAGGATTGGTCTTCCTCTTTTATCCATGCCTTTGGGGAGGGGGCCGAGGGTGGTAGGCTGGATGTTGACGGGTTTAGGGGTGATGGGTGGTGGGAGGGCTGCGGAGGGTAGGCTACTGGGGATGGCGGGACTTTGTTTATTTAGGGCTGAGGTACATGGTAGAGAAGCTGTGAGGATGCATGCTGAGGCTGGATGGAATGGTACAGCACACAGGTTGCAAGGCAAGGAGGGCGAAGAGCAAAAACCTGACAATACAGTTCGGAATCTAGTTTTCCCCAGTATGTGCCTTGATTGAATTGTTGGAGGCGATTAGCAGCTTGTAATGCAAAAAGGATGTGGTAGGTGTAGAATCCATTGCCACCGAACCGCAAGGCCAGATCAAGAATCAGAGACAAGGAGTCTTCCAGCTCTGACCTGCAGTCTGCTAAATCAGAGCAAATGTCTCGGTATAGTGAGAATGAAAAAGCAAATTTGACCGGTGTGAGCTTTTTGGAACGGGTAGGAAGTGACTGTTTGAGCTCAATAGGGCTGATCGCAGTTTGCCGTTCTCTGGGGAAATGAGGGCTGCATGTAGATGGAGTAAATAGTTGAGCAAGATCAGTGTAATTACCGGAAAGAATCTGTCGATGAGCAGTTTGAAAAGTTTGGCTTTCCTGTCGGAGTGGTGGAAAGGGATATTTTGTTCGGTGAGGGGGTGCTTTAAGCAAGCGACTCTCCATTTGGATATGTTTGTCATGGTAAATGCTGCGGTTGCAACTTCTGTCGTTCGAGTGACTGGACCGCGAGAGTGAAGGCGAAAGGCGTCTGGACGGGACAACCTCCCTCGGATACAGGATCTTCCCCTTGGGCTGCTGGAAGGCGAGGGACCAATGATGTTGGAGTTGTCGGAGGATGAATGCTGAGGGGGTCAGGGATTGTGAATTTCCGAGCTCAACCGGTGTTGCTGGCAGTGCTAAATGCAAGACGGAGAGGATTTGGGAACTTCAGGAATGTGCAGATCTTCCTCAAATAGACTGCTGTCTGAGGGATTTAGAGTGAGTTCCTGGCCCATGGTTTATGATAAGGGATTTGCTCTTTGTTGTACTCATTGACACGGATCATGTGAGAATGGAGTCAAAGGGAAGGAAAGATACTGTGTGCTTAAATACTTTTGGTGCAGAAATGGATGAGACTGAGGCGTGGTCTTTGTTCCCAAACTTAGTTATAAAACTTAATTTAACTCTCACCGATCATTCAGTGAGTATGTGTGTGTGACATGAGCACATGCAGCAGTGACCTACCATCCAACACTGACATATTGTGAGGACAGGGACCAACAGTCGTGTAAAAAGCCTTTTACTGCCTTTACTTTTAAGTTCAAATCACAGCCATTATAATGGCTACATACACATGCTATATCTTGTTTTGTTTTGTTTTTTTCAGGACAATCTGGGCTAACCAGATTTGCCATCATTCCATGTCCTTCTATGTGCCTGTATTTTATATTAATTTTATATCAATGAAAAAAACAAATCTGTGTGACTAAATTCGTACATTTTTATATGTATCTCACCGTAGCAAGTTGGAAATTGACATATTCCGCCATATATGAAGAGGGGAGACTCTCTGGAATCTGGCAATATAAGAACCATGATGAAGGGACATTCTGTCACTTCACAGCTGTCCAAAACATGTGGTTTGTGCCAGGTGTCATTGCCAGTATTTTTTCATAATTGCAAGAAATTCCATTGACTCATTCACAAGTCAAAAATGTGTTTTATCTGAAAGAAACATGCAATATTTCTATCTAAGATAATAGAAAAATAGTCAACCAAGTGCAATGATGTCCTCCAAGATAATATTTGTTTTTCAGTTTCAGTTATATATTGGGGGGACATTTTGGGCATTGGTGGGGGGGCACGTGTCCCCCTCAATGTATATGGTGACTACTGCCCTGTCAGCATGCATAATTAGGCTGCAGTTGTCTGGGTGCACAAAGGTGAAGCCTGCTTTCGCGAGTAATCCATCCAACAGTAATGTGTGTGCAAAGCTGTATGAAAGCTCTGTTATACATCATTTTATTGTAATTTTATCTTTTTTTTTCACTGTGAAAACATTGGATTACCGACAAGTGCTTGGCCTTGTCGGAAAGCTGCAGTTCCGCTGTTTCACGTGATAGGCGTGGCTTCTCCCTTTGACGCATGGTCGTGGAGAAAATCCACAGAGAAGAACGGGCGTGAATTTGGACGCACTATGCGTTGTTCGGGCCCATAGGGTTAACATAGGGCTGCACGATTATGGCAAATATATAATAATCACAATTATTTTGATTGATATTGAGATCATGATTATTTAACAAGATTATTCGTGGCTTTTCTTTTTAACAGTCCCATCTTTGGATTTTAGACATTTTAGAAAATTTCTTGAGACAAATTTCTCCAACAGGAGACAAATAAAGTGAACCTTGACCTTGACAAATAAATAAATAAATAAAAGTGCAAAACTGATAAATACCTAAGATGAATATACAGTACAAAAATATACAGTGTAAAAATAAATAGAAATAATATAACCATCTAAGTTGCAGTGAACTACTCTAGACCATCTATTACTTAAACATTACAACAACAGACTTATTTTGAAGCAAGTAAATTAAAGTTAGCTGCCTTCCAATCCAATCCAAAGTTAGCTGCCTTCGAAATCCAATAAGGGACTGAATGGAATCGCTTTTGAAAGGAACAAACAAAAAATAGTAGGCCTTAGTCCTATAATCTCTCACCCCAGCTCCCCACAATATGGCTCTTGCAAACTCTTAAAAGTTTTTAGCCAGAAACACCAGCCTGTTTAGGCAGTCTGGCTTCAGAGATGCACACAGGCAGGTGACTATATTTCCCCCTGTACTGAAGACCCCCTCTGAAGAGGCACTTGTAGCTGGGATGCAAAGATATTTCTTTGCCAGGATGGAGAGTCGTGGGAAGAGCTGCTGCGATTGCTTCCACCACTCCAGTGGGTCTTCCTCAGTGTCCAGTGTCCCTGCCTGGAGGAAGGACTGTAGCTCAAAAGCAGAGTGGAGGAGACAAATATTAAAGTCAAAAAAACAAAAAAACAAGGGAAAGAAAGAACATGTTTAATAATCTGTCTCTGGTTTGGAGTTTTAACATTGAAACCTAGAATTACATTAATTTTGTATTATCATTGATATGATTCTGATCATTAGGATTATTATTACCATGATGGTCTTCATCTCGGTTGTCAGTCTGGCCTCTAGTTTTGCAGACCGGGCAAGGTAGAGGTGCAGCGCACCTGTGCTTTGCCAACTGGGTGTGGCGCAGCTACTCCTCCTTCCCACCTCCGTCCCTCCCTCCTACCTGTGCAAGTCAGAAAGAGGGAGGAGAGAAGGCGTGGAGTGGGTTTTACACAGCCCATTCACATCACACCAATCAACCATGGGCCAGCGTCAGACGGCCACCACACCCATCTCAGCACACCTCGGTCTGCCAAACTACCAAACTGAGCGTGCCTCAGGTTGCGCTGCTCAAAACTAGCTCTGCGCGGGGTTCGCCACCCTGCACTGCACCGGGAAACTAGAGGCCTCTGGCTTTAACTGACCCTCAGCTGGCTTCACTGACATATGTTAGCTTGAACCTTGGGTCCAGGGCAGTGGCCACGTCGAGCAGCTCTTGTGTTGGTGGGTCGTCATATTTTTCCTTCAGATAATCCAGTATCTTCTTCTTGATGCATTTGGAGAGGTCTGTGTCATCCTCTTGCTCTGCCAGGATTGAGTTGTTGAAGAGGTGGTGCCAGAAAGTGCATCTGTGAATTCAACCAGAGAGGTCTATGCCCGAAGCACTGGAGCCTCATCCAGCCATTGAGTTGAGCAGCCAGCGTGACGTTTGAGGCATTGTCTGTAGTCATACAGACAAGTTTCTTCTCCTCCAGGTCCCATGTTGCCATCGCTTGTCTTAGGCCATCAGTGATGTTTTGGCTGGTGTGGTCTTCTGGGAAAAATGCTGTCTGGAGACATTTCGTCTTCATGTTGAAATCCACATCAATGAAATGTAGCGTGAGGCTTATATACGGCTCCATGGTGCGGCTTGACCAGAGGTCCGTTGTGGTAGAGAAATATTCGGCTGTAGCTACATCCTTTTCCACGTGCTCACGGCACTCATTATACAGGCCAGGCAGAGCAACTCTGCTGGAAGGAGTCGAGAGGACTTTCTCTTTTTGCTCCTTTATTGCTTGGTCATAGACCACTTTGTGAGAGGTCTTCAGGTGATTAAAAAGATTTGTTGTGCTGCTTTGTGGTGCAGCTACCCCCAAGTAGCATATTTTACACACTGTTGTAACTTGATCCAAGTCTGACTCGGCAAACCCATAGTGTTTCCACACCACTTAAGTTGTTTTACCTCTCTTTTCAACCAGCGGCTCTCTTTCTTTGGCCATCGTCTTCTTGTCTGGGGCCTGGACTAGTCTTCGGCCATCAGGTTCTTGTCTTGGCTAGTCGTGTTTGAGAGGAGGGGTGTGCCACGTGCATGCAGTTCACACAAGGGTTCACATGGCAACTGGGGGAGGGGTCAAGCACAGCACAGCGCTGCAAAGCGAGGGGTGCGTTTGATTTGCAACACAAGACAACGAGAGTAAACTGATGAGAAGCGCATAATCGTTTTATATCGATTATTTTGTTTTCATAATGGTTGAAAGCCCAAATTGTAATCTAGATTAAAATTTGATTAATCGAGCAGCCCTATTTTAACAGCAAGTGATCATCGCTCTCAGTCCTCACTGAATCAACATGCACTTCCAACACCGGTCTCACTCCGAAGTCATTGAAATCTGGTGCTTGCTCAGGTCCCTCTGGTATGACCAGGAGACACCAACCAAAAAGACACACTACTGCAGGGCTAACACATAGAGACAGACAACCATTCACACTCACATTCAAACCTACGGCCAATTTAGAGTCACCAATTAACCGATCCCCAACCTGCATGTCTTTGGAGTGTGGGAGGAAGCCGGAGTACCCCGAGAAAACCCTCGTTGACATGGGGAGAACATGTAAACTCCACACAGACAGGCTCCCCCACCCTTGGTTCGAACCCCCACCCTGGGTTCTAACCAGGAACCCTTTTGTTGTGAGGCAATAATGCTAACCACTGCCCACCGCGCCGCCTTATTCCACATTTCAACTTAACAAAGCAGGCGTTTTTTGTTCATTGCAACAAGAATGCATAGAAACAAGGGGTCAAACAAAAGTCCAGCTCAAAACAGCAGCACTGAGTAGCTCACGGCCAACTCAGTCATTCTAATAGAAAACAATGCAATAAAAGTGACACTCACTTATGTCACATTCTGTTAGGACACAGTGTCAGAGCAAATACAATGAAAACAAATTAAAGAATCCCTTTAAGTAATCTATTTTTAAAGCAGTGACTGAACAGTACCAATTTAAACTGTAAAGGAACACAGTTACTCATGTTATGTATTTTACTTGTTTTCCATTTCTTCCCAAACCTGTATATTATTCAGAGTAACCATCTAGTTATACTTTATAGTAAGATTATGTGTGCATGTGTGCGTGTATCCGAGCACCATGTTACTCTAAAGTTTCAAATGCCACAGAGAGATGGAAGCAGTGTCCTGCTGAGATTGAAAAGTATGTCTGGAGGATGACTGCCTACACTCACCCCAATCTACAAGCCACCAACCCCAACACACACACACACGCATAGGCCATGCCTCCCTCCTGCACTGTAGATGAATATGAAATCAGAAAACAGGTATAAATATTTATGAAATGCATTATTCTTTGGCGTTATTTATTTTTTTTTTTTCCTCCGCTAAGCAGAGGTGAGCATGATTTGGCCCTGTCTCTCTCTGTTTTGCACCGTGTTCGCAAAAGCCGAGCAATATAGAGTCACAGGCAAACCACAGCTGTTAACCACACACACGCACACACACACACACTAACACACACAGACTAGCAGCAAAGGAACACATAACCAAGAGCTTAACTGAAACACTGTATCTGTATGGGTATAAAGGTGCATCTGTTACGTTCGCCTGTAAAGGTGCTTCCTGGGAGACCTGCCAGTTTAAACAGTTTCAACCACTCAGCCACACACACACATAGATAAATACACATAACTACATATAGCTATCCAGAGTGTACACATACACATACTGATGATATGAAAAGGATTTAATGAGTTTCTATGGCACAAAGAGTTTAGACAATTTCCTCTAATATATTACGGTGCTAGTATAAAAATATAAAATGTGATCATATAAGGTCTTTGTTAGAAAGGGCCTATCTGGGTCAGGCACATCACATATCAACAGAATTACCGATTTGTTTTACGTTTAAAATTATAATGTTTTGCAAAGTCAATAAAGTAGATCAGTAGCTATTTTTTTAACCAATAAAAGCATTTAACTGTGGCATGCAGGGTGACTTTTATTGTGAAGCAGTCACAGAAAATGTATTTTTTACAGAGGTTTTATTTTATTATTCATCAAAAAGCTGTCTACACAAATCACAAGAAATAAGGTCATTTTTTGTCAGTGATCCTTTGATTGCACTGTAAACATATACATCAAGGAGTGTTTGCCGCTGATACCACCATAACGTGAATGTAACCCAAGTGGTAACCTCTGAGGCTCAAAAATGAAGCCAACGTGGAAGTGCAAAAACCTACAGTTCTTAAAATAACCACTAGAGGCTGGCTTCAGAAGTCAGTCAATCCCCACAGACTCCCATGTTAAATGTCTAACTTTACACCACAAGTAAACATGTTTACAGCCTGGTACAAAGAACAGTTTTGGTCTGTGTTGCTAATTTTGATCCTCATGACAACTGTAACTGGGGATGACTTTTTTTTAAGTTTACATCTTATTAAGGATTAAAGTCATGCATATATAAGGGCTGAACTGTTTGAGTAATAGGCCATCTGCAAGGCATCGCCACAGTCAACTAGTCAACCCCTCACTCATCTACAGCTGCACCTTTCTGTCCAGATCAGCTCGGGCTCCAAAAAACTAAAATGACAATGGCTGAAATGCCGAACTTCATGCTTTAAATCAGAAGTCCACAAACCAATGGGTGACGCTGCAGCAGCTTCATCCATTATAATGTACAGTCTGTGGTGTAACCAGAATTTTTAAAGGGACAGTTCACCCCAAAATCAAAAATACATATTTCTCTTTTTACCATTAGTGCTATTTGTTGATCTAGATCTCTGCCTTCTCTAGATTATGGAACTAAATGGCACTCTTTATGACCTGATTACTCAAGATCATCCTCAAACCTTGTTATGAGCAGTTTAATGGAGGAACTATTTTCTTTCTACCAAGCTACACTCATCAACTATATCACTGGGCAGAAGGAAGCGTGCATCTACTCATGGAAGACAGGATCATGTTTGTGACAGCACAAAAAGTAAAGAAGTAAGTATTCGCTAGCTTAGTGATACTGTTTTCGGGTGTAGTTTGGTCGAAAGAAAATAGTTCCTGCCTAAACTGCTCACAACATGGTCTTTGGATTATCTTGAGTAACTGATCATGATTTCTGGAAAGACACATCACTGTTCAATTTTTCATATGTTTTTTTGTTTGGTTGGTTTTGTTTTGTTTTTTATTTTAGTTTTTGTGATGCTTTGAGCACAACAAACCATCTAGTTCCATAATATTAAAGAGAACAAACATCTTTATGGCCGATATCGCCAACACTCTGCAATTCACACCAAAACAATCTAGACTGATGAACAGCACCACAGGTACAAGGAAAAATATGTATTTCAAGTAGACAGGGTTGTGTATTAATCAGGGTTCCTACACATTCGGAATTTCAAAATTCCATACTTTTCCATACCCTAATTTCCAGATTTCTCTGCGTTTTTTTGTTTGTTTGTTTGTTTGTTTTCAGAGAATATGTGACACCTGAGTTAATATATCAGTGTATCATATTTCACATCATATTTAATTATTCTTAATAGGCGATTGTAGCCAAGTACCATAATGGCATGGAAGTAAAAACTCAGATAAGTTCAATGTCTGGGCTGAGGCAAAAAGGTTGGGACTCTGGGTGCAAGTGATGCAGTAATGAGACGTCGGTGTTTTTTCCTTTCATGTGGCTCAGAATCGCCTTCTCCCCCATGTTGGCAATGTCAAACGATTTCACACAAAGCTTGCATCTAGCTCTGTGTGTGAACTGGGAATCCTTGGCCAACCAGTATTTATATACGGTATTGTCAAGCCATCCATCCAAAAATTTGCATCTACCCATTGTGAACTACGTGAGTCTTCTTGTCAAAGGTGCAGTGCTGGAGTGAAACTTGATACCTGGGGGGCTGGAGGAGGGTCATGGGGCAGCAGACTGGACATACCACTTGTCAATCAGGTAAAAGGGGCGGTATGTTTTCTGAGACGTTTGCTCTCACACAAACTGTGCTTGGCCCGGCATAAAACACGATCCGGATTGATTAAATTATTTTTGGAAATACCTAATTTTCTATTTTAGAAAACAACATTTTAGAACAGTGGTAATAGTCTGGAAACATAAATATTTTTCCATACTTTTTAATACCTGGAAATTGATCAAATTTATTTCCATACTTTCCATACTTGCGTAGGAACCCTGATTAATAGATAATTAATGTGACGGAGGGGGAAAAAGAGAAATATATTTTCAGTCACTCATGGTTTGATATTAAGGCACAGTCATGTCATGTTGCGCAATTTCTTTATCACTGTGGATCTGCATCTGAACATGTTTGCTTGAACTACATTCACTGCTTGCTAATGCTAGGGTAACAAGTAACTAAAGACTCACTGACGAGTAGATGCAGCCACATATTGTAATGTCTTATTCATTCATTCGTCTGGACTCTCCCTTTGATTATGGATCAATCTCAATGTGTCTGATCTCTCAGCACCCATCTTCAAAAGCCTGCTCAATGTACTACTACATGCTGCCAGTCAGTGGGATGGTGTTCTCACTCCCCTTGGTTGTGACAATAACATTTATAATCGCGCTTCTAAAAAGCTTTTCACCATGTTGAGCATCCAGCAGTTTCAGGCTGATGAAGACTGTCAGGTGTTTAACAATGCTACAAATGTCAGTAAAATCCACAT
This sequence comes from Epinephelus awoara, assembly GCA_035609425.1. Taxonomy (NCBI): domain Eukaryota; kingdom Metazoa; phylum Chordata; class Actinopteri; order Perciformes; family Serranidae; genus Epinephelus; species Epinephelus awoara. The sequence continues at coordinate 40,540,610 of CM069294.1, read as the reverse complement.
ACACACTAATAGAAATCATCCCAGAGCCGTGTGGGTAAAATCACCTCTGTAAACCGCAGAGAAAATAAAGTTATTATGTCCCTCTTCCTCCCAGCCTCTATGTCTCTCTCTTCTAATTCCTATGTCCTCCAGTGTGATGGTAAAAAATGAGGCTCCTTACGCAGCGAGCTGCAGCTTTTTTGATTGAAGTGAGTGATTTTCCCCGGCCACACACCTGCGTAAAACAGATGATAATGCTGTTGGAGTCATTTACTGTGACTTTACTAAGATGAATATGAGCAGCGCTTTCTCATCATGCAAATGTGGCTGCGCAGAAAAACCTCTCTCTCCCTCCCTCTTCTCTGGGGAGAACTATTTTTGCAGCATTACAAAGAAAGATTACCCGTAACCGAGTGATTCAACTCTTTATCGGTGAATGTAAACTCGCCCTTTACTATTGCCATGACTGTTATTATTATTTGTTTTGGGTATAACACTATATTTAATATGATATTGAGTATTGCAAGGCCTAACTGTGGGCTGCGGTGCCACCATGCAGCCATGGTTAGATTGATAGGAACACATAATCATTATTGGACAGTCTCCACTGTCACATAGCCTCTAGCTTAAATGTCTCTTTCTTTCCCTCTGTCTCTCCCTTCTGCCAGTCTTTTCTCTCTCTCCCTCTCTCCCTCTAATAGCCCTTCATTTCCTCTGCCCATTGCCCCTGCAGGCCACATGTAATACTCTGAGTGACCCGACTGGCTGGGAATACACCAAATTTGGCACACACAGATACAGACACACAGATACACAGACACACACACACACACACACACACACACGCACACACACACACACACACTAATATAGAGAATAAGGCGGTCAGCCACATAGGTCTTCTTCTGCCACTAAATGTCACCTGTCAACCAAGACTGGTGGAGACAGAGGAAGGAATGAGGGGTCGGTAAACAATAGCCAACACAACTGTCATGCAGCAAAACACACACTGTGCTGCTGATACACAAGATGAAAATACAGCCAACAATGGCTGTGCTTTGACTGTTTCATGGAGGGATAAACATCATCACCTAATATATTCACATTAATCATCAAAACATAACCGACTATTGGCAGAAATTAAAAGCAACTTGCACCTGGACATATGACTCACACTTTCACCTTCCGTCTCATGCTCTCATGTTGCCCAAACAATTCTTAAGCCGGGGGGGGGGGGGTTAAATTGTTTTTTGTACAAAGAAAGGAATGACTAAATGACTAACTGTATTACATTTGCTGAATTGAAAAGAAAGGAAAAATGATCAAGAATTTGTCACAGACAGCATTTCACAGAGTTTATAAAGTTTCCCCAACTCAACAAACACAGCGAGTCTGGTATTTTCTCCCTGGCTTTGAAAGAAGCCTATGCCTTAGCTGAGACTTGAACTCACAATTTCTGACACTGAGGGCCATCTTCTATCTCACTGAGCTAATTGGCAAGTGACAGTTCATGTGTGGCTTCACAAATTGACTAAGCCAAGCATCAGGGTGCCAGACAGTAGCCATCCATGCCATGGAAAAGCAAATTTCAAAGTGAAAGTTCCAAAGCTGTAGCACATATGGTTGATTTGTTATGAATTTTCAAAGTTTTGAAATTCAGAGGCTTGCTGTAGCGCCACCATCAGGACTATTGGCATCTGGCATGGGACTGGACCTTTATGAAAAGTTTGGGTAGATTTCTCATATGGAAATGTTGCACGAGCTGAGACTTGAACTCACAATCTTCAACACCAAGAACCATCCTCTCTCTCACTGAGCTAACTGGCAAACAGCAATGCCACATGTAGCTTCACAAATTGACTAAGCCAGTCACCTGTGTGCAAGACAGCAGCTTTTAGTGTGTATAAAGTAAATATAAAGGAAGATTTCAAACAGCTGTCAAAAATTCAGTTATTAAGACAAAAACCTGAAAATACACAAATTGCATCTAGACAGCACGGAGATGTTGGTAATTTGTTTTTAACAATGCTTTATTGGCTCCATAAGTGAAAAACTAATGTTTAAAAATGCCATTTTTGCATTGACTCCAATTGTTGGCATGAGAGCGAAATTCAAAATGCTGTAAAAAATTCAGTTGTTTTTTTTTAAAAATGAACATTGAAAATGTGTTTAGCAAGAATTTGCAAGTATATGTTTACAATACTGTTTATGGTCAAACATTTTGATGCACTGTAGGCTCAATTTTCGATAAATCAAAAATCTGTGTGGATCGTTTGTGTAGGACAGTCCGAAGATGCTCTGTAGAAAGTTTGGTGTCAATTGAGCAAAAATTGTGGGAGGAGATAGGTTTGATAAGTTTTACAGTTTTTGAAAAAAACAGAGTGATGAACTTCATAATTTGCAATAGGTTAATTTTCAAAATTTTGAACTTTAGAGGCTTGCTGTAGCGCCACCAACAGGACTATTGGCCTGTTTTTGCAGCTGAGGCAATCTGGCATGAGACTGGACCTTTGTGCAAAGTTTGGTGATTTTTCGTACATGGGAAGTAGGATTTCCTCGGAAGAAGAAGAAGAAGAAGAAGCATAACAATAGGGTCCTGGCAGCTTAGGCAGCCCGGCCCCTAATAAAAAAACCCACTAAATTCTGCATTTGGATGTTTGATTAATACATTGACAGAATCTTATTTCATATTTCATTAGCACTGCCTAGTTTGGCAGTTTGACCGCAGTTCACCAGCAGCGACTGACATGATTGACAGTTGCATGAGAGACTCCTTGGCTGTGACTGGTTGTTTCTTTCGCGCTGCGATCTGATTCTACCAAATGACATAAGAGGCAGTATAGGGACATGATTTTTTTTTTCCCACAGGCTATCTGTCTTGTGTACTTCTTTCAGAATACAGAGACAGTTTCAGCAAATATAACAAACAGTTATTTTCGTAAAAGTTACCAACTGTAGCTTTAACTGTTTAGCACATGCGCCATAAGCAGGACAACTACTGCATGGCTATCTGATTTCTTCTCTGGGGTACTGATCCAATATCATCACACAAGTTCTGATATCAGCACACACTTTAGGCAAGGTGCGATTGCAATGCAACAAGACAAACCACACCAGGGATATGGCTATTCTATCACCACTGCTATCTTGTTTCATCATTGTCATAAGCACATTTCTCATCTGCCACTTGAAAACATATTACCCTTGCATGCTATCGTAGATTTGATAGCAAGAAGCTCGACTTCCCTGTTTTGATATTTATAAATAGTTGCATCGGGGGATTGGACATTGTTCTCTCTCTCGTACAAGCATCTCTTTGTGTGTGTGTGTGTGTGTGTGCATGGTGAGGGATGGAACAGTGTGTTTCATAAGTAACTGACCTGGGACTCCCCCATGTTTAATCTGAGAGCAAAACAGAACTCATCTGCAGACTGAATATTGAGTATGTGAGCATTCCTCTCTCTGTCTCTCTCTCTCACACACGCACATGCACATGCACACACACACACACACACACACACACACACACACACACACACACACTTATATGCCTATGCCAGTGTCAGGAGAATGAAAGTAATGTTTGCCTCTGGAAAAGCCTTTACAAAATGAACAAGAGGCTGGGTCTTCTAATAAATTACCCCGTGGGATATGAGCTTTGTGTTTCCCAGCCAGTCCTCCTCCACCTCTAAAACTACTTAATGCTCTCAGCTTTGACTCATACATTGTTCCCACAGTTTAAACTCCTGCTTTTGCCTTTAGATATGCTGTAGGTGTACATTCACTCACTGTATTAGTCTCATTGCTGGGTCGAAGGCAGCCTCTGCACTAGACAGACTTCTGCAATGAATGTGAGCAATATTTGTGACACTGACTCTTTCCATGAAGTACTGTAGAGGAGGTGATTTAAGGTAAAGAGTATCAACCCTTACTGATTTTCCTTTATCTAGACCAATTACAAATTAACTACAGTTGATTACACAAAAGTGCTGCAACTCACGGTCAAGTTGACATGTACATGAGACAGCAAACATTTGAAATGTGCCTTTCATGAAGTTTACACTCACAGTTTGAAACCCACCTCTGCCCCACTGAAGCACCATCATTACATGTGAAATCAGCAACAGATCTTTTTGTGCATTGTGTAATGAAGGGAGAGTTCAAGCACTCTGCTTTATCTGCCCATATAGGAAAGAAGAAAAAAGAAAAAAGAAAAATTAAATGTACAGTATTGTCATTCAATACAACAAATAAGAGTCAGGTGCCATCATTCTCGGAACTAAGTCAGATTTCTTTTTTCTATTTATTATGGGTTATTGACTGCTTTTTGCGGACATAAAAAAGAAAAGCCAAATTCTTGCCAAGCACTGTAGAGACTGCACTCGAGTTTTTGGCGACACATTCTCACTCCTGCCTCATCATTTATCAACATTTGGTCGTGGACTTTGCACATCCAGATATGATGTGCACGGCACCGTGGGTGCTTTGATTGTTGACGTTTTGGGACACCGTGTCAACTCCTGCCTGTTCCATGCATTGTCTTTTTTGAAAACACTTTTATCTTTACAGGAAATGCACAGTTTGCATAAAGTCTCTTTCAAAATAAATGTACTACGTCAGTACAACACCATGATTTTTTTTTTCCTTTCCCTAAAGTACATGGTTACCTTTAGCCAACACACACATGTGGTTGGGTTTGAGACAGAAGAACAGGGTTTGGCCTGACAATCTTACAGAAAGCAAACACCGGCCTCCCAGGTAAAAGTCAGTTGGACCCATCCACCACCACTCCCACCCACTGTACTGGGACTTCCGCCACCTTAACTTGCCTAACTTGTGTTGTCGCCTTAACTTGTGTTGTTGGTCAACACCTGATGAGCTTTTGATGACCCCTGACCATGGTCACTACTGCTAGACTATACTGGTATGGAAGGCATCTTAAATATGTAAAGTAGTGTTGTCACGATACCAAAATCTTTGTTTTGGTACCCATATCAATATGAATTCTGATACTTTTCGGTACTTTTCCTAACGAAAAGTCCTTTTGGCTACAAACCTTTAGATCAATAAATAGTAGGGGTGTAACGGTAGCAAAACATTGTGGTTAGAAAGTACCTCGGTACGGACGTCATGGTTTGGTTGCTCAAATGTTTCACCAAGTTGGTGTTGTCTCGTGTTGTCTCCCTTTGCGAGGCAGACTTTCTCTTGTCTTTTTTCCACGTGCGCCAAATGCAAATGTTGATACAGGTGTTGTCATACACACCACTTGTGCAATCTTTAGGAACAAGAAAGGCATTTGTGTGCATTAATGAGTAAAATAAATTAACTATATTAATGAACTGAATCAATTTCAAAGTACCGGTATTTTCCAAATGCAGTATAGTACCGTTTGGAATACTCTAGTACTGCGGTACTATTTTAGTACCGGTATACCGTGCAACACTAATGTAAAGATGTCATCATTGTAGCATGAATGTTTACCAAAATATATAAAAATAGTTCATATGCTTCAAGAGGCTCCAAAATATGCATCAGAAGCACATTTATTGGTACAAAAGATGAAGCAGTGTGATTGCAGTCATGGTTGGGCTATATTACACCAGACTATATTGTTATATATCACACCAGACAAGGACCCCAGGTGCAGGTTGTGCAAAGATGCTCCAGAGACAGCTCAGCACATAATAGCGGGGTGTAAGATGCAGGCAGGCACAGTGTACATGGAACACCATAAGCAAGTGGCTGGCATAGTATACAGGAACACCTGCACTGAGTATGGGCTGGAAGTCCCAAGGTCACAATGGAAGACACTTCCTAAGGTGGTTGAGAATAACCGAGCTAAGATCCTGTGGGACTTCCAGATCCAGACTGACAAACTGGTGATGGCTAACAAACTGGGCATTGTGATGATTGTCAAACAACAGAAGTATTCAGTGGTGATAGACGTCGCAATCCTGAGCAACAACAACATCAGGAAGAAGAAACACAAGAAGCTCAAAAAATATCAAGCCTGAAAGAGGATATAGAAAAGATTTGGGGAGTAAAAGCAACAGGGGTGCCTGAGGCCAGTGACCCCCAAACTGGGAGAGTGGCTTCAGCAGATTTCAGGTACAACATCTGAGGTCTCTGTCCAAAAGAGTACAGTCCAGAGCAGCTAAGATACTGCGCAGGACCCTGACACTCCCAGGCCTCTGGTAGAGGACCCAAGCTTGAGGAAGACACACCAACCCCACCCATAGGAAGGAGTGAGAGGGGGATTTATCTATATATAAATATATATTTATGTATATATATATATATATATATATATATATATATATATATATATATATATATATATATATATATATATATGTATTAGTGTTATCACAATATCAAAATCTTTGTTTTGGTACCCATACCAATATGAATTTCGATATTTTTCGGTACTTTTCCTAAGGAAAAGTCCTTTGGGCTACAAACCTTTAGATCAATAAATAGTAGGGGTGTAACGGTACCAAAAAATCATGGTTAGAAAGTACCTCGGTACGGACGTCATGGTTTGGTTGCTCAAATGTTTCACCAAGTTGGTGTTGTCTCGTGTTGTCTCCCTTTGCGAGGCAGACTTTCTCTTGTCTTTTTTCACGTGCGCCAGCTGCAAATGTTGATACAGGTGTTGTCATACACACCACTTGTGCAATCTGTGCTCCAATAGGAACAAGAAAGGTGTTTTGTGCATAAATGAGTAAAATAAATTAACTAAATTAATGAACTGAATCAATTTCAAAGTACCGGTATTTTCCAAATGCAGTATAGTACCGTTTGGAATACTCTAGTACCGCGGTACTATTTTAGTACCGGTATACCGTGCAACACTAATATATATTATATATACCCTTTGAAAAGGTAAAATAACAGACAATTTCTATTACCTAACTGCAGTAACTTTACTTGCCTACACCTAACCTACATAACTTTACGTTATGTACATAATTATACGTCAAATATGTAAAGTCATTTGATGGGCACTAATTCCTAAGATGTCATGTGAATTGTTGTGTGTGCATTTTTGTAGGATATCACACCAAGTGTGATAATATGCATAATATGCAGCCTGCATGCTGTGATTTACTCAGAGTGATTATGATTACGGTAAAGAGGTCATGTTTAGGGCAAATACCAGCCAATCCTGAGTATTCTCCAAGATTTAAGTGATAATTGCTTATCAGGTTACAAAGTATAAAGAGAGGTAGTCTATGGAGTGGTGGATGAATGGGTCAAGCACAGGACTTTCACCCATGGAGACTGATGTACAAAACTGCTGAATGCACTCTGTTTGCATAAACTTTAACAGAATAGCTGAATATATCCATATGTGTTAATCTTATATTTTGACATTGCTAATACTCCCAGGTGCAAATAGCCATATTGGCTGTTCCACCTCAGCTGCAAATAGCATTGTTGGCTACGAACATCTGGGTGCTAATAGCATCTACCTATTTTTTTTCTGCCTGTCAAGAGTGTAATATTATGAGTGATTAACATAGGCTACATTTTCCTAAAGGAAAGCTTCAGTTTATTACCACCTGGGTTTTATATTTTCGGCTTTGGCCATTGATTCTATTCTGAAAAAACTGACTCACCCCAGTAATGGCTGAGATCCCTCAATGCATATGTAGCAGGAATGGTCTGCAGATCCCGGCTGCACTGCGTTGTGTTCTAATGCACAATCAAATGCTGGACACTGGCATATCTTGTCAGATTCAGGTTTAATCCTGTTAAGAGTCCACAGAGAGCAAAACACTGTCATGTGTATTCTATCTTCACGACAACATGCCTCTCGCAGCCATGTTCACTGCAGACCGACTAACCCCCAAATTCCACCAGATGCGTGTGGGTTGCGTCTGCGCTACTTTTCAATTGTAGTCAATGTGTGTGTTTCCACTGGCTGCGGCTGTGCTACGCTCTGGTTCCGTTACAGCTGCGGAGCTCCGGAGGCCTCCACAACAGATACGCATGACTTCTATTTTTGCCGGACGCCGGAACACAATGCAGCAATTTAGCACAGAGCAGATCGTGTGGGGCAGGAAGACGTGCACAGAAACAAAATAAAACATCCGGTTAAGTTTCAAAATAATATACACAGTGTGTTCACGACGCATCATATTTCCCTGCACTACACCTCGAAAACGTCATAATGGGCAGAGACAGGCCTGAAGTCAACAGGTCAGAGGTTTCCAGACGTCATTTCACCCCGTTGACACCATGGATGAGGAGATGTTAATCATGGAGATGAACCAAGATATCTTCCTACTACTCCTCTGGTTTTGTGGTTCTGTTTATAGAAACTACATCTTGTTATAAAGCGCAATTATGCGTGAATTTGCGAGATCTCATGGGTCCTCGTGACTCACGCTGTCTGCCGGAGCTGCACCACTCCGCACAGCAAACGCAGCCGATGGGTGTTGACAGACGGCGGGGCACGCAGCAGATAACCAGCGCTGCCATTCTGCAACGGACACGCATCCAGTGGAATTCCGGCGTAACAACTTGAAACTAATACAAAACATGTACATTAAATTACACTTTGTGTCCCTAATAACATGACAGTCAACTCTACTGGTAACACAACTGATTTTAGGCTTGGCTCATAATAACAACATTAGTTAATAAATCACCTTATCATATTTGACATCAAATAAAACATTCACACACATAAAAAAAATTCATACTTATAAAAGCAGCTGTCATGAAAAGTATTCTGCATCCCAGTCATCTAATATGGAAACTCTGGAATAAACATTATATAAATACACATATATGTAGATATATATATTAAGGGTTGGAAAAAAACGATTTTTACATTAATCGCGATTTTTTCTCGAACAATTCTAAAAATCAATTCTCTCCCCAGAATCTGTATTTTTATATTTATTTTGGGCCGTGTTTTTTTTTCACCGATAAAATAGTTTATTTTAAAAAGCGCTCCTCTGGCTCTGACACAGCCGTCTCTATGCCTGAAGTCCCCGCTCTTGGCTGTGTAACAATATCCAGCCTACAGCCCCCACTGATTGGTTACACAGCATAAGTGATAGCCAATCAACACTGAAGCTTCTACATGCAGCGCCACAGACTTGGAGAAAAAAAAAGATTAAAGCTAATCGTCATTTAGTGAACATGACCTGGCGCTCCTTTAGTCAATAAAAAGAAGACAGAAATTAACTCAAAATATAGCTGGCATGAGTGCCACAAATGTGGAAAAACAATTAGCGTATGGTCCGCTAGCATAATACTAACATATAATGGAAATCTTCATAGACGCGCTAACAGAAATTAGCATCGGCGCCGCTACGGCATTAAAATGACAAACAATAAAGTGCAAGTGAGCAACTCTACATAAGCAAATAAACTCAGAGCAATACATTTGTACTTACAGACATACTGTATGTTTCCTGTGCTCTGTTAAACTTTAGCCTTGTTGTTGTGTGTTCTACTGCAAGTCTGCATTATTCTTCTTCTAACACTATTCAACACTGAGTACGACTTAAACTCAACTCGTGCGCCACCTAGTGGTGTGGTGGAGCCGCTGCATCAAGAAAGGCGGCACATTCATTCTATCGAAGTGCTGTCCCTTAACAAAAAAACAACAAAAATAATAAAATTGAGTATTCAGACATAGATATTTACAAAGATTATGTTATGACCTATTTAAACCCAGGACATTACATGAAAAGTGATAAGCTGAATATATACAAAATCACCATTTATAGTCTAGCTGTCCCCAACCCTGACCTCTAAAGTTCAATTCATCTAAATAACACTTAAAACATTTTTCCTTTTTTTTTTTTTTCAAAAGTGTAATTTAAAACATATTTGTGATTAAGTTTAAACATAAGTTGAAAGATTTAGATGTATTGTGGGATTAACTTTTAAATGAATAAATTATGCTAAAAAAAATAGTGTCCCTTGTTTTCATGTCACTATCAAAACACAGGAGTTTTAATGCACTGGTTGAGTCTGGATTTTAGCCACACCCCTGAATTTCTGAGAAGGGGGGTAGTACTGCACCCCTGTCCCACATGGCTGCATGGTAAGTTGATGACTCCCATCTTTTTTTTAATAAATGTCTTCCAAAGTCTGAAAATCAGTGTGTAACTTTTAAAACTGTCACTGCCGAACACATGTTCTCTTCAATTATGAAAAAATGTGGGGGGTTATGCAAAATATTATGTTTTTCTGTGTGAACAACTCTTCAAACATGTGCTTGTTAACCATGTGACTGCTAGCATTCTTTAGTTATCCTGAAAAATAGCTAAGAATGTCACTACCGAAACCTATGGTAAAGTTTTGGTAGTGACATGATCATTTCGGTAGTGACAAAATGGAATGGTCAGTAGTTAAACACCATAATTTTATGGTCCAAAGTCTTGCTCTTCTCTACTCTGCTTTACTCTCTTCTCTACTCTACTCTGCTCTACTCTGCTATACTCTACTTTGCTCTATTCTGCTCTGCTCTGTTCTACTCTATTCGACTCTGCTTTACTCCATTTTGCTCTACTCTACTATACTCTGCTCTGCTATACTCTACTTTGCTCTACTCTGCTCTGCTCTGCTCTACTCTGCTCTACTCTATTCTGCTCTACTCTACTCTACTCTACTCTGCTCTATTCTATAATCTGCTCTACTCTACTCTGCTCTACTCTGCTCTACTCTACTTTGCTCTACTCTATTCTGCTCTGTTAAATAGAATTAGAAAATACTTGTAATATTGCAATTATTCAGAATCGCAATATGCATCGCAACCCAAGCATCGTGATAGAATCGAATTGGGACAAAAGCATATCATCACATACACACATGTACCTGTTATGGTTCCACAGAGAACAAAACGCTGTCATGTGAATTCTAACTTCACAACAACACTAAGAAAAAGACTAGCTTAAATATGTATCCCATGCGAAGATAAAATGGCGGACGCCAGCACATACATACAGGAAACACGTGGTTTAGCTAGTTCACTCAATCTCTTAAAACTCATTTTACAGGTAAAATGCCCAACAGAAAACTACTCAAATCATCTACTCTGATGATATTATGCATTAATAAGCTGCTCAGTGCACTTAAATCAACATACGGAGTTCAAATTCTCAGTGGCCAGAAGTAGCGCGATCCATCTACAGTCAGCAGAGGGCGCAGTTACCCAAACAAATGCAGTACACCCACTACCAAGAAGACTAATGAAACTAAACCCAACTAGCCTCATTTACTCTGGCTGAGGTCCCCTACTCAGATGTGATGACATTATAAGCAGTGACTAAGGCGGTTTGAAAATGAGATAATAAAAAAGGAAGAAATTGAAAATGATGTCCAACATATGGACTAATCACCATGATGTCCCTGTGAAAGATAGTTAGACAGTTTCACTAAGAACAGAAATCTACTTATGCAAGCTCCAAAGTCTTCTCAGATGGGGGTCCAGCCTAATGTGAGTCTGCTTAAGGCTGTGTGACATGCTCGAGAACCCCCGTGTCTGAGCATCTGCACGTGTTTCATCTGCTTACCGTTAAGTGACGGACATATGTCACCTGGAACAGTGTGCGTGAGGAGAAAAGAAAGAACTGAGCTGATGGGGACAGATAAGGGACTTGGTACAAGGAAGGAAAGTTGAAAAAATGACTTTTCATCTCTCCCTTGCTCTTTATCTCTCCGTCTCTCACTCCCCCACCTCCAGTCTGTCGTTCTCCCTCTGATCATTAGGAGGTTTTAATTAAAGACTAGAGGATTATTCTAGTGGCCTGCAGTCTTTCACCTTCTCTCATCATCATTCCCACTCCTTCACTCCCATTTCCCCCCTCACTCTGTGGCTCTTCAGGTTATGGGTGTGTGTATCTGAGCGTGTGTCTGTGTGCGTGTGTGTCAGGGAGCAGCATTTGTTGAAGAGTGGTGATCAAAGCCTTCCACCTACAGTGCCAGTGATCTCTTTCTTTCTTTCTTTCTCTTTCCCTCTCTCTCTCTGACTGCAGCAGATGTCTTAAGTCTCCTACATGTCGGGGAGTTGTGTGAATTAGTATCAATATTAAACACACAGTGGATGCAGTGGAGGGTTTGTTAAAATGTTCATTTCTCAACTCAAACTTACTAAAGACACTTTGTTCAGATATACTCACAGTGCCCATAGTGTTTCTTCATATTTCTTATTTTCTGCTGAATATATTTTCAATTTTTGAATTCCCTGCATGCCTGATTTATTATCATATTTTCATGCTTTTACATAAAATATTGTGTCATAGATTCTACTGCAGGGGCCAGCAGTTATTTCAGCACTGTTTATTGGGTCCAAAGCAGTTTTACAGGTGCAGACGCAGGCATACCATTTGAATTACTTGCCTTTGTCATTTATTCATTTATATTTATTTATTCACAAATAAAAAGTTTAACTTTTTTTATTAGTTTGGAAATTAAATATTGGCAAAGTAATCTTTTAACACTGTTGCTTCACAGGTCTAGGGTTCCAGTGGCTGGACAGCTGGAGCATTTTTGGGTGGATTTATATCTTGAAAGGAGTGTCTCACATGCTTACTTGTTGTTTGACAATCTGTGTTATCTATGTGGGCATGTGCTGGGAAAGCTGAAGCTCCCTGTAACCCTAAACCAGACAAAGTTCATGTTCTAAATTCCACAAGTCTTCCGAGGTAAACAACAAAATACTGCCAGTCAAGTTCTTTTCGTCCTTGTCCCGCCGTGTTTCCCCCACCGCCGGGCACCACTCCGCCGACGTCCTCACCCCCCTCCTCCTCTGTTAAATGGTATCTCCCAGGCGCACTACGTCATACAACAATGTGATGTTTGGTATTGCCGGATTCAGGAAGCTCTCGACTTTTCAAAAATAACATCGTTTTTCTCTTATTCTTTATGTATTTCACACAAGAGCAGCCTAAACACACATAGTCCAAAATTGCGATGTGTGGTGACAAGTCATGTCATGCCGTTTTTCGACGGGAAAAGTTATCCTGAAAATCTTTTTTTTTTTTTATTTTAGGCAAAATCTTCAATTTTGTACTGACTTCAGAGGCCCATTACTCTGTCTCTGTATCACCTAGAGTGTTTCTGACACTTTCACAAGAAACTTCAGAGAGTTTTCTTTCTGGCAAGACCTCATGCATGCATGTAGTCAGAGCGGTTCAGAGGCTACAGTCATTTTAATTTGACATTTTTAAGATGTAATTTTAGGCGTTTTTGCTACAAAATGGGGGTGGAGTGCAAGAGGTTAAACTACAATGGCAACCAGCCACATATTGTGCTGACATTACAGAATGCCTTTTTCGTTGGTTTCTGAAGTCACTGCCGAAGCACTGGATTTCGATGACTTCCAAGTGAGACCGTGTACACTGCTTGTAACAAAACACCTCAACTGAGCAGCTAAACAAGAGTAACAAGTGAAACAGCTGTTCTGTATTTTGACACAGTCAATAACATTCAGTAAATAGCGAAGCTGCCTGTTTCATTACTTTATATTCATGTAACAAATGTGCCATGCGGCTACTATTATACTGTTTGACAGGGTTGTTACACAAAAAAATCCAAGAGCAGGGCAGAAATCTGAGAGCAGAAATTCCACAAGCGCATAGAAGCAGCGAGGAAAAGAGCTGAAGCTGGAGCAGGAAATCTGTGTGAGCAACACTGTATCTGAGTGCGAGGACACAGTTTGAGCAGAAACAGAGTAGATCTAAGTGCAAGCAGAGGCTATTTGAGTGTGAGGGCAGGGTTTTGAGGGACAGTATTACAAAATCTGAACATGAAATCAATAAATAATGCTATATGTACCACTCTCCTGAATAAAGATAGGAAAAAAAGTTTATCACTGGTGTACTTTTCACCGCATTGATTGATGGCCAAATCAAAGTTGAGGCCAGGACAACTTTGATTTGTAGCGGTTCACGCTGTTCTGCAGTGACAAGTGTCCAGCATCTATTTGTAGCCACGATGTTGCTGTGTTGCGTAAAGAACACAGCATAAGACACATGAGATCACTGGTTAGAATCCAGCTGGGGAAGCTTTGTGTGTGCATCTAATGGTTCAATGTATCCTCATTCATGTATTATCCTACAATTTAGCACTCCAGTAATGAGTTTACGTAATTAACATGAAATTACCTAATTATTATAAAGTTACAGAGATGAGGTTTAGGAAGACACATGGTTGAGGGTCTTTAGGTGTTTAGGGCATCCCAGGTGAAAGTCCTGTCTTTTGTGACCCATCACCATCCCTACCTGCCTCCTAAGTGAGACCACTTCCTTCTATACATCTGTCTGAGCACTGGTCACATGATCGCAACCTTCCAAAATACATGGGTTATGCACAAATTACTGGCTCATCATAACGTGAGATTTGTACAAATTTTGGTGCATTATGTTTAGTAGGAAAACGTACAAACAGTGCATGAGAACAGTCTGCCCTGTTTTGCAAACATGGTGACACAGTCATACTCGGCCCCTGCCACAGCTACTGTTTAAATTAAAGGTATCATCTGTGTAGGGTCTTCTAAGGGTGTGGTTTTATTATTCATCTGATAAGGGCATTAGACTTAAGCAGCACACACACTGCTCATAGCTGAATCCAGGCACTCCATAATGGAGAATTTCTTATTAAAGTTTGAAAGTTTAAAGGTTTTATTACAAGAAGTTTGATGTTCTTACCATGGAGTACAATATTTCTCTTGTTGCACTGCTCAACACAAACGCTGTTCCAGCGAGTCATTGTTCTCTCGAGGCTGACGAGCTAATCAATTGACCTGTTGATCATGTTCTAAATGTGATGTCTGCAGAGAGGCAGTAGTTTATATTCTGTAGATTCTGAGTGTCCAATATCTTTATGTCAAGAAAATTATACTACGGTAAAATATCAGGGGAGAGGGTTTGTACTTTTCAGAGAGCAATAGGCGTATTATGTGAGTATTTCTACACATGGATTAATGGATCATGTCTCTGCACTCAAACTTCCTGAACACAGTGAGTGCAGGAATTAGCAGCTGTACAGGAGGGTTTGTGTAATTGTGTTGAAGGTGTATGGAAACTGTATACAGGGACTGTCAGGTGTGACTGATCCCAGCGGCACACACCCTGCAGGGAGTGGACACATACTCCTGCTAAACACACCTGAGATTATCACTGTATGTTTCAGTGTAGTGACTGACATTGCAACACACTACCTCAGACTTTACCGCACTTGTAAGGACTTTGCAGCCTAACATCATCATCATTATCATTTTATTACCCAAAAAGCAATCTTTATCCTAAATCAAAGCTGTTAACATCACCGTCTTTTATAAGTGGTAACGGTGATCATGTCCTCACTTGGAGGACAAGAACATGAACACACAACACACACTTTAATCCTTCATCGTGTCACATCAACTGTCCTAAAAAGAAAGTAGTTTATTTTTGTCAAAATCCCAAAGCCCTCAAGCACTCCATCCATCTTGAACTTCCGCCCTCCATCAATTACATCGTCCACAGCGTCAGAGGACGAGTACAGCAGACACCTAATCACACACCTTTAAAGTATTGGCCTGTCTGCACGCTTTGTCCCTGTAAAAAAAAAGAGGACAGAAAAAAAAGAACAATAGGACAAAGAGAAATGAGGAAGTGTGAGTTGGGTGGTGGGGGTTGAGGGTGCTGTCAGATGTTCCCTTGGGTGTTTGTTTGGTGCAGCAGTCATCACATAGTGTCCAAAGGTGATCTGAAGCTTCTTATCATGTCTAGTGAATGAAACGATTTTTAGTCATTATTGTTTTACATCAGTCCAAGCTGATACGTATTTACCTTAAAATGTCAGTAATTACTTTGGTAGCCACACATCCATCACTTCCTGGTTCTATGTGTGTGTGACTTTGTGTGCCTGTGAGAAGAGACAGCGACAGACAAGTGTGTTTTTTTGTGAGCTTCAGTATGCACGCATGAGTTTCATGTCTCTACACACCGTTGCACCACGCACTCACACACTTCCATGGCCAGGAGGTGTTTGTTTCTCTTTTAAATGGGCAACGCGCCATATGTGTGGTCATTAGTCTAAAGACCGTCCTTCAGCCGCACCAGAGGACAACGTGTCAATGAGTAGATTAACTAGCCACCGGTGTTCCCCGGCTTTACTAAAGGACCTTGAATTATAGCAACTTTCACTTTGTTTCACTCCCATCAATTTTATGGAAAATATCACACAAATCACAAATGCCATGACGGATGTGTGGCTTAAGGGAAAAATACCCAAGCATTTGTTTTGAACATGTGACTGAGAAAAAAAACTGACGGCGTTGCGGTGACGTGTTGTTGCCAGGAAGAGAGGAAATAATTGGAAATGGCGTTTGTGGAACACAAGATCAATTTGTATGTTTGCCTTAACTTGTGCTGTGGTTCAGCGCAGAGCAAGGCGCTGCTCTTTGCTCCACTCAAGGTTTTTAACCCCTATTAGACTGAGGCCTGGCTGACACTGTGTCCTACTGTAGCTACAGTAAATTGCCAATTTGGAACCTTATATCTGCCCCAGTCCTCTCTGTGTCCATTACAGGAGATTCATTGTTTGGCTGCTGCGTCTCTGTCACACACACATACATTACAAACAGGCACACACATTCACTTTCACAAATACATACACACACAAAAATGTACAAAATCATACTCGCATATTTGCAAAAACCATAAAGACACAAACAGATACACACACATTACACGTGAACATAAGCTTTCACAATTGCACATGTGTGTGTATTCATACAATTTGACTTGCACAAACATTTACAATGTGGGTGATTTAGAGAGATGTACACAGAGATGTAAATCACACACTTCTCTGTTGGCTAAAGAGCTTTATTCAGCTGTAGGATGCTGATATTTTCTGTAGAAAATGAACTTGTGGTGTGATGGAAAAACAATTAAAAGGAAGCTGCTATCAATGTGTAAGCATGTTTACATCAGAAAATACATTGTCAAAATCAAAATGGACATATTATGCATATATGGACCTGAATCATAAGTTACATTGTGCTTACCCAGAGTCCAAAACTCTTCCTCTAGCAAATAAGGTTAGCAGATTTAGAAATATTTCAGAGGAAAATAGAGCACATGACTTGGGAGGAGTGGAAAGTGGGCCCCACTTTATTCACTTTAATACAGGCCCATCTAAATAAGAACTATTGTGTTTCCATAACCTTAGAATGAGCCATTTACATCTACAAAGGGAGCAGGTCCTCGTCTACGGAGACTACCATGTTTGACCACCATGTTTCTATAGTATGCCAGAACAGACAAGCCAAACATTGGCTTCAGATAGGGCTATTCCATTTCCCCTCCTCAACGTGAGCTTAAAAAAAATAAATATAAAAATAAAACCTTTGCTGTTGTTTTCATTTGCTGTGACATATGTTCAGCCATTCACAACAAGCTACATTACACATCTTCATCATATAGAGCCACAACAACGGCAGATCACCGTATTATTTATGCCTCATAGTAGCTGGTCCTTCAACCCAGGTTAGCAGTTAAATGAGAACACATTCTTATAAACAGTTTCACAAGGTGCATTGTTGCTGGCATCATTGTAAGTAGTTGACGTAGTTCAGTGATTAAAACCTGTAACAGCCATTGGTTTGCCAAAGCCTTTAATAGGACAGGGGAATTTTAGCTACTGGGAGTGTCTGGTCAGTTAGTTTGTCCACCACATTAGTCCATAGTGAAATATCTCAACAACTAACAGATGGTTTTTGTGTAGACATTCCTGGTCTCCAGAGGATGTTTCCGTCTGACATTGGTGATCCCCTGACTTTCTTTTCTAGCACCAGGTTGATGTTTTTGGTGTAAATTATCTGAACAACAACTATTGGATGGATTGCAATGAAATTTAGATTCAGGCAATCATGGCCTTCAGATGGGTGCCGTAGCATTGTTCCGACCTCTCATTGTTCCGACCTCTCATTAGTCCAACTTCCCGTTGTTCCAATATGTGATTATTACTGTATTTGTGTACCATAGAGGATCAGCAACATAACAAAAGTAGGCTAATGGTCGAGATACAAGTGTCATAGAGAGGAGAGAATGAAACACCATAACCTCCTGTTATTAACTCTGGGGTCGGGGTTGTGTGGGGAGCTCTCCGTGGTGCTGAACGGCTACCGGCGGGCGATTTCTGCCTTAATCGTGCGCCGTGACCGGCTCTGGGTCAGCTGGGAAAGGCTTGAGGCAAAGCAGGCTCACGGCTTATGTGTTTGTCACTTTCTTTTTCATTTTAACCCACACCATGATCTTTTCCTGACCCTAACCAAGTGGTTTTGTGCCTAAACCTAACCAGACCTTAACCACAGGGCATCATGATGATTTCGGAACAACGGGTTTAATATGGTCGGAACAATGGGCTGTCGGACCAATGGGCAGACCCCCTTCAGATGATGCATCTGACTACTGAATCAAACTACTGCTGTGAAATTTGGTACAGACATTTACATACGTACTGATATTCTGGCTTTTCCTCTAGTGCCATCCTCAGATCAAAACTATTATTTGTCCAGTACTTTGGTTTATGACATTACCTTTAGCCTCAGTTGCACTCTGTGTTTAATGCTAATCAGCTCAAATAGCATGATAAAATGCTAACGGTGAACATGGTTAAAATTACACCTGATTAACATTAGTATGTTAGCCTTATCATTATGAGCATACTAGTACGCTGGCATTTGAATTTTGCTCAAAGCCTTCCCCGTTCACCAACACAATGTTACAATATTGCCATGACGTACATGGTTAATATCAGAAATGGTTCTCCTCAAATTAGATGCTATTTATTATAGAAAACCCTGTGTAAAAGGTCTGCAAGTCTAAAAGTGTCATCTCTTTCAAGAAATATAATAAAAACATCAACTAAGCACTAAAAGTAAGGAAATTTGTGTTTGGTAGATTATTTCTTTGTTGTAACAACGCTTCATGGCAAAAAATCTTATACCGTTGAAAAGCCTATTTATTTCCCTTTTAAATTGTGCCACATTTGTAAGGAACATGCATTTGTGGGATGAGCAACACAGCTGAGTATATGGGTTGCCCCCATGAAAAATTTGTCAAATCTTCTCTGCCAATGCCAAACAGCTTTTTTTTTTTTGCTGTTGTCTCTTGATAATTGAAGTCTGAAGAAACAAGACATATTGGCAATTTAACAATGTATTCATTTAACAAACAGGAGCCTCAGTAGCGTGTGGAAGAACAATACACAGCCACAACAGCCTGGCACCTCCTCTTCGTGCTGGTCACCAGCCTGGTCACACACTGCTGTGGGATGGCATCCCATTCTTCAACCAGCATTTGTCACAAGTCAGCCAACGTGGTTGTGTTGGTCACTCTGGCGTGAACAGCACGCCCAAGCTGATCCCACAAGTGTTCAATAGGATGGAGGTCTGGACTGCTGGCAGGGCATTCCATCCTCTCCACTCCCAAATTCTGGAGGTAGTCTGTGATAAACGTTGTCATCTTGGAGAATAGAGTCCAGTCCCACACTGTGGAGATATGGGATTGCCACTGGTTGCAGAATCTCATCTTGATATCCCTCTGCATTGAGATTGTCTCCAATGATGACAAGCCTCGTTTTTCCAGTGAGACTGTGTCCAATGATGACAATCCTCGTTTTTCCAGTGAGAATGCCGCCAATGATGACAAGCCTCTTTTTTCTAATGACAAGCCCCATGTTTCTGATTGCTGACAGCACCTGGGGGTACCAGAAGTTGAAAACAAGAGTAAATAGGAACAGCAAAAAAAAAAAAAAAAAAAACTGTTTGGCATTGGCAGAGAAGATACATACTCAGCTCTGCTGCTCATCCCACAAATGCATGTTCCTTACAAATATGGCACCATTTAAAAGGGAAATAAACAGGCTTTCCAATGGTATAAGATTTATTGCCAAGAAGCATTGTTCCAACAAAGAAATAATCTACCAAACACAAATTTCCTTACTTTTTGTGCTTAGTTTATATTCTGCTTGACAAATAATAATTAAAAAAAATCTTTGTGTCTTTGCGTTTTGTCTCCAACTTTGCAAAAGAAGACAAGTTGGACTATTTAATGAGTCTGATTTCTATTGTTAAGTACAGTTTCAAATATGAAAGTCTGAAAATATGATGATGCACATTATGCATTTGGTATTCTGTATTTTTGGACTTTTTGTTGTATCATTTAAAAATGTATGAATTACCAAAATATTTACATCCCAAGTCATCACATATTGCTGCTTTGTCAGTGGACTTTAAAGTCTACAAAATATGTGCTCGGTATCCTCCTGCATCTGCTGTTGACATTCTGGGATGTCGCAACCAATGCTGGGACCTCAACAAAAACATGTGGTTAGGTTTACAAAAAATATCATGGTTTGGCACTACAGTCATGAGGGAAGCAAACACCAGTCTCCTGGGTGAAAGTCCCGGGTTTGTTGGACCCATCCTCCATCCCTCACACACCCTCCTGTGGCATATCACTCTGCTGTGACAGGTGCTGTTGGGCTGCGTTACAAACTGACACTGCCAAGTGGCGCATCATACCACAATGAAAGGTGGCTTTTGGCATCAGTGTCTGACGCCAAAATCAGACAAAGCAGTGGTATTTGATGAATTTGGAATGTACTCTATATGAATTTGTGGTGGTGAGTGAGCCCATGCAGTTTGGGCAAATTTGTACGCAACAGAAGTGGCAGTGTTATCTATATCAATTCGTATGCCCTCTTACACACAGACATGTTCCCCAAAAATCATTCAGTGGTCACCCTTACAAATATAAAAACAGCACTTTTTGTGAGGACTCATGTACACAGACATGCTCTTACATATACACCCTAACTGAAAACACACACTTGTACTGCGACCCACACATGCGCTCTGTCACACACACACACACACACAAACGCACACACGCACACACTCCAGCACACATACACACGGAGGATGTGGTATCCAGTAGACAGGGCCTTACCTGGGCCCTGCTAGCCCTGGGCCTGTCACTGTGTATGGACCGACCCATTTATCATGTAATCTGGTGGGGAGAATGGACGGGGCACTATCAGCAATCTGCTATTGATCCACGCCTGGGGCCCCAGCTATTGTTCATCTGTAGCCCTCGACTGGCACCCAGCATTAATGAAAGAAACTAAACAATGCATAGCAATCAGACACCCCCCAAATCACCCCATCTTCCCTCTCTCTGTCTTAAGAGAAAGAGGACAGGAGCTGGTGGGGGGTTAAAGACGGAAAACAGCAGAAAGAGAAAGAAAGAAAAGTTTGGTGTTTTTTTCAGTTTGGAAGAAAACTTTTGTTATTATGTTTCTCTTTGAGAAGGTGTGAGCAGGGGGAGAAAAACACATTTATCATGTCAGAGATGGCGCATATCATCCCTGACCCTGAGCACCAGACGACTCAGTTGATATCAAAGACGCCTATTGAATAATGCTCAACGCCATCCTCTGCCTAGGAAATAGAGATGTATGGTAAATCGGTACGACTGAGAGCTCCCAGGACCATGGTGACTGGATTTTTGTACGTTTTTTCTCTGAATATTGGAAAAATACTGATGAAGTTGAGGTGTTTTGGTCTTGGTCATTTGACGTTCTCCTTATGTGCTTTGAATCTAGGCTTGGCAGGGGTCAGGGAATGTATTTCATTGAGCATGCATGGGGTTCACCCAGACAGCTGGCTGGGGCTTGTTCATTTATTAAGAATTATGGTACTCAAGTTCAGTAAATAACTGAGCAAATTTGACAATCAACCCAAATGCAGGAGAATTTCTGTTTCTATTCTTGAGTCAGATGTTAGCTTGATGGATGGGATTAAAACAACAAAGAAACTCCACTCTAAACAATAAAATAGGGCACCTGTCAGTGTCCTCCAAAACAACCCACGTGATCATGGGTGCAGGAAGCTGGGTGGTGAGGGTTTTCAGCTTCCCTAATTTACAAGCAGTGGAACAACATATTCTGTATATAGTTATTTAACCATAACTAATGGACTATCTGGACATTTTAATGAAAAAAAGATTTCAAATGATGCCTCCAATCTGAGACAAAGTTTAGATAACTTCAGGTCAAAGTGCAAGGGTCAAGGTCGGCTGAACGTGGACTGTTTTCGGAGCCACTCTTTAGATCCATAAAATTCCCTAAACAGGAGGGGCTTCCACTGCGTGGCATAGCCATCGGAATAGAGTTTTATGGCAATTTATGTTAGAGCAGATGACAAGCGGACGGATGATTTATATTCTTTGAACTGAAGGCTGATTGAATCACCAATGTATGTACAGTCCATCTGAGTAGTTTTCCTGTGTAAGCACGAGCACATATATAGTCCTGTGCACACATTTATAAATGCAGCACCCCCCTGCAAAAATGTATTCCTATCGCATGCACATGATCATTTAAAAATGACTAGGGATACACCAATTTATATATCACGCATCATCTTGTTGTATGCCATCACCTTATCGGCAAATAAGATGACATTCATTGATGGCAGTGGCCGATATTTTTTTGTCATATCACATTACTTTTTCACAAACTAAGAAGCAGGGTGCCAGACTAATAGCATCCCGTTGGCCTGGGAAATATAAAACACATGTTTGGGATGAACAGAGATTTTCCTCGGAACACAGCTGGGACATATAAATATATTTATATATATATATAAACTCACTATTGATGCATCAGGGGACGCACCCTATTGCTCCCCGATTATGCTATATTTTAAACAACAAATCCATGTTTAAATTGGTAGGCGGAAAGCTAGTTAACAATAGCTGTTAGTAGCCGCTGGCTCCAGCTAAATGCTGGAAAAGGTTGCATTGAGCGCTTTCTTTGGTAAAAAAAAATGAATGTTGGGTAAAAGTAAATTATAACATTTTCATAATTTGTTCAAATGTAATCCTGTAAAATGCAGTTGTAAGAAAAAGAATTTGGTTGATGTTTTTACAGCAATATAAAATAGGTATTAGAGAAGTAATTATGATATTTTATATATCGCAAAAAAAGCTTTTGAAGCAGTTATTTTAACAAATAACTTTTTTTCATGTGAAAAAAGGTTATTTTAAAGGTTGTTTCACGAATGTGTATGGCTGAATTTCTGATCATTCACAGATAGTGTAATGAAGGGATTAGTTACTTTAAAACTGTTTTTTGTTTTTCTTTTAATAATGAAGTTCTTTTTGTTTCCTAGGCACAAAATAACAGCTAAACCAAAATAAACAATGAAATGAATTTTTAAAAAAAAATCTGTATCGTTTATTATGTAAATTGTTATTTTAAACAACAGTATGGCAGTATTTCCGTGCATCAGTGGACCCTCAGAAATGACTTGTGACTCTTTCACCTGGGAGATCTCTGTTAGTTATACTCTCTATGAAACTAAATGTCAGTTGAGTTATTTTAACATAGTGTGCAAATATATGTAGCACACTACGCTAGTTAGGCATGTCATGTGACTTAAGTAATAGTGAATGATAATACATGATGTTTTTTCCTAAACCTAACCATGAACCTCTGTTGCCCTGTTTAAACCTCAAGTTTATTTTGAAGAGACTGTATAATCTAACCAGCATAAACTATACATTTCCTGTGAAAATGGAAATTTATTTTTAAAAGACACAATGGATGTAAGAAGCACGAATTGTCATGCCATCCCTGAGCATCCAAAAGAAGACATACCTAGTGTCATGGCTTGACGTGTTGGGCCACTGATCAAACATCTGTATATGGCGAATTGAAAGTGAGAATGTGTTGGTTTTGCAGGTATTCAGTCATAAACCAAAGTACTGGAAATTTTGACCTAATGATGGCACTAGATGAAAAATTAAGGAATCAGCTTCCCAGTAATACCATCCAAACAGAGATACTCAAAACCACACATGGGCATGGTGGAACAGGAAAGGTTAGGAGATCACCAAAGTCAGAAAGAAAAAATTGCCAAGAGAGTGACAATGCCACCCCTAGATCAGTGACACACCACAGAAAGTATTTACTTTTTCAATATTTACAATTTCATTATCCATCCAACCATTGTCACTGCAAAAGAGCATCATACTCAATACATTTCAAGAGAACTGTAATTACTCGCACAATTGAGATGGGTCAGGTTTTTGAGGATTCTAACTGTCTCTTCTGACAACATTGTTGTAGAAGAGTTTGCACCTTGAATTAGCAAAAGCTCCTCAAATGCCTTGAAAGTTTATGCTTTTTTCGCTGTGCTTTTTTTAACAAAAGAACATTTGTGTGCTCTGTGACAGGAAGCAAAGTAAGATCTTCCTTTTCCATTTTAGGCACTACAGAGGTTCAGAGTAAGGGATTTGCAATTTACAAGAATATCATCAAATGTGGAAAAATATATTCTACCCAAACTGACAGATTTGTCATTTTGACTCAAAATCAGGTTAATTCATATGAACTTTGTACAAAGTGTAAATCTTGCAAAAAAGAGAGAGAAAAAGAAGAAAAAAGAAAAATGTGGTATAAAGCCGATAAAGATCGACTATCTAAATTACATTGTTGATGAATTTGAATGCACTTAACACTTAAATTAGCAGTAGGGGGGTAACAGTTGGAGTTTTAGGGATTGAATGTCCAGAAATCCAGTATGATGATATCCTCGGACAGTATTTTGAATTCAACATAATGTTACGAATAGTCCTTTAAAACATTCTATTTTAGATTTTATTCCATTGTCTTGTGTGCAGAGGGCAAAGCAAAACCCAAAATACTAGCAAATCCATTTTTGCATCTTCACGTTACCCCATCAAAGAACACCTGTGTATGTCTATCTTTATCCCCACAGACTGACATACCCACACACACACACACACACACACACACACACACACACACACACACACACACAGCATGTAGACAGGTTTGTTTTTCCAAATGAATAAAAAGATGTTGCACCTGCAAGATATAAAAGTGGACCTGATTTGGACCAATCAGGGTCCAGTGTGTAGGAATCTGGGCCATTTTCCAGAGCTCTTGTTTCCAGGCAGACGAGATGCTGCTTTCTCCATGGAGGCTCCATTGTCATGTTGCAGTAGGAAGTATGCCAGCCACTAAAGCACAGGACCCACAGGACTCGGGAACTCATCTGTCGCTCCTGTCATGAAATTGCAACATACACGCTGCACCAAAATATACTCAAACACACACAAAAATAAACCTACATACACTCACACAGAGACCAGCACATGTCCACACACACACACATATATAAATTCCATTTATAAAAACAGTCCTGCAGACAGTGAAGAATCTCACTTCACACATACAGTGTGTGTCTGTGCATGCACTGAGGATTTGTGAAGGAAATATTAAAACTTGAGAAAGCGAATCAATTTGACAAAAAGATAAATAGATAGTATGTGTGTTTAAAGGCCCTTAACATGTACGTATATCTTAACAGGCTTCTCACTACAAACGATGTGATTCTACATCAACACATTATTTTCTGCCAAAGTTAAAATATATTTGGTTTCTTCACATTAAAGATTTGTGAGGGTTTTTTTTCTTTGTGCTCTTGTCACTGGTTTGTAGTGGATGCACAGCTGGAAAAATGGTGATGCCGTGTACCTCTGTGCATTAATCAGGATTATGTACATGTATATTAAAATCTGATGACAGCTGGTGGGTCTCACATCCTTTCTCAGTCAAATCTGATGCCCACACAGTCCTGATGAAGCAGATTAGCTGAGTTTTTCATAAACTTTTATGAACATTTGGCAGCAAGGGAGACATATATTTCCCTCAGGTGTTGATAGAGACCAAAACAGAGCTAAAAAGATGGTGAATACTGAACTGACATTTGTGAGGTGGACAAAAACACATCCAAAAACTTATGCCAATGTTGCTCGAGGAGTGCTGTATGTTTTAATAGTTAATTTCTAAGTTTAAGCATTTTGGCAAAACACAAATGCTATTGTTTTAGTTTTTTTTTAAAATATCACTCTCTGTTTTCCTAGCTCGCTCTGACAATGAATGCTTTGTCATTCGACAGCTTAGTCTGTCTCACTGGTTGTACACAATTCTCTCTCTCTCTCATAAAGCAGTGTGATTGCCCATAGCATCACCATCTGCCAGCCAGCACAAGGTGAAACACTAAGCACTCTAGTGGGATGAATGAGTGATAGGAGCGTGAGTGCTGCGAATGTGTGAGTATGTGTGCATTCCCACGTTATCCACACACACACACGCACCTATCCTCATCGTTAACCCTGGTGTAAACAGCTCAGTCTTATCATTGCTGCTGTGACAGTCTCCTGGCAGGCAGACAGAGAGACAGACAATAAGTTAGCCAGCCAGTCAGACAGAAAGTTAGTCAGTGGGTAAAGCCTGAATCACACTACAAGATTTAAAAGCACAATTTATCCACTCCACGGTGACAGAATTTTAAGAAGTGATGCACTGATCTGTGCAAATGAGGGCCGATTTCCATGGACAGTGATTACTGCATCTTGTAGTGCACACAGGTTCAGCATTAAACTTTCCTTGGTCCTGAATGACTATTAGACAAGTCAGTTATTTCAAAGTTGTTTTGGTTTTTCAGCTTCAAATTCTGTAAATGTTTATTAATATGTACTCTGTAATTTTAAGTCTTGTAGTGCTTTCCCAGTTTAGAGGTGACTGCTAAAGAGAAAAATACTTAGCTTTTAGTTTTCTTGGTGACTCGCCATGCATCCCAGTGGGGTTTGGTAGAGGGTGTGGTGATAGTAGTCTAGTGGTATACTGCAATCTTGGTGCCATGAGGCATCTCATGACTGATCCACTGGTTGAATTTTTAAAAAGCCAACCCAGAAATGCCAAAAAGTGAGTCCTCATGAACACCTACATCAAAATGTCCAACTTTACAACAGAAATAAACTTCACTTCTAGTCACGTCTGGCTCCAAAGATCCAAGATGGCGTCGGCCAAACTGCCAAACTCAAGGTTTCAAAATGGGATTCCAAAAATACCAATGATGCCATCACAGTGGCTGTGTCCAGTATTTTCATTCAGCCTATGGTTCCAACCAGTTTTTTCCTAGAGTCTTCATCAAAGACACTAGGACGGGCCCCAACTAACCAATGGCTGCAACTGCAGACCTCATCTTCTTTTGAACATTTCTGGCCAAAATATCACCCAGAGCTCTGAATTCACTATTACAATAGTTATTTGTAACTGCCCTTTAGAAGCACGTGTTTTCTGGTCTGATGCCTTTATAGGCAGGACAATAGGTTCGTTCGAGATGAGCCAGGCCTGCGCAGATTCGATCACCGGCGATCAGCGCACAATGCATGCTGGTTAGTTTTGTGTCCGACTTCATCCCGACTCTCTCTGACGTATTACAAAAGTGGACGCTGATAAAACCGCTAGAGCGATGCGGCCGCAGTTTTTAGAGCCAGGCGCTGCAGTTGCTCTCCACCGACTGCACCGCCTGGCTCTCACCTGATCTGACAGCTGATTGGTTTAGATGTCGACTCAACAATATGACGTTTTAGATGAACTACTCATTTTTGTTTTTGTTGAATTTTTAGAGATTAAGATTGTATTTGTCTGATCTGAAGGTTTATTCTGTAACGGAAAACATGTTGTGTGACTGATGGTGAAGTTTAGTTGTCAGAGACTGAATACATTCATCATAAACTATACAGAGTCTACTGTACTATATTAATATTGGACTTTTTAATTATTGAAGTATTTAGCAACACAGAGACTTGTGGTCAGTGGGATATAAGGGTTCTTAGAATAACATCAGATGTGAAGCCCTGACTGTATCTGACTGAGCCTTAATGGAAGCTGTTGTCTTGTATTTTTCTTCCTGAAAATATGAACCTTATAGTCAAACACAGTTTATTCAGCCTGTGTAGTTGAGGGGACAGGTCAAACTGATATGATGCTGATTTACAGGAGAATTCATGGCAAATGGAGGATAAACCATGAACATAAACTACAGATCACCTGCAAAGCCTTTTAATAAATTAATCTATCATAATTAAAACATCTGGAGACTGAAAACAAACTGATATATGGGTCTGATCACTTTTTTTAATGAATTGTCATCATTCCAGACAGGATGTAAGTGTGTCTATGACACTAACTACCCAAATGTTTGTAGAACAATTATGTAATGTAGCTTATGTCGGCTGTCAGTGGGAAACTCCCAACAGACTAGTCATCCTTCATATGGCCATAAGGTAAAAGGTAAAATTACTTTTAAAAAAAATCACCATGAATCACCATTAAAAATATGATTAAAAATTATTTAAAATCGCCTCTGGCTTTGACACAAAAGTGGTCAGAGCCAGGGCTTAACATTATCTAGGAGGTCATTCCAAGTTTGTGCTGCATGATAACAAAACACTGCTTCACCATGTTTTGTTTTAACTCAGGTCAGTAGGCTAGCCCTCCTCAGGGTCCTAGAAGGTTCATATGTCACAAGCATGTCAGAGATATATATTGGGGTAGTGAGCCAGAGTGATTTATACACAAGCAGCAATATTCTGAAATCAATTCTCTGAATGACAGGTTGCTAGTGCAAGGATTTAGATTTAGTTTTTGTCAGGACCCTAGCAGCAGCATTCTGAATAAGCTCAAGTTGCCAACAGCTTGTTTTAAAAGGCAGACCATTGCAACAATCTAACCTACTGGAAATAAAGGCGTGGGTTAGTCCTCTGACTCTAGCATTGTTTTTTAAATTGGAGTAAGCAGATAAAGTGAGTGGTTTGATGTGACTGTGGAAATTTTACTCTGAGTTCAGGATAACACTAAGGTTTCTTGCTTGATTCTTAGTTATAAGAGAGAGGGATTCAAGGTTAGAGCTGACACACTCTTTCTTTTCATGGCCGAAAGACAGTTATGTCAGTCTTATCTGTTGAGTTGCAGAAAATTTGTGATGCAGCCATTGATTTGCTCAGTACTTTGACACAGACACTCTACAGGTCAATAATCAGCTGGTGAAAGCAATATGTATATTTGTGTGTTGTCTGTACAATTATGGTGGGATAGAGATTCCCAAAATGAGGGGTCCCAAAATGAAACCCTGCTGGACCCCACACATCCCATAGAATACAGCATTCCCTCAACTTTTTTTATAGCATCAAATAACTAATCAAACCTAATCTTATTGAAAAAAATTGAACACTTTAACATACAGCAGCATGATAAGTACCATTTGATGTGTACTTTTAGTTTTAGTTTGGCCCTTGTCCAATCCACTAACATGGGGGTTTGGGTTTAGGATCTATACTGCAGCCAGCCACTAGGGGATGAATAAAATGTGTTGGCTTCACTTTTGAGGAGCTGTCGCGTTGTCCATCTTTATAAACAGTCATTGGAAATACACTGTCTTTGTTCAGCAGAGCTGTAACGACCAATATATCCAGCCGCAACACAGCATCCAGCCACATTGTGTGCTGGCTTCATAATGGCTGCTGAAGGTAATCCGCTGCTTTTATATGTTATTATGTGTTCACTAGGTCCGTGTCCGTCACACACAAATACAGACTTTGCCCCACTCAGCTTTCTTTACACACTGTGTCTTTGCTGGATCAACCTATATCTTTGAATTGGGAAATTTACATATGAATATGTGTAAAAAGGCGTGTATTTATTGGCAATTGCCTTCAAATGCATTTTTAAGATGCTTTTCAGTTCTTTCTGACTTTGTCCTCACAGGTACGAGGCCAAACCATTCTTTCATGGTTTTGCTGGAGAGAAGGAGAAATGCAAGGGACAGGCTGTTAAACTTCCATCGTGTCCCTTCCTGCTCTCCACAATCTTCTACAGTACATCATGTTTTAATGCAGCTGAAATCACAATCTAGTTGTTCTCATTTACATTTTTTTTGTCTCTGTTGTCAGACAATGGAACGAGTCTGAAGTCTGATTGCAGCTCATGAAATCTATGTTGATCAGTTGTCATTACCAAGCTGCTGAGCTGCAGTTAAAATCATTATTTTATGATCACTACAGTGATCATTCCTCAGAGTCTCGCGTGAACAGAGGTTTCACTTGGTTTTTCTCAAGATTGAAAACTAATCTAAGACAGCCAAAATCTAAGTGTACAGAGGCATGAAGTTAGAGTCAAACAGTCAGAGGGTAACACAGACAGTCAGACAGTCAGGCAGTCAGGCAGTGGATAAGTGAGACAGTGGGTAAGTCAGGCAGTCAGACAGTCAGGGGGTAAGTCAAATAGACATAGAGTCAGTGGGTAAGTCAGACAGACAGTCAGGGGTAAGTCAGACAGCTATGTATCCTCCCCTGAGGGCTCCAGGGGGAAGGGGCTGTGGGAGAGGCAGCAGCCAGGAGATAAGGCTCTCACGTGGGGCTGCTGTCGTGTAATTCCCCCTCTAATACAGCCAGGCCCTGGTTCTCAGCTCAGCCCTGATCTGCACAACCTCTCCTGAGACTCAGCTGTCACAACCCAACTCTGCCACGACTCTGAGCAGCCACACACACACACACACACACACACACACACACACACACACACACACACACACACACACACACACACACACACACAAAGGTGCTTAAGCGTTTGCATGAGTGTGTGCGTGTCAGAGAACGAGTGCAAGTGCTCTGAGCCTTGTGTGTCATTTTCCATGAGAAGCTCAGGCAAGCTGAGGCTAAAGCCAGACAAGTTCCTAGAGGGAGAGAGGATCAAGGCACAGCAAGGGTTACTCAGATCTGTGTGCTTACAGTATATACAGCAGTGTGTCGACGCTGTCTCCTTGTCTGACTATACGTGTGTGTAATTGTATGTGTGTGTTTGTGTGTGAGTTCTCATACATAGACATGAAGACACACTATCTCTGTCTGCTGCAAAAAAAGAGTCTATCTCGACAAGTTATTTTTACTTGAATCTTACAGAGTCTCCACACTTCCATAAACCACTGAAGCTGCTGAGCAAACCAGTCTTCTACTGGTGTCAAATCAGAGTACCTTGCTCAAGCTCAAGGGAATTTCATCTTCAGAAAGTCCAGCAGTCACCTTAAATTTCCATAAAGCCACTATCTTTAGAGTTTTTGTTGTTATTAATGCAGCTTTCAGTTTATCCTGCTTACATAAACTTGCATTAAAAAACTGGACAATTTAGGTCCAAAAAAAGTC
Source organism: Epinephelus awoara (assembly GCA_035609425.1). Lineage (NCBI taxonomy): Eukaryota > Metazoa > Chordata > Actinopteri > Perciformes > Serranidae > Epinephelus > Epinephelus awoara. Next base: position 40,509,525 of record CM069294.1, on the reverse strand, counting down.
AAAGTCAAGTCAAGCCCAATCACCACAATAAATTATGGCATTGTACTTTTAACTACAACCCACCGAGTGTGCAACCCATCCTAATCAGATGCCCAAACCACCCCAACTGACCCCTTCCATGCGAAGGAGCAGCAGCTCTACTCCAAGCCCCCTCCCAATGTCTGTGCCCCTCACCCTATCTCTGAGGCTGAGTCCAGCCACCCCACACAGGAAACTCGTTTCGACCACTTGTATCTGTGATCTCATTCTAACAGTGACTACCCAGAGGTCATGACCATCAGTGAGTGTTGGGATGCAGATGGACCAGTAAATCAAAAGCTTCACCATCTGGCTCAGCTCCCTCTTCACGTTATTATGCAAATGGTAAACGGACTGCACTTGTATAGAACTTTTCTAGTCTTCTGACCACAAGTTCTTTTATACTACAAGTCACATTCACCCATTCACACACATTCACACGCTGGTGGTTGAGGCTACCATACAAGGTGCCACCTGCTTCCCAGTAACCATTCACACACACACTCATACACTGATGGAACAGCCGTCAAGAGCAATTTGAGGTTCAGTTTCTTGCCCAAGCATACTTAAACATGTGGACTGGAGGAGCCTGGGATTGAAACGCTGATCTTCCGGTTAGAGGACATCCTGCTCTAACTTCCGAGCCATGTTGAAGCTTTATGTTCCTTAACATTTCATTGATGCCAAAATAACATGTTGTTAGGTTTAGGCACAAAAACCACTTGGCTATAGTTAGCAAAGATCATGTTTTGGCCTAAAATGCTCAGTTTAGGGGCACAATCTATGCGATAAACGCAGCAATGTCTTGGTAAAAAACAATAACTTTTCGTAGCACCATCCTTGCGTAAACACAACAATGTCCCAGCAAAAAAAAAAGTGGTTTACATGGCACTATCCACCTATATTCAGTGGCAAAAAAAAAGCTGCTGGAAATGCAGTGATGACTTGCTAAAAAAAACAACCAGTTTTGTTGTTTGTTGGTCTTGAACAATGGTCTGCAGCTTGGTTGACATCTCGATTACATGACATACCATCCCAATCCGTTCAACCTTCAGATGACAAAGTCAACTCATATACTATATCCCTTTGGAAACATTAAATTGTACATTTGAAATGAACAAAACCGGTTTGCAGAAATATACAATTCCAACATTTTCCTCTGGCAACTGGGTTGTCAAGTCAATAGGCAAACAGTGGTCCATGAGCCATTTACAGCCCTCCAACAAACTACAATTACGGCTTTGTGGTTTTTTGCCTCTGTGAACCAGTGAAGTTGCAGTTACAGTTTACATCTGTGTCTGTCCAGACTCATATGTAGCCATGACGGAAGACAACGCTTCAAATATGACGCAAAGAAGCTGAAAATTCTAAAAACAAGGTGGACACCCAAGATTAGTGTCACCAATTTAGAATCCAACCAAATGTTTCCCCCTATGTTCCTGAGTTATTAAGTTGAGTAATGGAAAAGAAAAGTTTTATTTTGCAGAGCATTATGATGTTGACGTGAAGTTAACCTTTGATCTTTTGGATATAAAATGTCATTTAATTATTTTATCCTACGAGATGTTTGTGTGAAATTGTGTGAGTCATAACTAGTGTATGAATTCTTGAGTAATGGCCAAAAACACCTTTAGTGACATCACAGTGACCTTGACCTTTAACCAACAAAATGTAACCAGTTCATTGTTAAGTCTTGTATCACAGTCACATGAATAAGACAAATCAAGTCACAGTGACATTATCCTTTGACCACCAAAATCTGATCAGTTCACCATTTAGTCCAAGGAGTTTTATGCCAAATTTAAAGAAATTCCCTTGATGCGTTCTTAAGATATCGCATTCACGAGAATGGGGCAGATGCACGTACAGACGAACGGACGGACAGACAAGCCAAACACAAAATGCCTTTGGCCATGGCTATTGCAGGCGCGGAGGCAACCCAGCTGAGAGATGTTTTTCTCTCTTTCATCTGATAGTAGTCAATGCATCCAAAGAGGCAAATAAACTATAGTCAATGTGCCTCATTCTGCACAGGTCTACGATGGTCGATCAGCGCATGGTGTAAAGTACCCAGTGAATTCCAACCCTTTTTAAATTGTTTGGCTTTAGCCTGCTTGACCAGAAAATATTTGTATCACAAATAGGTGGATGTGTTGATAACATTATTTTTTCTAAGGCAAAATAACAACACTGTAGAAAAGAAAAGAACCAAAAGCATTTTGTCAAAATGTTGTTACAAAACATTGTCATTCAACATAATCTGTGATATTACTGAACTGTCAAATGCTCTATCTGATGAAAAGGCTTTTTACCTGCCAGCACATGACTTACATGTTTCATTTGTGACTCATTGTGTGTGTTTGTTTGGGGGAGAAGGGACATGCGACTGCAGCTTCATCTGTATTGCTTGCATGTTCCTGGTTATTAATATGTCCCACATTAATAATCATATGTGACCATATTTAATGTTACATAGCTCCCTCTGGTATGGAGATATTACAAGTGGCCAAGTCATCTATCATCCTCTCTCGGCTCCCCCCCTGCCCCCACACACACATTCATATACCGTGATCCTACTGGTCAGCACTCGCTGCTGCAGCACGTCGTTTAATTATAAACATATCATGGAACCATCTTTCTCTCACACTCACATGCTCATATGCTCACACTGCTTGACAAAGCCTGATCTCACAAATAGTTCCACTGTTTTACATGAATCTCCACCCACTTGCTAAATAATCAATAGCTATGACAGTAAGAATTTGTACATTGATGTCCGATCACAGTGCATGCAGGATTGAAACAAGAACAGGTGTAAATGCAAAGGCCTATAATCAGATATCATTGTCCATATAATGTACTTAGATACATGCTTAAATGGCACTGAAGACACAAACCAGTCCAGCAGTGCTTGCACACAAGATGCATGTGTGTACAGTACCTACTGCTGTTTTATGCTACCTACATTCATTATTTTTCCATAAAATGGCAAATAAGTTCTGTACAATCAGCTCAGAATGTGGTTGACACTTTACTTTCTTTTCAGAGATGAAGTCAAGTATGAAGACATCATCTTGTGTTGAACTACTATATGCAGTACAACCTCTGCTCTGCTGGGTAGCATTCATAACTGACTTAAAACTGCAGTGTACAGCAGGATGATGCACAGTGCACACATTTGGAGATAGCTTCTGGTTTACAGTGTAAGCATTTGCAAGGGAGTGAGGGGGAGAAAGACAGGAAAGAGACAGCAGTGGGGTCCAGATGAAGGGGAGGATTTTACTAAGATTAGTGTTATTGAGAGCCCAGATCACAGACAGACATAAAAACAGCTTTACATGCAGACAGACTGTTTAGCCACGGAATGGTGATAGTGGGTGCTTGGGCCTTGCCATCACATTTCTCCTTTGATTTCACACTATGTCGCATGTTCACACTGGGACCTGCCTTCCACTGGGCACTGGGAAGTGAGGACTTTGCCTTACTCAAAAGCACCTTAACTAGCTGTTGAGGGAAGAGCATTACTCCTTAAGTCTTTGCGAGAGGATCCAGTCGTCAACCCTTTGGTTAAAGCTTTCAAATCTGTAGTCTCTCACCACCACAAAGTTAGACAGGAGAGAAAATGAGAACCTGAGAGACACAAGTGGACACACAGACAGGACAGGATTGCAGTGAATAGCATCACAGAGCCATTTCCTCTCCCATCAGCCTCCAGTGCTCCAAGGAAAAAAAGAGTTGATTTAAATCCTACATCACCTTCCATTGTCTAGTCCATCACTAACACTTAAGATTGTATCCACATTCCCCGTTGCCCCACCTTCTGTCTGCTCTCACCACTACGATGTCCTCTTACCCAGCAATGATGAGCCTGTTTCTAGTAGTCCAGGCTGGCGCAAGAAGGAACAAAGACACACTGTGGAAAAGTGGAACACAAAACATTGAACAAATGAGACAGAAGATACAGTGATTATGGACTCATGCAGACAGACGCACAATTGCAATCATAAAATCCTTAACATTCCGAACATGATATGACACCCTTTCTTCTAAAGGTGCGAACACACCAAACCGACATCAAAGAACTAGCGGCAACAAAAGCCAACTGTTGCCCTGTGTCAGTACAAAGACTACATCTGACGGCCAAGTAGCACATACGTTCTGCACCTGCATGACAGGAAATAACGCAAAAAGGGAAACCGGAAGTCCGAGGAATGCATGAGATAAACAAAGTAGTGGAGTGAGAGAGTAGTACATCCTGTCAGCCGATGGGTTTCCTATCTTTGCAGCCGAGCACCGCAGCACCTCCACAGACTATTACATCCAGACTGTCCCAGTGTTTCCTCCTCAGGCTCCACTTCACTCAGCTGCCCGACAAACCTGCTGCTTCTTCCCACATTAACCTGAATAACAAACCGGGGCTCGGTGCTCCGGTTGGATCCAAACGGACAGCTGGGGCTAGCTGGGAAGCTAGCAGAGGCTAACTGGCTGTGCTTCCCTCCGGTCACGCTGCGGCTGACGCTGCGCTAGCCTCACAGCTAACCCCGTTTTGTTATTCAGGTTAAAGTGGGAAGAAGCAGTGGATCTGTCGGGCAGCTGAATTAAGTGGAGCCTGAGGAGGTTAGCCCCGGTTTCACTACAGGCAGATTCACTCGCTACAGGGGCGAGGAAATAAAACCTGAACAGCCAATCAAAGTGATTTCTCTCACCGACAAGCTCCGCCACTGATTCAACATGCTCAATTGGCCGAAAAGCCGCCAACGCTGACACCAAAGTGCTGATGGTGCAGGACACACCGCAAAAACTAGGGCGACAGGCGGTCACCGACAACCCGACTTTAACCAACAACCAACTGTCGGCTTGGTGTGTCAGGGCCTTAAGACCTCCACATAAGGCTTCTCTGTACCTACACATACAGACAAGTGGCAAAACTGCCTTAATGTTTCAGAAAGTTTGCATGTTCTTACCAATAATACTTAATAGTTAGGTTTGCAAGACTATAGAGGACTCTGGGAATACTTTACAAGCCCTCACCCAGAGACATATGTGAGCAAAGTGGAACATCGAAATCCCGTTTTAGCAAACATCCCACACAAAATTTCCAGCTGGGGGTGGGTGATATATCGAATATACTCAATGTAATGCAGATTGTTCAGGGTGGCATATATAAAATGATTATATTGCAAAATGGTCAGATCATTTTTTTAAGCCACCCGCACGAGAATTGGGTCAGTGTATGAGTTCTGTCACTCTCTCCTGTGGCTGTCTCTCTCTCACAGACACACAATACACTCATAAACATGATTCGTAACACACACTCCTCTGCCAATCCGGATCACTTTCTCCTGAGTGATAGTGTTTGAGCAGGGGAGGTGTGTTTCTCATCTGAAGGGCTCCAGACCACGACTATTTAGTCACAATTTGTGACCTGGGAGTATGACTGTGAATTGCAAATACTTTTGATATATGAAGTGGAGAGCTGTCAGTTTTGTTTCCAGCTCACAGTGAGTAAATCCTCGTGTGTAAAGGCGCAGTGGCAACAGTTTAACTTTGTGCTAACCACTTACAACTGTTGACCAGAAGCTTTAAGTTCACAGTAAAAACAGCCATACATCCAGCCCCAGACGAGCAAATTCCACTTTACTTATCAATACTTTATTCAACTTTACTATAAGAGTACTTTGTCTTATTTTATCATAATAGTAACTTATAACTTTAGTTCATCACATAATTTTGTATTTTAGTTGTCTACAGTACTGTAGAGATTTCAAAACATTGTGATATTCACTGTGTATCATGATATAGCCTAAAAATATCCCAATATTGTTTTTAAGCCATATCACCCAGCTCTACTTCCAGCTAACTCTGACTTATGAAAGAACACAACTCTGCCCCATAGCCATTGTGAATAAGACTGTTTTTTGGGGTACTACATTTGAAGCAGATATGGTATTCTGTTATACAAATGCTCTTTAGCCCAAAGTATTCAGCAAAATACATATTTATTTCATTATTCTCATACAGGGAGAAGACTATAACTGATTACAAATGAATGGAGTGCATTATATCTATCTATCTATCTATCTATCCATCTATCTATATACATATATATATATATATATATATATATATATATATATATATATACAACCAAGTTCATTCCCAAATACCAACACTTTGTCAAGCCCCTTGGCGGCACCCTTAAGTGCCACTAAGTGACGCACAGCTAAAACACAGTGTAACTCTTTAACATTTCGACTAGGCAAAACTACTTGGTTATGTTTTGAAAAAAGATCATGATTTGGGTGAAAACAAGTATGTTACAAATATGATGTACATAAATTATATAAGTGACATCAGTACACACTGACCATCAGTAAATTGCATAATGTTAGTAACATTACATTAAAACAACATTGACTTTTGGTTTTACACAGGATGTAGGTACATACTGTAAGTGAGGTAATGTTGTGTTAAAACACTGACTTTGATCTCCTGGATGACCCATCCACCTCGCCTCCCTCCCACCCTTTTGCAGACTTTCTCACTCTTGATACTACGTCAGCTGCTCTCACCATCAAATATTGCCATGGAGGAGTTTACATTTGATCTTGTTAAAAGCCTGGTGAGTCTCAAAAAGACACTAAAGGGTGCCTTTGGCGTCAATACCCCACACTGAGGGGCATGACAAAGTGCCCTGGGAATGAAAATAGGCTGCAAGACCAGTTAGCTTAACTGCCAGTTATGTGTCATAATGCTGTTCTGTTTATTAAAGAGACGTGTAAATGGTTTGACATACAGTGCCCTGGACTAAGAGCCAAAAAATTGTGCCCCCCTTTTTTCTTTATTGAATCGAAAATCCATTCTGAATCAAATCGTGACAAAGATTCCCACTTCATACTATCTGGCCAGCAGTGTCCAATTTAAAGCGGTCGTCACTCTAATGCAAGTTTCAAAGCCACATTAAGCAAAGCTGTTATTTATGGCCATTTGGAAGCCAGCTGTATCCAATGCACAGAAGCATAGCCTGCATGAGGAGCACAAAAGCTGCAGGCCAGAGCACAATGAGCACCAGTGTGAGTCATACAACCAGATGGGTTTACATTTGGAGAAAGACTGTTTCCTTCGGCCAGACCAAATGTGTCCGTGTCGAGCTATTAGACACACATGCTGGTGGATTCACACCAGGCAGCCATCATTCAGTAGATTGGTCTGACGACTGCATTGTCAGCTGTTTGAATTGATCCAGATCAAGATTAAGTTAATAATACCTCTGTACACACAGCTTCCATGTTTAGCCTATTAACTACTAATTGCATAATTACACTGCTGCCAATCCTTTCCCAAGTCACAGGGAGCCACCAATTTATATATTGACTTACTACTTAGGAGACTTGTGTGAAAATGTAATCCATTATTGTAAAACTTTGCATTATTTTCTGTCAAAGTTTTATTCATTTGGGTGAATTTACAACTATTCATTTCTGGGCACCTGTCAGTTCCCATTTCATTCAGTGTTTGATTAACCCATACAACCCTCCTCCACTTTTCCACCCCCAGTTTTCATCACCAGCCAGCAACAGAATGTGTCCAGCTTTGGAAGTCCATCTAATGAGCTCATATGGAGTCCCGCTGCAGATCACATCCATTTAGATCTTTAGCTGAAGGATCAGTGGAACCACTTGTATGAACAGATTTATTCTTAAGTGGCAAGTCTGCATGATTTAAGAGAACTTGCTGCAATTACAACTTTAGAATTTTCTTTTAGGCAAGAAATAAATTCCCAGGCCCGTTCTATGAGTCATGTACAGATTTACTTCTCTACAGCTCATGGTTACTGTGCCAGGCCTGGAAAGAGCCCAGAATTTAAATTCTATTGGCATACTTTGGCATGGGAACTTCAGTAATTTTGCCATGAAAGTTTTCTCACTTAAAGAACTGTCTTTATGTAAATTATAGTAAAGTATAGACTACTCTGTTGCACTCAGAAATGTAAAATCACCTGCTGTGTAATATGCTCTTGTCCATCTTTGTTAATGTCACATTCATTTGACTGCCTCCCATCTAAGTCATGGACCACTTTGCTTTAAAAAAGACCAGTTCCAGCATTATTATTATTTCATGCTAAACCGTTCCCTCCTCTGTAACAGTACAGCATGTAATAATTCCCAGATATCAGCATCCTTGCAGCCAACAGCACAACGCAGTGGCAGTCAGATCAGGATGAAAGTTCATGTTCACTGAATTAAAAGACAAGCAAGGGTCAAAACCAGGAATGCAGTGAGAACTGGAAAACCTATACAAGGGGTTTGACAGAAAATAACTAACCCCTGGTTCAGGCTACTGCACATCAAGCAGGCAGTCAGGTGAGGTAGGTGGAAAAGTTTGAGGGCATCTAGTGGATAGGTAGAGAAACCGCAATGAAGAGCCTGGTGAAACGGTGCAGAATGTGCAAAAAGAAACACAACCAAGACAGACATATGACACTGCACTGCTACAATTATACATCAGTGGCAGTTTTAGTAAAACCTTAAAGGGGAACTACGCCCAGTTTCAAAATTCATACATGTAATTCCTATAGCCTAAGACAGCCCAAAATATTAGTACACACCAACAACTCTCTCCCAAATCTAAATACCTAAATCTAAAAAACTAGAATGCTGGAGGTAATCTCTGGAGCTGCTTCATACACAGTGAATTGGGAAAGATGTTCTACAGGTTGCTGAGAGCACCCAGGGAAATGTTCTGAGTATATGGGTACATTTCCACAAGTTACAGGGACTGTTTCGAAATGTCTTTGTGGACACTTCCTTGGCTGCCACACCACAAGCAACTGTTTTACTGTGAGACATTCACATAATTTTTCGCAGAACCTACATAAGCTTATTGTTTATCTTCTGGGTTTGATTTTCTAGCAACATTGTTCATGCACTGCTTTCAGTAAGGGGATCTTTGAATGTCATTGAGGGCATTATCTCTGGCAATCTTCCAACGTGCTTTGTATTTTTATGGAGCTCAATAAAATGAAGTGCATTTAATAGCTGCCTAGAGGGTTTAAATCAGTTTAAAAACATTTATTTTTGGTTTATCAGGTGTGTCTGTCTTGCTCTTACATATGTGTCCTCACACAAACAACCACAAAACAGACATTTGAACTTGGCAGATTCCCTTCCCAGCATTCTCCGCTGCAGCCGCATGAGGTTTTTCTTTCTGCTCCCACCTCATTCTAAACAGCCCAAGAGCCATGGTCTTTCTCAATGCCGGGTCATTATGTTCACATCCTTTTATCATTTGCATATAGACAGTCTCCACAAATACCTGTAGTCACAACAGCACGCTCTCCTCAATTTGCTACTATATTGGACTGCATACACACACACATGCACACACACAGGCGCAAACAAACACAGATGCAGTCACACACACACACACACACACACACACACACACACACACACACACACACACGCGGTACAAGGTAGAGACTGCGATTTGTTTGTGACCTCCAAAACTTCTTTTTATCCGTACTTCTGTCTCATAAAAATGAGTCAGATCACTCGCAGATACAGCAAAAGAAGTGTCCAAACACACACACACATAAACACACACATACATAATACACACTTCTCTGTTCATACAGACCCTGGACAAGGTGAATGGGAATTACCCGGAGGACCTTGCCAGAAACCTTCAGGCTGACACCAATGCCCTATGCAGCTTCAATAAGTGTGTGTTTGTGTGGACCTGCGTGTGTGTGTGTATGTGTGTGTGAGAAAGAGAAAATGAGTGTGTGTGATGAACATGTGTGTTCTTTAAAATGTAATAGTGCATTTCAAAATCTGCTACACAAAGCACATTCTAAAACTATGGCTTGTCCATTTAAGCAAACATTCGAGTGGGTGCCTACAGGTCAGGAGAGCTTTTTAAAATACATCACCCCTCTCTCTCTCTCCCTCTGTCTGGACAATGCCTGGGGCATCTGAAGGATGACCCGTGTCTTCCCCCGCTCCTTCCGTCCTCCCGCTGGAACAGCGGGGTAGGGTCACCATCCTTCTCTGTTTCATCTGAAGATATTAGCTGTTTGAAAATGATAAATGTGACATTGGGAGAGAATCTGTTTAGGCTTTTATAATCAGAGGGAATGGTCATCCCCAACCCCCAAACACCCAAGCCTTCCACTAAACTTGTTCCAGGCTTGATGACCTTCCAGCAGGTAAAAACAAATTAAACACACAATGCTGTCTTTGAGTCAGATCTGCAATCTGAGGTTGTCTCAAGGACAAGCTAGCTTCAGGGTGCTTTACACACACACACACACACGCAGACACACACATTCTGATAGAGCCTCCAATCCACACAGTGATGCCCCCCTAAAGATGCTTTTCTTAGAACTACAGCTGTGTTTCTATTTATCTTGCTCTGCAAATTTACTAACTCTTCACCATTAAAAGGAAATTTGGATGAACACTTCAGTATCAATAATGAATTCTGAATGAGTAAAATAGTAATCAAGAAACTCAGTAAATAAATTAAGCCTTCTTGAAGTGGACAAACAATTACAAAGCATTACAAAGAAATTATGATTAAATGTAGTATTAAACCACAGTAGAAATGAACAAGCCTGCAAATTTAAACTCCAAATTTGTAATTTGTCATGGCTTTGGAAAAACACACGCTAGCATTTCTGATCTGACAACTCTATTACTGAGGTTTAGTTATGTTTCAGCAATAAGAACTACTTGGTTAAGGGTGGTAACCAATTATTGTCACAGTTAAAAGAAACCAATGTTGACCGTCATTAGTATACTTGATGTAAACCACCTGCCTCTGGTGCCAAATTCAAACACTTTATACAAACAACCATCCACCACAATCTGTCTCTAAATGTCCCCTCTAGACATTTGGATCAAACACTGGAAATGCAACATGATGCCATCAAATATAAACTGAACCTCAAAAACCATGTTGGGACAGGTCCAATTTAATGGAAATGTACTTAGACACTCAGGGGCAACAACTTGATGACAAACAATCACACTTGTCTTGATTGACTTGTGAAATTGAGGTTTTTTTCTATGACCTACAATCAGAGTTGGTAGAGTACTTTGATTAGTTTTTGCAGTAACAAGTAACATAACGCGTTAGTTTGCTGTTTGAGTAATCAAATACTTAAGTACACTTTCAAACAAGACATCAGTTACTTGCGTTACTTTTAGAACGCTGGTCCTTCAGCTCCGAAACAGCAACGGCTGTCGTTTGGTTCTAATAACAGAGATAACTTTAAACCTATCAGTCTGAAAGAAGCCACGGAGCTTGTGGCTAACTACGTGGTCGGAGAAATGCTGCCATTGTCAACGGTGGAGTCTGATTAGGTGGAGTAGGACTTGCTGACAGACATATTTCAGACTCAGGACTTGCATTATGCCTGGTACACGCTACACACTGGTACTCACCAATTATCCCCAGTCGTCTTTCACGGCGTGTGTAATGTCATCGGGTTATTCTTGTCTAATTTTTAATACTTTGACTATTATTTGAGTCACTGTGTCTGTCCATATGCCAGCCGACATGTTGTTGTAGTCACCTAAAAGCATCAGCAGATGGCAGGAGCTACATTTGAAGCGCCATATGTAAACTATCAAGCTACTGTATCTTCCACAGGAAGTTCTGACAAATGTTTCAGAATAAAAGCCTATTTAGAAAATGGAGGGATTCTCTAGCCGAGGTTATAAGGGGCTTTTAATTTGAAACAAGTGTTGAGTTTGAAATGATGGTGCGATATGTTAACTTTATAAAGACAACAGAGGGCCAACAGGTCCTCAAACTGGGCCGCGTCAGCCTGAAGTACCGCTGGAAACGACCGTCATCCAGACGCAGCTCTTGCAGGAGGTGATGATATTCACCCAGCTGTGTGCGTTTCTGGAGGATATTGTGAACCCAGACACGGCGGCGTTTGGATCTCTGATCCAAATCAGATGTCCACAACAGATAAAGAGCACCTACGGTAATTAACTGAGCCATGGTTGACGAGAAAATAGCGAGAGGTGAAGAAAATTGCGGGAGGAGGGTTGCGTCATCGCGATTGAAGCAATGAAGTGGGATGGTTTAGAGTGAGCGAGTAGTCTGTTTTTTGTCTTAATGTAATGTGTTGTCTTTATTGTATTGTATTGTGTTGTATTGTAATGCTTGTATGTCTTAGTATTGTATCATTTTTATGTATGTATTGATTGTTGTCCTTTATGCTTTATAATTCTGTATGTGTTTCCTGGACCCCCTCGAAAATGAGATGTTGCATCTCAAGGGGCTATCCTTGAATAAATTCCTTGAATTCCTTGAAAGTGATAATCAAAAAGGTGACATTTGTGATCAAGCAACGCGTTACGGGCGATGACATTGCGTCCATTGCGTTTGGTGTGAACGCACAGTTCACAGAGGATAAAAAAAATTCATTAAGGGGCGTTGGTGGCTTAGTCGTGGAGCAGGCGCCCCATGTACAAGGCTGTTGCCGCAGTGGCCCGGGTTCGACTCCAGCCTGTGGCCCTTTGCTGCGTGTCGCTCCCTCTCTCTCCCCCTTTCACACTTGTCTGTCCTATCAATTAAAGGCCAAAATGACCCAAAAAATATATTTAAAAAAATAAATAAATAAAATTACGTTGAGACTTTTCTGCTAAGGATTGCATAAGGATCACTATTTGACCAAATCACAGAGTAATGCAAGAAGTGCTGAGCTCACAGAGGGCAAAGGAGATCCTGCCTCTTTGAATCTGTATATTTGAAGGTAGAATCAGAGGTTTTATAATACATGTGGCACATGAGTACAAGGGATCAACTGTCAAGGAAACATTAAAATATCATTCTGAACTGATTTCTCTGGAAACATAATCTTGAAATTCATGTCAAAGAATGACGCTGAGTCAAAAGTTGGATAATCAAAGTCTCATTGTGCATCAGCTAGAAAGTCTCTTAAATATCTCACACTATACCATTATAACCGTAATAACGTAGTTGGCACATTTGCAAGTGCATAAATGAATTTCTTTTTTTCTTTTTTTGATCATCATAAAATCTTATCCAACATTATCCCAATACCCAGTCTTGTGTGACATATTCTAAAATAAGCTTAAAATTTGGTTGAGAGATGTGAATGAAGCTTTGCGTTTGTATTGAAAATCTAGCCAATGGTTGTTGTTTTTTCAAATGTCATTGGAAATGACAGTTCAAGGTTTTGTACCTCTGTTGTCTAGAAAAAAATAGAAAATATCACAATGCTGATCATCCTTTGGATTACACACAATCATTCCCAAAACCTTATGTGTGACAGCCAAAGGAATGCAGGATTGCACACACACACACACACACACACACACACACACACACAAGCACACTCAGAGAGGGTGGCAAAGAGTTGTTTGAAGATAAATAGCATTAAGAGCTGGAAATACACACAAACTGTTTACCTGTTTGTCGTGTTCACCCGCCGTTGCCAACAAGCCTGTTATTTGTTCTTTTATGTTCCCTGCTCTTATTTCATCGGGTAAACTACACCTCAGATCAAAAAGACAAAAGAACCAACAAGCAGCTTTGAGATATTTACACATGTTGCTGTGTGTGTGTGTGTGTGTGTGTGTGTGTGTGTGTGTGTGTGTGTGTGTGTGTGTGTGTGTGTGTGTGTGTGAGTACTGCCTTTAAGCATGCATGTATATATCACTCGCACACAGAAACAGACCGTGTGTCCGTGTTAGGCAAAAACTTTTTTTTTCAGCCACTTGGAGGCAGCGGACAACAGTTACTAACTGACACATCCAGCAGACACAAAGCAACATAAGTATTCAATATGATTTATGTTAGCGGCCACCTGACAAATTTACATCAAATATTCATTATTTTTGTAGCTCTACTTTTGGTCCCCACCAACTCCTCAGAAAAATACAGCTTAATAAGGGTTCAGTAATAAGGTTGTAAAACATTTAGATCAGAATGTAGGGAGGTAAAACTTACAAAGATGTAATTGAGTTTTGAAAAGCAGATACATTTACCATTTTTAATTATTTTAAAAGTGGATCACATGACTACTTTTAGGTGGAAGGGGTCACTTGTGACAACCCTACAGACAGCTGATGAGCTTTTTCAGGGTACACTCAGTCTTTAATGTTTAATGGAAAGCCTTTTTTAGACAGAGATCACACTATAAGGTAACTACGAAGTTCCTTTTTTATGTTGCCTTTGTATTTTTATACAGAACCAAACAACAGGGGCATTACGCCACTCCAGTGTGTGAGTTTAGACAGCATGCCGGCATCGCAGGAGCATAAGAGGCATGTCAGGCATGACATGTGATACAACAGCATCAGTCTCTAGCGTGACATTTAACATATGCATCAGCGGTGCTTTATAAACAATAACAATTGCATAACATGTCAGTAACAATCATTTACCGTCTCTTATATGGCGGGTGATCTTGTCCTCTGCTTGGAGGGTAAGGAGCTCCCGGACCTCATTGTTTTCCCAAGTTTACCATTTTTAGCCACTGCTCTTCTTCTTTGAGTTAGCTGCTAACTGCTACAAGCTTCTTTTTAAATCTACTGGCAGTGGTTTCCACATATAATATGCCATCAAAACATTACACCCATCCCATCATGATCCCATCCTGCCAGCTGTCCCTTTATACAGATGTCGTTTTGGTGCTGTTACTACCTCTGCTGCCAGCCTAAAGGCAAGACAACTTAATGCCCCCTTTCTGCAATTGTACCTATTATAAAGAATAGCGAGACATAATAGTGTGAAATTCCTGTCTTGAAGAGGCAGTGTAAAAGGGGCTTATGAGGTGTTCCCCACAGGGCGTCCTGTCTTTAGAGTGCACCAGTTTGATTTGTGTCAAGTGTTGACTCCTTGTGACATAAACACTTTTGTTGTAAGTTCAGATAACCCAGACACACACGGTACCACTGGGATGCTGAGTTAACATTTGTCATTTTGGTCTTGAGTCATTGTGAAATTCACATCATCCACTCCCTGTAACTGTTAGCCTGGTGTGCCTCTTTCTATGCACCTCCTCACTGACAAGATGCTCTGCTCTGTATAGGAAGGTCCTTACCTCTTTTATGTTGTAGGTCAGTTTCCCAACCTGTTTGACTTCTGTCCCCTTTAAAAATATATCATAGATGTAATTTAGTATTTCCATATTTTTCATATGGAAATACTAAATTACATGTTGATTCAAAAATATCGGCGTCAGCCTTTAAGACCCATCATGTTTATTTTTTGTGTAAGATGTAGACGCCTCCTTAAGTCGTTAAATATTTTTACACATGCATGCGAAGAATGTAAAATGCCTGTTTTGTCAAGCTTCACCTTGGGCCCCAGTTTTGTTTCCTGTCATGTTTCTTATACGCCACAGTATGGGTGAGGGCGGGAAGGAGGAGGGGGATATTAAGCATCACACCGAGGGCTGGTAAAATGATTTCTTATGAAAAGCAGCAAAAGAAGAGGTGGGAGTGTGTTTCTGTTTTCCACCCCAACCACCCACCTTCCACCCACCTCCACCCCAAGCAAAGACAAAGCGTGTAATAATTACAAGGCCAAGACACAATGCGGTGTCGGTTGTGGCGCGGGGAGAGCTGAGCTGTAGCTATCACACTGGCAGATAAATTCAACGCACAATTATTCATCCGGGGACTATGGCATGTAGATTAATGAGTTTGATAACCCGGAGCTTTGCACTGAGCTCCAGCCTGCCGTCGTCATCATCCTCGCCTCGCTTTCTCTTTCTCTCTGTCTCCAGCTCACCACTGCTGATAGGAAGGGAACTGAATGGAGAGGTGGTCATCAGTGGTTGGATGTTTTCACAAGGACAGACAGTTGAGGAAACATGGGGCAAGTCCTTCAAAGCCAGGACATTTGGTTGGTTCTCACTTCTGCAACAGGTTTGTACAGGGTCAACACTTCAGTTATTATTCCGTTGACACATAACAGGTAAGGATATAACAGCAAAATCTGAGTGCATTAAAATGGGCAGTGTTTTTTATTAATAAACTGAAGTTAGTTTTGCTTTAATCAGGTGTTGTGGTAGATCTGAGGTATGTGACATCCATCTTTCTTTATCCTCTTTAATGAAATTGTATTTATGTAATTTGTGTTAATTGGTGTAGACTCTTGCTACTTCCTTTATAGGTACTGACACCAGCACCTGACCTTTTCTGCAATCACACTGTGTGATTAGGGATATACTGATCCAACTTTTCCAATATAGATTCTGTTGGCTCAATTCAATAGAATTACCTTTTAAATTTTTAAAAAGTTGTTTTGTTTTCTGTGTATACCCAAACGAGCTTCATTTTATTGCAGTGTTCTGAAACAGAAAATGTGCCCATATAGACGTAATCACTGTGATGTTGCACTATCAACAGCAATCACTTCCAGGTAAACAACTGGCAATTGACAACAACCATGGAAATATGTAAAATTCGCAGACTTGTTTGTTTCTCTTGTCATTTTCAACCATAATTGTAATGTGTAAAGATATATAGTCAAATGTGGTCTGACCTATCTAATGTTTCTGCTGTGCTTCTTTCGGAGCTGGACTTGGAAGCTGAACAATGTACTGCTAGGGATGGAGCAGCAACAAAAAAAAATGTAACCACTCAAAAACAAAAATCAATATCAGTCTAGGTGTACACTGTATTTGAATAGTTGCTCTGCTTTACCTTACACACTAACCAATAAGCGCCACAGTTGACCAGCAATTCAGTGTTCTGCTCAGTAAAATTACTGTAGCTCCAATTCCCCGTCAGAGAAGGCTGTCTGAGGCATGGCGGAGAGTGGGCCTTTTTTAGTTGGCTTAAAACTCACTAAGTGAGGCAGCATTTGCTCAGCACCTTTTGATTTTATGTACTTGATGTGAGGATCTTGAAGTTATTGTAAATAAATATCGTTATATGGTCTATAGTCAGAGCACAACCCTGAATGCTCTCAGTGTCCTCTGTAACAGTTTTTCCAATGCATTGTTTATAGAGCACCTCAGACTTTATATTTGATGACATCACATATTTGAGTTTTAGTACTCTTGTTTTAGACCATAGGAATGTACACATTTGGAAGATGTGCATAGTTCCTCTTTACTTAATGACTAATGCAAGTCCTTTAGTAATGTCTATCTATAATTCGCCTGATGATTCTCAGAGGGGAATTTCAGGTGTTGCAGCAGAAAAAAACAAAGTTTACAAAAAGTAGTTATTAAAGTTCACAAAAACAAGGAGACTAGTCATCATGGCTGTCCAGTATATTCAGTCATGTCCTCATGAAACAGAGCAAACTGCACTCTCTGTAAACACAGTGCGGTCAGTTCATCCGCCTTGTTGGAGAGTGACCTCACGTTCCCCATGATAATCGATGGAGGAGGGTGTTTAAATTTCCTGTGCCTCTCAGTCCTTTCTCTGGCCGACTCTCCTGCCATGGTGACAGTATCTCTATATCTATTCTGGTATGTGTGCGGACAGAACTCCAGCTCCAATAGCACGTTGTGGGTGTAAGCTATCATTATCTCTAGGTAACTTCGGTTTTCAAAGTCCCTTTATTTTAAACCAAAAAATCTCTAGGTAACTTCTACTCCACCAGTTGCACCAGAACTAACTTTATATAAAGTGCTTGAGATTGACAAGAGTGTAAAGTAGATGAAAAGTCCAGAAACAAAGAACAGTAGTGAGAGCTGTTGCAACAGCTCTCACTACTGTTAATTTGGAGAAAAGCTTATTTCATTCCTGTCTCAGCTATTACAGTATACTATTTTCAGGACATGATGTTTCTTTTTCAGTTGCAGATGTATGGGCATACTGGCCACTGTAAAGACTATGCAACCAATGATGCAAAAGGACGAATGCAAATCGGAGATGCAGATCCTTGTCTGTGTGGGTTAATTGTGCGTCAATCTGTTGGTAATGCCTCAGGGCTCCAGTTCCTCCTCGCTCAATACAGACAAGTGAAGGTGAGAGTTGTGCGCTGGTCTATTCATTCCTCCCTCTTCACTATAACACTACACAGAAAATGTGGATGCTACAGTACATAACGCCACCATGTTTGGGCCACTTATAAGAGAGACGTGTTTTGTTTTTGTTAGATTGTGAATTATCTACCTGCTCTTTGCAGGTAGTGTGGTGGATGACTAACTCAGCAACTGTATGTGTACATGTGTGTTTAACTGTGTGCCTGGCTGTATTTATTCTTTGTATGCATTACTTGCTGCTCTATGCTTGATTGAGTTGCTTGAGTGTGCTGCCATTAGTTTGTGTTCACTTGGATTTAAGTGTACATGTGTGTTTGGTGGTACATATGGGTGTGTGTGCGCTACATGTTTATGTGTATGGGGATTGCGGGGCATGCTGGTGTTGAAGGGTTTCTGTCCCAGGACGGCCATAATGGATGGAGAGAGAGACTTCCCAGATGGCAGACAGAGGAGGGGACGACCTACACTGCAACCAGCAACAAGAGAGAAACAAGATAGATACTCACGGGGGAGGTGAGTGTATGTGTGTATGTGTGTGTGTAGAGGGGGCTACCAGCTCAAGAAGCCACCAGTAGCTCTTTATCTGTCCTGAAACAAAATGACACAACACATTGAAAGTACTCCACCATTAAAATCCCCAACAGCCCGACATTCAGACCATGTCCACACTATGCTAGCTAAATTTAAAAACACCTCTTTTCCTCTCTGTGATGGCCTTCTGTTCACGCTAAACCAACCAAAGTGGCCTTCCAGTCTGACCTTGAACTCCTAGTAGCTGTTTATTAAACTCCTCATTGCTTCTGATCTGACCCAAATGATTTCTTATTCCCTGCACACTTTGCATGTCTTTGCAAGGGGGCAAACCCTTTGTCAAAAAAGTATAATTTTAGCTGTTTTAGTACAAAAACACACACTACTGAGGAAAACATGCATGAAGATAATTTTATTTAAAGGGGGGGTCAAGTTTAAAACTGCCCCGGTGCTAATGGACTAGAAGGATTCTTTCTTTCTGACAACTGCATTTATGCCAGGGAGACACAGGCAAACACACATGAATCACTATGCATGTATACACACTCAAACACACACCTCCTGTCAAACACACACACCATTTAAAGCGGTAAAGTGCAGTCTCATCGGAGTGGCAGGCAGACATCCTGAATAAAATGGAGTGGCATTAATATTAATACCAGTAAAGTGCCTTTATAATCAGACAGTGGCCTGTCAGCTGGCCAAGTGGGGCAGCTAGCGTGTCACACACACACACATATGATGAAGCGTCGCTGACTGAGAGGCACAGGCATATAACCACACATACTGTATAACATGCAAACAGACACACACACAACCTACTTGCATACCCTACATTCTACACACTGTATGTATAGACACATAGATGTATGCACACAGGGAGATTTTCATGTACATATTAACACACATGCATGCACGCACACAAGCAGTGGCATACCATCGGGACCCAATGGGTCACTGGTCAAGGGTGGATTAAGACACTTAGGCAGGTGTATTCTAAACAATTTTATGCATTTCTCAGGCAAGTCAGGGAATATTATGTGATTTTACAGTTAAGTAAATATTTTATAACTTTTTCGTCATTTTATGAGATTGCGTTTTCATACATGGTCTTTGCACATTCCACTGTATCATTCAAGAGTATTCAAAAAAAAAAAAAAAAATTCAAGAATTTTACTTCTGTCTATGTGCACAAGAGTAGATACTCTAATGCAAACCTGTAAAAATGTCATGAGTGTCAATAAAATGTGATTTAAAAAACAATGTCAACTCCTACTAGGGCTAAATATTGTTTCTCAATACCGTTAAGGTATCAACCAAAATATCCCGGTGCCAAGTAGTGTTAAAATGTGTGCAGTCAAACAATACCTGCATTCAATCCCTGTGTGCAATGTATTCTTTTGTGTCCTTGCAGGAGACCCTTAGGTGAGAGGTAGTTTGTTTGTTTGTTGGTAGTTGAGTGATGTTGGAACTATAGTGAAAAAAGACAATTTTTGTTTGTTTTTTTCTCACAATTTTAATTAGGATTAGTTTATCCCCACAGCATGATAGCACCTCATACTTTTAGATTAGGAATTAATTACAACATAAAACATGCTCAAACAATAAAAGAGTTAACACCACCAGACAAAATGGAGCGTCTCGTTGAGTTTTGCAGACTGCTCTACTATAGATGTGGTCTTGATACTGAAATGGTTTTCCTGATATGTCAAGTTTTACAATAAAATTAACAAACCTGGTGGAGGTCAAACATTTGGGTCATGAAAAAGCTCTAACATGAAATGTAAAGTAAGCTTACACCGTTGCCACTGTGGGCCCTCTGACACTAATAAGCTGTGCACACGGATCCATGGACAACAGCAACCACACATGCATTCTTACTTTTCTTGAAATCTGTGAGCTGATATGCCTGATTCATAGAATATTCAGTGTGCGCACACCTCCCACAGTGGGGAGCAGGCCTGGCTCTGAGGTTGTAAATAAAATGCTGGCTGATGTTTCCAAAGAAGCTCCAAAGGGAGACGGGGAGCTCCAGAGCTGGTCGTGTCCATAAAACAGTGAAATACTGTGAGAGGTGATGGCAGCAGCTATGAGACAGGACGCTCTGAGCATTTCCAGATGGACCTGACCACCACTGGGCTGGAACACCCACCACACTGTAGAGAGCAGGAGAACAAGAGGCTGCTAGGTTTTCACTCCCTCTGAAAGAAATATTGTTGGTCTTATCTGTGAAATGAGTACTAGTGCCACTGTAACATTCTCTGGCCAAAATATGAAACAAGTAGAAATGGATTTGAAGCATGTTGTTTGTAAAAAGCCAGTGTGAACAGGAAATAGACCAAAACTATAAGGAAAGAATGTGTCATTTATTCTTTTGGTCCGGACCAAATGAACCAAACTAAAGATGTGAAAGGGCCCTAATATAACTAAACTTTCCAAAGCTCAGCCATGAGGATGGTAAATAAGAGTGCGCTTCTTTGGTAAGTTTTTATCCAGGGATGGCGATATCTGACATTTGTGGTCCCCAATGGATGAATCTTACTTACTTTGGTGAACTTCTGTCTTTTCCTCTAGTGCCACCATGAGGTTGACATTTGTGGTTCAGAGCTAAATATCTGAACAACTACTGGATCCATTGCAATGGAATTTATAATGGATATTCAGTGTCTCAAGAGGATACATTATTAATGACATTGGTGATCCTCTTACTTTTTCTCTGTTTCCACCATGAGGTGGGCTTTGTAGTTCTTCAGTGAAATATCTTGACAACTATTGGGTGGGTTGTTATTACATCTGGTACAGACATTCATTGTAGACAGAGGATGAATTTACTAGCTTTGATCTCCTGACTCTCTGTCTAACCCCATCATCTGGTTCATTCTATCAGATACTTTGGTATATGACCATATTCCTGCAAAACTAATGACATTCCCATCAGCCTTATCTGTACTTTATGTTTAGTGGTACTAAGCAAATGTTAGCATGCTAACACATTAAAACAACACAGTGAACATGGAAAAAAATTATACCTACTAAACATCAACATGTTAGCTTGCTGATGTGATCATTTAGCTTGATTACAGCCTCATAGAGCCACTAGCATGGCTGTAGACTCTTAGGCCAGAGGTAGACTTTCTTGTAAATATGCATGTTCTGTTCCCACAACGACGCAATAAAATACTTGTGTCATGAAGTGCTTAATTCAGGCAACAGTACCATCTATGTTGGGCATTACTGTCACTTTTTTTGCAGTGATCTCAGAACTAACAATATAGTAACTTCCTTGTGTACTGTCATGTTTATTGCTTACATCATGCAAATCAGGAAGTTCTATATAGTCTGAGTTCTCTGGTATGCCTTTTACTGAAATCCTTCAGTAACAGACATAGTACAAAGGCAAGTCTGTGAACAGTTCCATTCACAAGACAGCTTGCTGCCTGCACAAGCATGGTTAAAAAGCTAGTAGTTGATGAAATCACAGCTGATTTAATTCAGTTGTTTAGCTTTTCTAGATTTAGATTTAGAGGAAGTAGAAACCTTAAATATGAACTTAAGTATGAACCTGACAATGAGCATAATAGGTCCTCTTTAGATGAAACGGTCAGACAAAGGTAAGGAGGAGGGAGGGAGATGATGAGAATGTAGTGGACAGAAGGCAAGCAAGAAAAAGAGGAAGAAGGAAAGAGATAGAGCATTTATGACTGTGTTGCTGATAGAACGTCAACTTCAATATGGTGCCATGTGAGCGAGGCACTCTTGTCATTGTCTGTCTTTCCCTTACAAGCAGTCAGATCCCACTTAGAGACTCACACACACACAGGCAGGTTCACACGCACACACACACCTGCAGACTCACTCATCCCCTCATAAATAAGTTCTTAAAGAGCAGGTGCACATCAGCTGTGATGTGTTCCTGCTAAATGTCTCCTCAGGAGGCTGTAAATATTCTATCAGCCTGCCTGTCATTGGCCAGAGTAAATCATAATGAAGCATTAAGATCATTCTTTATTCTTGTGACAACATTAGCCCCTTTAATAAGTAAACTCAGATATTTATCAGAATTGAAAAACCCGACAGTTTTAACAGTGGCAATGTAAAATGGACCAAAAAGATTAAAACAGGAGAAAAAAGAAAACACACATGAAAAGAGGGTTTCTAATAATAGCACCCAGATTGGGTATGGTGGCAGCATTCTGGTTGGCTGGTTTTTATTGCTTGTTATTAGATCCTGGCAAAACAATTATTAATCTTATAATTTTTTCCTGCTTTTGCTGGTAACACAAAAGAATTAAAACAGTGCCCT
Source organism: Epinephelus awoara (assembly GCA_035609425.1). Lineage (NCBI taxonomy): Eukaryota > Metazoa > Chordata > Actinopteri > Perciformes > Serranidae > Epinephelus > Epinephelus awoara. The sequence goes on along the minus strand of CM069294.1, from coordinate 40,486,678 downwards.
TGGGCTGCTCAGTCCTACTGTAGTGATTAAAAACAGGAAATTGTGATGCATAAACTATTAGACAAAGCCGTAATCAGATTCATTAATTTCCTTCATTTCTAAGGGCTAACGGGTTTTCTTAAAGTGACACAGCCTGTAAAATAGAGATGCATGTTGAAATGTGCACCAACGACACCGAGCCTGTGCAAAAAGGGGGCTTTGATTATATGATTTCTATCAATACTGATTACACAACATGGTAGTGCAAATCACTGATTTATCTGCAGTGTCATCTCAGTTCAGTTTAGCAATTATGTGAGTATTACAGCTGCAGTTTCAGACGGGTACACTACTGCTTATTTAAAGTCTTTAAGTATCTGAATGATCAACATTTTCGAAATTAAAGCTGTCATATGATTTTTAATTTGATCATAGCAGCTTTCAGTGTGTTTTGGTTGTTGTTGGTAAATTTTTGTTTCTATAAAAGTAAGGCAGCCCCAGTGAAATTAGATTTAGCCTTATTGCTTTCAACCCACCCTTGTAAAAGAAAAAAAAAGAAAGAAAATGTGAATTATGTTCTTTAAGGGTGCTGACTCACTAACCCAATAGAGGGTCGTTGGTCAGTGTCGGGCCATTGGTGAGCATCTGTTGCCCTAGTTTTTGCAGTGAGTCCTGCACCATTAGCACTAGTTGGCCCTTGTCACCTTTTATGCAGGCAGTTCAGCATGTTGCATTTGGGTCAGAGAAGGCAGAGCGCTGAATGAAATCACTCTGATTGGCTGTTCAGCTCAGCGTATGAGAAAAGAAAAGGAAGTGAGGAAAGCAAAGAAATGACTGAAGTCAGGGGGCGTGAGATCAAAATGAACTTTTTTTGACTCTTCTTTAAAGTCATTGAGCTCTTTAGCCAAAATGGTTCTCAACTGTTTGTTCCTATGTTCCCTGGGTCCTATGTTCCCCAGGTCCTATGTTCCCCCCTATGTTCTGCGACCAGGGAACAAAGGACCCTTTTTCAGAAAAAGGGTCCTTTGTGCCCCGTTTTTCCGAAAAAGGGTCCTGTATTCCCCGGGTCCGATGTTCCCCCCTGAAACGCGAAAGAAAAACGCACTTACCTCATGTGATCGCATGATTCAATGCCTAAAGGCACAGACAACGCTCCCCAAGAGTCACATATAGGGTTCCACTATAATTGTAGCCTGAGTGTCAGACTGAAGCTCGCAGAACCTTCAGTCTGACATCACCTCCATTGAAGGCGATTTACAAGGGGGAGGGAATTTGATTTTTCCCTAACCAATCAGTAGAGATCAACGACTCACCCAGAATCTGACGTCATTAGTATCCATGCCTCGGGGGAGCCGAAAACAAGCGAGTATTGCCCGTTTAAAATGTCTCCGTCGTCGTGCACGCCCAGCTGCATTGCCGTTAAATCCAGTTTAGCAGCTTCCTTATTTTGGTCCTCCATTAACGCGAGTAGTGGCGAAATACCTCGATAGCATCGTTAATGTGGTCTGTAGGATCTGCAGCGTTCGCCATTAGCGTGGCGCTGATTGGCTAATCGCTAGACCCACCCCCACCCCCCGGCGGTCATTGGTCCGTCCATTGCTTGGACAAGATAAATCGCAAATTCATTGCAGTATGCCAGACCAGAGATGCAAGCCTACTCAGTTGAGTGGGCAGGGTCTATGGTCTGGAACCAGGCTACTATAATTGTCAAATCCCGCGACAAAAAAGTGAAAAAGCGGGAAACATAGGGTCCTATGTTCCCCGGTCTCTATATTATAGGGGAACATAGGACCCGGGGAACATAGGTATAGTCCCGTTGATGTGCTAACTGGCTAACTAGCATCTTGACTCCATCCTGTTGATCTTCCATTTTCCCTTTTCAATAACAAAAACAGACTACTGCAACCTGCTACTATGGAGAGTTATTTCCTCTCATTGAGGCACAGAATGTGAGTGCTAGATGGCCATTGGCTGCAGGTATTTGTGGTGTTTTGAAGAGCAACTTTTTGGCCAAGACACAGGTGACATGAGCTGACGCAACAGTCAGCCTTCAGTAGTTCTATGATGTTGGTTTGGTTTGTCTCGGCCTAAGCATGTGAAACAGATCATTTCCCATGTGAAGACATTTTTGTAATGTGTGATAATGTAACAATATATGGACATATGTATTTAAAATTCACGTGTAATGGGAGAAGCCTTTTCAATTCAAATTCAATTCGAGACGTGACAAAGATTATTTCACACGTAGACAGATATTTCCCATGTGATGTTATGACTTCAAAAATGATAAAAGACATCATGATTTCAGTTTTACAAGCATGCAGATGTTTATTTGTAGAATTACAATTTTTCATATGAACTGAAACATCTCACACTGGATTGATTTCATATGAACAAAACATTCTGTAATGCATGTACACTTTGATTCATACAACAGTAAAACACACAAACACACACTAAAGAGGAATACAGACGGGTGAGAGTGACAGAAAGAAGGAAGCCCTTGAAAACCAGATGAAAAATTACAACTAGGAATGACCACAATCAATTCTGAAACACTGCACAAAATTAATTAGGTTTCTGCATGGAGGGTGTGTGTGTGTGAGTGTGTGTATGTATATGTTTGCATCATTTGTCTCTGTGCTTCTCCACTGCCACTATGCTGTTGAGAAGGCAGGGAGGGAAGGGGGGGTTCCAGCCCTCTCTCTCACCCCACCTCATCCCTCTTCAGCCCAAATGATTAACTACAAATTACTGATCTCACAACACAACACAACAGTACTGTACGTGTGAGTGAACGTGTGTGTGAGAACCATACATCAATATCAATAACAGTGGCAACCAATGACAAGTTACTCACATATATTAGTCATATTCACAGATGCAGACAGCTACAAACACACATACATGTATGAGGAAATCAGTCCATTTCTATAGAATAGGCTCCAGGATTGGGTTTGGGAGCAAAGGCAAAGTAAATAAGCTTGAATTCATAGCTTTGAAATAAAACTAAATTTTAATTAAGTCAAATAATTTGCACTGTTGCAAACCCTCAGTGCTGACCTTTAAGGAAACAAAGCAGAGAGTCAAAAGAAGTGGCAGCGCATCATATTAGCTGTGTCACATCACTGACTTTTATAATCCTGCTCTCCTGGAGCTCCAACTACTCCAGAAAAGAGTCATGGCTTGTTTCGTGAGACAGAATAGGTACAAATATGTCTGTGGATTAAGGATGTTACTGTGTGAAGTTTTTGCCCACAGGCACCACATGTAAAGATTTTTTATGAGCTGGTTAGTTTGTGTCTCGTGCAGCCAAACAAGATCTCACATGCACAGGTGACATGACTCCTGCTGACATTTCAGTATGCATCTGGTTGATGATTGTTGCTAGCCTGGCATTGCTAGACAAAATCGGAAATGTGAATTAGTCTGGAACTTCTCAGTTCATTTCTAGTTCTGAGGAGCGTTATCAAAGGGTTATCCACATGTCACATAGTGCTGAGGGACCAGCACTAGTTTTTTTTTCCATTGCTAATTTCCCCCTTCATGAAGATGGTGATAGCTGTCATACTGAACTCCAGACTTTTATCATGAGTCCACAAACCAATTGGTGACATCACAGTAGAAAATAATGAAGAAGAAATGCTGTAAGTGCAGTTGACTATTTTTCTATTTGTGAAAATTATACTGTCCAGTTTGTTCAATCCTGATGTAATAACTGCATCAACAGAGAGTTTCACATCAACTGCACCCTTCTTTACAGTCTTTGTAACCAGATGCATCTGCCAGAGCAAAAAAAACATGAGCTTACGGATTTATGTGGTTCCCAGGCAAGGTTGTTGGTGGTAATGTGCCAAGTAGTGTTGTATCATTCGCAAATGTTTCATTTATAATAGTAAATCTACCAGAAAAGATCCATTTATTTCAGCTGAGCTCTCAGTTAGTTTCAAGTGAATGTGCAGGGACTTACTGAATGGTTAGGACTTCAGCTTTCAGCTGGCAAACAATATCTTTATCAAACTAAATTCCTTTTTCTAAGTAGCTAGCTGAACTGAACGCTTAATCATGTTTTACTTCAGTCCGGTCATGTACTGAACATGTTGGTGAGCAAATCTTTCAAACAAGTCTTTTTAATGAACTGGTCCTGGTGATTCAATACACTGAAAAGACTGTTTTTGCCATCAGTGCCAAGAATCATAGCAATGTGTCAGTAAAGGCAATGAGGAGAAAAACTGCCAGCCAACAAATAAGGTCTGTAGGTTAAATAATTTGTGAATACTTTTAAAGGGGCAAAAAGCGAAATCGTTTCACCGCTAGGTCTGCTGTTGTGCTGCCTGTAGACCAAAACGAAGTGTATCATGAGCCACTCCTCCCTCTACCTCTGCTCTCCACCCCCCACTCGCCTAGTCTGTGCCGCCGAGCACCGCAGCATCTCCACGGACTATTACATCCAGACGGTCCCGGTGTTTCTTCCACAGGCTCCACTTCACTCAGCTTCACTCAGCTGCCCAATATACCCGCTGCTTCTTCCCACGTTAACCTGAATACCAAACCAGGGCTCGGTGCTCCGGTTGGATCCAAACGGAGAGCAGCATGAGGAGGAAGCACCGGTTAGCCCCGCTTTCACTGCAGGCAGATTCACTCGCCACAGGAGCGAGGAAATAAAACTTAAACAGCCAACTTAGTTTGGCTTAGTTTAGAAGTTAGCAATGTCTTTCACTCACTCTCGGTCCCTGCTGTGTTTAGCTATTTCCCTGCTTTACTGTTAGAGTTAGCACTACTCAGCTGCCACGCTAACGCTCCAACTCCAAATTAGCCGGGAGCCCGTCTCACGGAGAAGAATTGGAACGTTAGCATGGCAGCCGACTAGTGCTAATGTCCCTACACTTCTCCGCCAGTGAGCCAAAGCCGAGAAGTGTGGGGATGTTAGCGTTAGCACTAGTCGGCTGCCATGCTAACATTCCGGGAGCCTGCTTAAGTGTGGGGATGTTAGCGTCAGCACTAGTCGGCTGCCATGCTAACGTTACAACTCCTCTCCGTGAGGCCAGGCTTGCGGGTTCACGGAGAAGAGAGGAATGCTAGCGTTAGCTCCCAGAGTTAGCACTAGAGCTACTACGGCTACTGGAGTAACTTGCAGCTATGTAGCGCTTCTACCAGCTCCTCTAGTCACTGAGCCTCGCCTCCATCTCAGCAAATATATTACATTTATTACAGGTACCATCATCATTGAAGTAGGCAGGGGAATATTTCCCTGCTTTCCTGTCAGCGCTAACACTCCCACTCCAACTGAGCCAGGAGCCTGCCAGGCTCACGGTCTCACGGAGAAGAGTTGGAACGCTAGCATGGCAGCCGACTAGTGCTAACGTCCCTATGCTTCTCCCCCTGGCTCAGTGAGCTGGAGCTGAGAAGCGTGGGGATGTTAGCTTTTGCACTAGTCGGCTGTCACGCTAACGTTCCGGGAGCCTGCTTCACGGAGCTCTCCAGAAAGGCATGAACACTCAGCACACACCCATATCTGTCAAGTTTTGTTTTTGAAAATAAGGGAAATTTTTCGGCACCAGCGCCCACTCCACTAACTCGATGTGGAAATGAGCGGTAGTCTAGAAAACTGGCAATTTTTTTTTTTGTTTTTTTTTTAAATTGCACCCTGGACGGTCGCCCACATTGCCCATAGCAAAACCCGTCCCTGGGTGTACCGGAAATCTAAAATAACCACTTGTCAACCAGACACTAACCTCGTGACAACTGTCACCCAGGCTATTGCAAGTGGCAGTTCTCGCGAGGCTAGTGACAGAGTTCAGTTTGGAGAGGCAGAGGAATGTTTGTTTGTTTTTTTTAAATTATATTATAATACGGGAGATTTACAGGAAAATACCAATACGGGAAGACGGCAGGAAAGAGGGGTAAAATACGGTAGTTTCCCGGCCAAAACGGGAGACTTGACAGGTATGGCCGGACTGGCTTGTAAGCAATGGGCTGGAGATCAACACAGAGAGGGGGTGTGTGAAGTCGTGCTATAGACTACTCCAGATGAAATTACACCTGAATTTCGCTTATTACTCCTTTAAAGGAAGGATATGCATTAAAGGGAAACTATTTCCATTCTCAAAATTCATACTTGTTGTTCCTATGGTCTAAGATGGTCCAAAAACTTGAATTAACATGAACAACTCTCCTGATTCCAAATCCTTGAGTGCTAAAACTCAAACTTGTCTTCTAATCTACTAATCTTTCCTAGGCCATGGAAATAACAATAATGTAATTCTTAAATTGGGTGGTGTTCTCCTTCAGTCATGTGTGTTAAGCCTAAAGGATAGACACAGTACGTTTGGTGTGAAAAACTGAATGCATACCCATGTTTGTCTACAAGAAAACGACAGTATCATTAAAATTCTTTGTCACTTTAGAGGCTAAGCTAGCAAGCTACCTTGGAAGGAAATAGCAGCTGCTAAGGCTATCATGTTACTGGCTAGCCATATGAAGCCCAGCCTAAGTTCAATCAGGAGGACCTTTCTCATGCTCACCCTTTCACATTTTCTCCATCCTATTCTCACTACTCCCGCTAATCAGCTGATTATGGGTGTTCACTCCTCTAGTTATCCAGTCACACTTTGCCATGGCCTCTCAGCCAATCAGGATGCCACTGCAAAATTTTAAATCTGCTCTCTCCTCTGCTGCTGTCAGCCATCATTTTAGGCAGAATCTTCACACCCCCCTCCACCCTGATCACCTCCAGCCATCGTATCCAGAGTCCAGGACAAGCTCTCAGACTCATTCCTCTACTCATCCAGATCATCGGCACTTCTCCATCTTCACCCTCATCACCCTCCTTAAATCAAACCATCTCTACGGAGTCTAATCGCCAAAGACTTTCCACATTCTTATTCATTCATTCACATGTTAATAAATATTCTTTTACCATAAAAACGTGTCTCTCCTGATTGAACTATTAACTTGCCACTCAAAGTAGCTCGCCAACTAGCCTTGCAAGTAAAACTACAAGCACATTTTTCTTTTTCAAAATATCATAAATAATTTCACTGTTTCACTTCTTAGTTTTACCAAAACTATACTTATACCAGCATGTAAAGTCACTGACATTTTTTCTGTTTTTTGTTAAATGGATGTCCACACATGTATACACACCCATTAACACAAACTTACATTCTCACATTCACTCTCTCTTATTGTAGGCTACACACACACACACACACACACACACACAGGACTAGGTAGTGCTCACAGTGTCTTTCATTCAGCACTTTGCTCTGTCAGTAAAGATATTCCACTTAAAACAGTGAACCTTCTGAAGTCCTCATCAGAGGAGAAGTCCACGCTTTCATAAAGCTGAGACACAATTAAATACAAAAATATGCTTTTATCAACACAGCACTTCAACACACACTCTCATACTTACGCATACACACCCTCCAGTCTCCTACCCTGTGAACTTCAATCCATCGTTCTAACTTGCGGACAAAAGGGACCAGAATTTCTTTGGAGTGTGTACGGACATAAAAAAACATGATGTCTCGACTTGTCGGGAAGCGAGGGCCCAGACGGTTCCAGCGCTCAGGGGGCCTCTATGATCTGATATCTTTTTAATTAACGGTATCCCATTCAGCCACTTGAAGGAACAAAATAAAAAGGGAAAGAGAGAGAAAGAGGGAGAGACTTAAGTTTTGACAGCTCTAATTAATGTGCATGGAGGCAAAAAAGAGCAAAAAAAAAATAGAAAAGGAGAAGAGAAGACGAGCTGATCTCATAGCGGACTGGTGAAGGATTCATTAGACAGGCTGGTCCGTCTGAAAGACATCAAACACTTGTCTCACTCCCTCCTCTATACTTGTTTTTTTTCAGTCTTTTCTTTAGACTCATAATACTTCTTTTTTTTGCAAGAAAGTGATGGAAGAAAATGGGAAAGGAAGAGATAAAAGGAGGAAGACAGAGGGAGAGTGGCTGAAGATGTAAGAAAAATGAAAGGAGATGGGAGGAAAAAGAGATGGGAGGCTAGAGAGGAGGGAGAGATAGAGGTGGCAGAGGGGGTGGGGGTGTGGGGGACGGAGCCCAGAGCTGCCTCTTCACAACAGGGGAGATGAATGACTTTTTACCTCTGGACACTGGGCCTTAATGAAACCTCCAGAGGCCAAACAATGGCATCTCTGACACACACACACAATCATGCACATCCACAACAGCAGACACTATACTGTATGTAGGTACACTCACATGCACACTAGTATACAAACAGCACTAGAGGTGGACATTCATGAATACACACACACACACACACACACACACACACACACACACACACACTGAAAATATCAACTCTGGTGGATGTACATTAAAAAAAGGTACAAATTCATAAACATCCAGACATATTCACATCATCACAGACACAAACAAACACACAGAGAGAGCAGTGTGCAAACAATAAATGGACAACCATTACTTAAATAAGCAGACACACACACACACACTCGCACAAAATACTTTATGGGACACAAACAAAACTCACACACAGCCCCTCCGGTTGAAGCAGGGCAGAGCAGCAGTGGTCCTGGAGGTGGAGACACAGTCAGAGACATGGAGGCCACCTCTGGTAAAGCAGGTCAAAGAGACTGAGTTCCCTTAAAAACCCAGCATGCCATAATAGCATCATAGCTCCAGCCCTCCGACCTTCTGTCAGAGAGACAGAAAGGGGATCTACTCTGTGTCTGCAACCCCAAAAGATTGTTTAGTTGTGGGTTGTTGTGGTTTAAATATTCTTCTCCTGTTTTCAGTCCTGCAAAGTGACATTAATTGTTTCCTTATATTTTCCAGTATCAACATGTTATGCAATATATTTTGCCCCTATTCATAATTCATACTATTCAAACACGATTGCATTCCTAGGACAAATGACTCCAGAGTAGTCACAGTAATTTATCAGCTCCACACAGCTCCAATCAACTCCAACTGGCAGTGGTGGAAGTATGACAACCAGGTAGAACCGCTAATTTTCACCCCCTTACCAGTGCAGCCCAATGATGCGCCACCACAAATTCCATCTGTCTCTGTTTAAGCAGTGCTCAAACATCATCACAACATCAAAAATGATTCCGCTTTTTGGCACAGAGACCGAATAAGCAACAGATATAAAAACAAAGTAACCATCTTAACATTTTCACCGGCCTCCATGCTGCTTTCAGCTGTTTACTTGCCCTATTTTTAAGCTCGTTCATGACACTGAACATGACACACCATCAAAGTAAGACAGGCATACTGCAGAGCGGTGTACACAGCTGCAGTCTGTTGGCAATGGGAAAGTCTAGGCTGTCACCTGGAGAGTGCTCCAGGAATGAGTTTGTCTCAGAGTGACTGGGTTATTTAATGGGATTTTGGTTAAATGCCTGAAATAAGGTCTGTGGTTAACACAAACTTAAGAGACTTTCACATTTTGCTCTACAACATAAAATACATCACCCCACTTGTGAATTCTGAAGCTTTTATGTGGGTAAAAAGGGAATTGCTAAAAAGTGGCCACAGAACATCATCACACTGAATGCGGCTTCACAGCCTCGTTGTGGTGGCATGACGCTATAGTCATGCAACCATGATGTAGTTTGTTTATAGCTTTTTACTTCTGCATTGCATTTAGGCTTCAAAAGTCATTAAATCGGTGTTCATTTGTGATGATTATCTCACTGAACAAACATTTAAATATCAAAAGTTTGTTTGCCAGAGATCTTATTTTCTGCAATAATCCAAAATCCAATGGAAAATCCCATAATCACATGGGAACCATGGGGATGCTAATGGAACCTACAGACCTACAGAAAAAAAGTCATCCCGGGAGCACTCTATTTTTAGTTGGTTTCCCGCATTTGAAAAACCTACATATACAAGCTAATAATGGTGGAAGAGGAGTATAAAAGCTGTGATATAATTCTAACCATTCAGTTTTAAATCTTTCAATTTAAAAAAAAAAAGTGTGATACTAGATTACTCAAGTGCCTCTTGAAAATAAAAATAAAAATATCTATTTTTTTCTCTTTACAATATCTGTGAGGAAAATGGCAGCCTAACTGGTAAGATTTGAAAATTCAACTGAAGTTGAAATTGCTACTTCCAATTTTCTTTCTTTTCCAATGGTGTTTGCCCTCCTGAAATCATATTCCTTCAAACTTCGTATGATGGACACAATGGACTCCCATGGGTCCCTCCAATGCTTCACCAATGGAAATAAATTGTCCTTGAAAAGCTATATTAAGTCCAAGTGTCTCCAGGTCGCGGCCTGTCCTGCTCAGTTATGATGATAACCTTTTATCCGCCGGACTGCCTCAGAACTGAGAGGGTTGAAAAGTTTTGGGAGGTTGATTGATTCCTTCCAACTTCCCCGGCCTTTTCCAGACTACATTTGCAGAGTCAATCACTGGCGGGGAGTGATTTATTGGCACTGCTGGCATTTCCGTGGTACGCCGCCACCGCCCGCCCACCACCACCACCTCCCAGTCCATCCATCCCTCCCTCTAATACCCTCAATTAATGCATCAAGGCAAGCACCGGGTTATCGTTCCCCATCCTCCTCCACCCTCCTCTCCTGCACTCCGACGTCCCTCCATCCCTCCATCCCTCTCCATCATTCTCAATTAAAGGGAGCTGCATGGGTAGCTCTTATCTGCTCTTATGAATATGCAGGCGCCTCTTATCCGTTGGCTAAGCGGCAGGTAAAATGGTTACCTCAGCTCCACGCAGTGCATAAAAATGACTTTGTGTTTGGGGTTTGGATGGTGACGCGGTCAAGACAGGAAATACCCTTGTTCATTTGATCCCTACATCTGTGACATGCAGTGATACGTCATACAGTAGAAGTGTATTTCCATTCGCCCATCTTTGAATCTGGTCCTCGGTTTTCTTTTCTTTTTTTTTGTAAATCTCTGATTATGAAGTGATTATTTTGCAAAATGTTGTAATAATCTGTGTTTTGTTACACCTTCATGATAGGTATTTTTCACTTTTTCTTAGTGCAGATTTTTCATTAGTGAAAGTGCATCGCTCTCCTGTGAAAATCATATACGTATCAACTTTTCATGCAATAATAAAAACAGCCATTTTTCCAGCTTTGTTTGTTGATTTAGCTTAGCAGTACCAGGATTTTCTCAACCCACCAAGGAAGAATTGAACAATTAATCCTTCAGTTTATCTGAAAAATAAATTCAAAATAAACAAATTTAGAGATAAATGGCTTCTCACTCTTATTGTGGTTCCTGAAAATAAACTTCAACAACATAAGGATACATTTATACTTTATTTCTTTTGAATGCAGCTACAACAGGAAAAACCCTAAAGATAATGTACTTCCTTTGAGACCAAAGTGTATCCAAATGACGACAGATGACAGATGGTGATTCAGGAACTATTTTTGTGGATTTACCATCTGTTCCATTTTACTCATTGTTCCACTTTTTCTTTTTTCTTTTTTCCACAGATGCTTTGTGGACACTTTCTTTGCTGGTTCTTCGTGTCGGCCTGTCTTTTGGTCACATGATGCATGTTTAAAGGTTGTGAGTGGTGTGGATGTAATACAAGTGCTTGCTGTACAGTAACAAAACACTTAAAGGAAAAGTGAAAATACAATATACACAAAATGCAAAACAAAATGTATTTGGACCTCTTGGTTTAGGGACCTTGAAGTCATTACTGCATTTACAATACTGCCATACTTGCTTTAAAATCTGCCTTTCTGTGTGTGAAAGATCAACTTGCATCGCACAAAGACAATAAAGTAATCTGGATCTTCACACTATCATCAACAGCAGATTCAGAGCAAATTTTGAAGAAACCTTTTCACACCAACAGAGTGGCATTTTCACAGTTTTATGGCTGAAAGACAGAAGCCTCATCAGCATTAGATAATTAGTATAGTCCTTGTTTTGAGGCACATCCAGAAATCAAAGGTACAGTAAAAGAAGAGAAGGAAAAAGAAAGATTTTCCCTCCAACAAAAGAGATAGAGGTCTGGGAATATTACTGAGGACTTTCTGTCATGGGCAACAGCACCATCTATGGGATATTAAAAAAGCAACATGGAAAAAATGAATTTAAATCACTCTTTTCCAGATCCTCAAAAAGATCTTATTGTGTGGCGGAGGAAGCAAGAAACTGAGGCAGAGTGGGATAACAGGAGAAAGGAGAAAAATAAAGAACATGTTTGATAAAGAAGAAAAGAGAGAAGAGCAGACAAAAAAGGAACAGTTAATATCAGAAAGGTAAGAAAAAGAATAAAAGAAGAGAGGGAGGAAGGAAATAAGTGTAGGAACGATGTTTAAAGAGGAGAGGAATGAGGGAAGAAACTGAGGCATGAGCGAAGAAGAGGGAATGGAAGAAACGAGTAATAAGGAAAATTCAACCGAATACTTGGAAAATGCAAAGAAAAAAATGAATACAGAAAAGAAAAAGGAAGACACTGTGGACAGAAATGACGGAGGAAAACCATTAAGAAGGATGTCAGCAGGTGAGGTAAGTAAAACGGGAGAGTAAAGGGAAGGAAGATATCGGGAAAATTTAGGAAAAAAAGAAGAGAAAGTTAACTAACTGGCTGACTTGCACTGAAGAAAGACAACCAGGGAGGAGGAACAATTTATCATGTGAAATGATAATATAGGAAGGTTAAAGCAAAAAAAGATGTGAAGAACTAACATATTAAGGACAAAATGGTAAAGACAGAAAAGAGAGAGAAGGAATCAGAAAAGAAAAAACTGAGAAAATTTGTTTCCACTTTCATTCAAGAAAAAAAAAGATTGTTTGTATAAAAACATAAATGATGTACTGTATTTGTTGCATTATCACCTCATGTACTGTAGTTAAGGCCTCCAGTAAGTCTGACACCTGACTGAACCTCCTAACCTCCCTCTGTCTCATCCATTTGCTTCATTACCCTGCAGACCAAACGGAGGACTGTTCCATGTCAGGGGGAATACGGGGGGAGGGAACGGATGGAGAGGGCCTGCAGGCTGGATGTCACTCACATCAGCAGAGGTGTCAGTAAATTTGACATATGTCTGATATGTATGTGACACACACACACATGCACACACATCCATAAACACACACAAACTCTTCAATGCTGCTTTATAGCCAAGGGCCTACCGTTGGCTACTCCGTCATTTCACACACTTTAGAGCTGTAGCCTCAGGCAGCCAACAAGCCAACCCCCTGCTTCCAAACACACACACACACACACACACACACACACACACACACACACACACACACTCCTACAGTGGGCACAAACACAGGATCCCAATCCTACTAACATGCACATTTTAATGAGGTACACACAGATATGTATGGACATGTTTGTGTGTTTGTTTGGAATATAGGCCAACATTATTCCTCTGAATCACACAAATGAGTTGTGATTCCATCAGTATGGATATACTGTACATATACGCCTGTATGGATGCTTGATGTTGCCATCTGAACCGCATGGTTTTCAGAACAGCAGTGAAACAAATCTGACCCCACTTGGTTATATTTTACGTAATTTTCTGTCAAATGAAAATCCTCTTAAAATATGGGGCTTCAATTGAGAAATTGTATCAGTAGTGTGGAAATATCTTCAAAGTCGCACAAATGGTTCATAACTTAAAGATGGAGTCTGCAATTCTGGAGAAAGATTGTGACATTCGAACTCAGCTCCCAAACAAATACGTCCCTTTGTTCAATACTCCTTTTACCATCCAATCGCTCTCACTGCCTTGCTCTTCATACAGCCACGGTCCTTTCCCTGTCCTGTGCACGAGCACATGCCATAGTGTTGTTTGGCACAGTCTGAGCCACTTTCTTGGTTTCCATTTACCAGGGCTGTGTATGAACACCAGATTTTTTTTAACGCTCACATAGAAAGGACAGCTAGTGAACTGTGAGGGACTATTGCTACATTTGGCAAAAAGTGTACAGTATTAGAATCACACACTCCACTTTTAATATTAAATAACTACATTGACTTTTTTGCCATTGGGGTAGATTCATTGTTATGTGATGCCCTAACCCAACCACACACAGTACAACCTCTTGAGCGATTTGAGATTGAGTAACAGTGACATTTTGGAAATACTTTTATTCACATTTATACTTTGCTGCATAACTCTGTGTAAAACTATTCCTTTAAGTGCCTTGAACAAATGCACCTCAGTGGTGGGCAGTAAAGGAGAGGCAAGCACCTCATTACCTACATTTATTCTGCCAGTGCAGGGTTCAGCTGGCAAACCTACAGATACAGTCCTTTCCTAAACATTCCTATGTAGCTCTGCACAGTAAGCATTCCAACACTTAACTGCATGTTAAAGTAATTATCAGCTAACTGGCACCTTAAATTGAGAAAATTACAACTAAGAGCAGCTGCATACAGTTGCTGGATGTTTAAACCTGCAATACGTGATTTAGAGGAAGTGGAAAGAAGTTTTAAGAACAGCGCTGACATACAGTATTTTCACCATTTAAGTTAATATAGTGTACTTGCAAACTAGCAAACAGTTGCCTATTAACATGTGCAGCAGGTCAGTCATGTGTCTGGCAACCTGATAAATTCACATCCAATAGTCACTCTTCTTTTATTTCTGTTTTTGGTCTCCACCAATCCCCTACTAAATGCTCCACTGTGTTCACCAGCTTTTCACTGTCTTTGTCTGTCTTCTGTTTTCTGCTTTTACTGAAACAGACCCTAACAGGAATGGTGAACTGAATCGATAAAGCTGTGAACCAGAAAGAAAGGAGAAAAAAAACAAACATGCCAACTGAAACATGCCAAAATGATCTGGAGAGATGATAAGAACTGCAGAGTTAGATACGACATGAAACTACTCCAGTTAGCTCAATCATGTTGTGACTAAGACATCCGCTGGAAGAAAAAAAAAAGTTTTAATCTAGTATCTCTTGTGAAACTGCACTGATTTCAGCACCAGAGAGGAGCTATCTGTTGCCAGATCTCGCGAGAGTGTTGTTGAGACAGAGACAGGTCTTGAACAAAGTAAAGCTTCTCCTGATTTGTCCGTCTGAAATTTGCCATTTTGGTGTCGGAATGTTCTGAAGATATGTGGCTTGTGATAAATGGGCCCAATGGGGCGAAAGAATCGGCCATAATCTAAAATCATGTTCATTTCTCCCACTGAAGTCAATGGACTCAGGACCTGCTGTTAGTCTCCTAAAGGGGCGTGGTGGTCGCGAACCCCACGTGACACTGATACAGGAAACTGACTCGCAGTGGACTGTCTTGGTTTATCCACTGTCTTTGGTTAAGTTCAGAGCAACCCCCAAATAAAAGAATACTAAGAAACCCCTGAATAATAATTAAGTTCATAGAATGAGTAACCCCTGAATATATATCAAAAATAAACACTGAAGAATAAATATATCATGTATAATCAATTATTTAGAACCATCAGTAACTGTCATCCATTCAACACCAAAATATGTGCGCTGCCCCTTTAAGAAACTCAGAGCAGAAAAAAAGAGAGGGATTTTTGTCTGAAGAAGGCTTGTGCCAGAGAGAAGCTAAACTTGAGTCGACAAAACTAATATAGACCACCTGATTTAGTCATTGACAGAAAACACTAATTTTGCAGGAAACACGAACAAAGATAAACGGGGTAGGATACTTTACTTCACCGGATTTACTGTGGGAAGTTTGGACATTCATTGAACGGATTTGGTGAGTGATTTCGATGTCAGGTCTTTTAGTTATTTTCTTTGGAGTGTGTTTGTGAATGCTATTACTGTGTGTGGCAGTGCAGAAACTTTGCTGTTTTGCGGACACGGTATGAAGTTATTCTGTATCGTGTGAGTGTAGCTACGATAGTGGCTAGCTAAGCATAACTTGCCACTAGCCAAGCATGGCTGAGAGCTGAACATTAGCTGCCGTTCTGTGGGCTACGCAGTTTTGTGAATGATGAGAAATACTGCTGTCAGTCTTGTATTTATTTTCTTTGTTAGCCCAGTGTATTAGGCTAATATATTTGTATGTCCGACCCTGTCTCACAAACAGGTTGGTTTCTTTTGTTGAGTTGGGTGCATGGTTAATGTTATACCAGTGCGTCCGAAGATTCAAAGATGGCGAGCCAGGCCTGAGGATCGACAGCCATATTGTCACACACGCGGGAGCAACCTCAAAGACACACACTTCAGCTGGTCACCTGGTATTGTACTGACTCTCTTGCTGAACGCTGATCTTGTGATTCTTCCACTACTGTGGTCAGTGCGGACTATTTCTTTTTATTTCCTTCGACTGTGGTCAGTATTGACAACCCTGGACTTTTCAATACCGTACTGGTGATTTGTGATTTGAACAAGGAACTTTTGCGAGTGAGTGAACCAGTGTATTTCCTTTCTTTAAGTGAATTGTGAATGTACATGGTTGATGCTATTTTTCTTTTATTTTCCTGGTGATAATCTGGTACAGCAGGTGAATCATTAGGGTGGAGCAAATAAATAGCTGATTAAAATAGGCCTACAGTTAGATCCAAATTAACCTAAAACAGGATAAAATAATTAGGGCTTAAAACTTATTCAGACATTGATTGGTATAATCATTTATTATTTTGAATGGTATCTGTGTATGTTATTTTTCCATGTGTACAAAGTTGTAATTGGATCCAACCTCCATTGTTACTAATTCAGATAAATATCAGCCGGCAGTTTCAACGTAACTCTATGGTCTGTGGTCTGTTTATTTGTTAGTCTGCATTACTGCTCTCTCAGGGAACCTAGACACTGGTCCTAAGCATATCTCATACCTTGGGTGCTACACTAACCAAGTTCCTTTTGTACCTAAACCAACCACATTAACATGCTAACAACATAAAACTAAACATTGTTATGTAAATAAATGTAAAGTTTTAACATATGCAAGCATATGAAATGTACAAATGTAATATATCTGTGGTTTGCTGAAATGTAAAATGCAGCCCATATTCCGGCGATTAAGTTTACCTTTTCTTTTTTCTTTTTTCATTGTCTTGGTTATTATAAGGTTTTTCTTTTTCCTTTCGTCTGGTGTCTGAGATGACAGGAGAAAAACATTAAAACGAACTTTGTGATATCCTTTTATTTCAGAACATCCAGAGCAGCAGTCAAACTTTTGTGCCATTACACTAAATCTGTGCCATATTTTCTTGTGTCTTGGTGTCTATTTATAATGAAAATTTTATTACAAACTTTCTTCCACTTAAGAGCAGTGTGAAAAACTTTTGGTGATTATTTTAGCCATTTTTACTGCTGCCATTCAGCTTTTCCAAGTGCTTGACTCAATTTACAGTATCATAATGTGTGCAAAAAAAAAATTACTCATCAATTAAAAGCCAAATAGCGTTTCATCTATTGTTCTGCTTATGCCTTAAAATTCTTTCCCTAAAGGTTGATCACGCCTGACGCCTTCCTATTTCACGGTAAATAAAAAATAAAATTTTGCCACACCATTGCTGTTCCTCCCACTTAATACCAGCTTCCTAGTTCACCCCAATTAAACATGAGCTCCGGCTGCCCTTTATAAAACATCACCTTCCTCATGACAAATTAAACATTACTATTAAAGCTAAAGATTGAATTAAAAGAACCTCTCTCCCTCTCTCTCTCTATCTCTAACTGTTCTTCCAGTCAGCAATAACCCTGGCTCTAATTAGCAGCAGGGCTGAATCTCCAGACTGATTTGGTTCAGACCAATTTGTCTGTATTATTACCTGGGTGACATTCAGCTCTGCTGCTTTTACATATTTGCAGGGTTTAGTCTAAAAACAGATTTTAACTCAGTAACAGAGTGAACTTGTATCTGTGTGAAATCCAGCCATCATGAAACGGTCCTATCACCTTCACACATTGAATCAACCCTCCTCCACCCAATTCAACCCGTCTCCCCAGTTGGTTTTTCCAGTGAGCCCAGCAG
Source organism: Epinephelus awoara (assembly GCA_035609425.1). Taxonomy (NCBI): domain Eukaryota; kingdom Metazoa; phylum Chordata; class Actinopteri; order Perciformes; family Serranidae; genus Epinephelus; species Epinephelus awoara. The sequence continues at coordinate 40,468,777 of CM069294.1, read as the reverse complement.
AAGTCTTGCTCACATCACATCCATCAAGAGCATCAGCATTGCTCTTCACCCCTTCACCACCCCCAGTGTCTAGAGTCCGTCGGGAGAATATTCGTACACAGCTCATGGCATCACCACACCTTTAAAACGATGATGTCATAATGGGGTCTAAACGGCAAAGACTCCTCATTTATTTTTTCAGCTTCCTCTATTTTGCACGCTTTGACCAATGAAATAATTTAATAACTATTTAAGTCTCTCTTTCATATAAGTCTTCTGATTGTCTTCCCAATGAAACTGACATTAGTAAGCAAGAAAATTGAACCCTAACCAAGGATGTTTTTGGCTGTGGTTTTATTTGTAGGAGTCCAGCTTACTACTACTTTAATTTTCTTTTTCTTTTTTTTCAAATTATGTCATCATCCACGTAGTTCTGTTCTTACAGGATAAAAACTGAATGTGAATGTTCACCTTTCAGGCTACATACAGGCGGCCCTTCCCTCTTATTGGTGGAGGTTGTTGGAGCCATATCTTCTTCTGCCTCCTCCTCCTCCTCTGTATGTTGTTCTATCTAGGTTTTGATATATATTTGCATTTTTCTGTAAAGATTCAAATACTAAACTATTCTCTTTTTTTGTTCATTCATGATAGGTAATTGTTTAATGGATTCAAATGCAGAGTATAGCAGTCACATAATTTCTTTTTTACTACATTGTGTTCCTACCACCTCTGAAAACCAAACCCACGTCTTTTGGACTGTGTTACGAGATTGTGTTGCTATTTTGTATATGGTGTACTAAAAAATTGCAAAAGGACTCCCGCACACTGTCTAACTTGCAATATAAAATTTATTTGCTAGACTAGACCTTCATCAGGCAAACAGTCTGTCTAGTACCGAAACGTCGCAAATAAATTTTATATTGCAAGTTAGACAGTGTGCGGGAGTCCTTTTGCAATTTTTTGGTCTTCTCTCTTCAACGCACCTGTCTTGTTTTAATAGATGTGCGAGCAGTATGGAGGAATATTACAAAGTTTTTGTGTAGTTTTATGGACCTTTTCGTGTCTGTCACAATTGACGCCCATTGTAAGGATTTTCGCTGCAGGACTGGCTCACCGGGGGTCTCCAGGTACACTTTGAGGAAGAAAAAACTACACCGGATTACTCATCAGCATGAGGGTGAGTCCATAATGACTGAATTTTGTTTAAGGGTGAACTATTCCTTTAACTCCATTTTATCAAACGTGCGCTCAGTCCACAAGATTGTGGAAAGGAAGGACTTACAGCGACTTTGTTTAAAACTTTTAATGCTAACGGACTATGTTTAAAAGCACAAGAGTTCAGCAAGCCACTGAAGGACCGTCCTGCAGATTTACTATTGGTTCTGCAATGTAGGCAGTTTTTTTAAACTCTGAAATTGTATTTGCCCATCTAAACACAAAATCAGGGAGAAAGACATCAGTCTTTAGTTAAGCAAAGTGTCTAGGGGGACCTAAATGTCTGTAAATTTGGTGATATCCATCAAGTAGATGTTGAGATATTTTATTGAGTAAAGCCTTCACTTTCAATAGAATACCCTTTGAACCGTACATAACCCGTACAGACATGAGTCCTTGATCTGTTTTGTGTTTCCACCACAGATAGTACTCTTTATGTAGGTGGGGTTGTTACCACATGGTTATAGCTATGGTTCCATCCAGCTCTTGCTGTAACTGCTCTTCACCGACAATGCAGAGGAGTGTATACACCTAATCCACAGAGTGGGGTTGCACGACATTTTTAAAACGAAAGAGAAACAGGCTAGAGTGTTTAGAGCAGAGCAGGGGTATAGAGCGCACAGAACCAACACTCCACCACTTTTTTTCTCTAAGGGAGTAAATAGAAATGAAATGTTATTAGAGTATCTGTCACAATTATGTGACATTTAAAAATAACAGGTCTGTGGTTTGTGCATTGTCCTTGTCAAGCAAGAGAGTCAATTCTCTATTGACCAATCAATAGACAGCAGTGGTTCTAGCTCCATCTTTTAGTATGAGACTAGTGTGCAAGGTACCTCAACAGATGGGTGATGAAAACTGAACTGATCTGGACCGGATTGCTTGGTGAGTTAAAACTAAGGATGCACAGTAAAATGGGCACATCATTGGTATCAGCCAATATCGGCTTTAAAACATGCTTTTGCTTATTTTGCACAATGAATACATATTACATACATTGAAAAGTATTCTATTTCATGTCATGTCATGCTGGTGGGCCATCACAATAAGAGTATACATTCATATATAATGTTTATTTCACTACAGAAGACACTTCATGTTCACTAAAATGAATATATCAATATCAGTATTGGTTATTGGCCAAATGAGTAGTTCTATAATGGCGTATTGGATATGGCAAAAAATCCAGTATCGTGCATCCCTAGTAAAAACTTGATGTGCTAGGGCAACTACTTTCACTCCCAACACTTCATATACCAGCGCATGGTCAGTGGCCCTTGGTGTCTGATACCGACACACTGAGGCCCACTTCAGGGTCTGTAAGACAGGCACGAGATAGTCAGGTTGGACAGGCGGGTCAAACACAGGACTTTCACACAGGAGACTGCTGTTTGTGTCCCATTGAAAACCAAAAGTTGAGTTATTTTAACCACGTATTGCAGTATATGACATGACATTTGTGATGTACGTCTAAGTTAATGAATCTCAAAACAGACCTACAAGTGTTTTTCGAATAGACACTATGCTTGTAACAAGCAGAAACTGACACGGTGTCCCTGACCATCCAGAATTTAGGCTGGGGGGTACATAGATCTTTCATAGCGTATAGGGCCACTTACCAGGTGTCATATTTGACAAGTTAGTTAAAATGTGTTGGCTGGGGGCTTTTGCAGAAAAATCAGGGGATCACCAAAGTCATGAGGATTAATCCTCTGGGCACTATGGATATTTGTACCAAATGTCATGACAATCATTTCAATAGTTTTCAAGATATTTCAGGTTGAATGGTTTGACCAACCAAAATATAAACTAAAAATACGATCATCACTGACTAAGGATTGTTGTTTCTTCTTTCTTATTTTTTAATAAAAGTGTTCCTAAAATCACAATTCATTTCTGTCCTTTAAATCACCCAGTACAAAATCTTTTGTACTCAGGAGACTTGAGAAAACAGTTGTTGGGAAATGGTCAGTGAGGTCTGATTAACAGTCCTAACCTGGTCTGAATATGGGCCCCATATTTCCTCAGCATTTGAACTTGCGACACATAATCATACTGTCTTATTGGACCATTCATTCAAAAATTGTCATCTGGCCTGCAACATAAAAGCCCTGGCCTCTAACCTGCCCACCTATGGCTCCATCCCCGCCTTTCACAGCATCTTGAAATATCAAATGCATAATTCACATTTCTGCACAATGACCAGTTAAAAAACAACAACACACTCCATCTGAAGCTGTTATTGCGTATACTAAATCACAGATGGCTGTACAGACAAATTGGTCTGACCAGAATGGGCCGAACAGGGTGGAAGAAATGGCCGTTCAGTGCTCAACGAACAGGCCACATGCGGGAATAAATAGTGATGCACACACACACACCGCTCTGGTTAAAAAGCCAGTGCACGGTGGCTGCAGAGGTGATGAGCTTTTTTTTTTTTTTTTTAAAGCCTAATGGAGTGTTTGCTACTATGTTTACCAGTCTTAAACATGTCATAAACAACGCTAATAGGGTCAGCTCTGCATGTCTGGGGTCAGTGCCAACATCAGTGAGAGCGAGCGAGGAGGAGAATCACAGCTTGGTGCGATAAAATCTTCACCACCTCAGAGCTTATGCACTTAGCGTCCTCAGTTTAAGCTATGTGCATGTTGTATATCACGTGTAATATAAACTGTGAAGTGGGAAATATTGACTGTATGTCACCTGGTAAATGTCAAATATTGACATTTACAAGGACAATTATGAGAATAGAGGCACGGATATTTCTTACAAGTGTCGCACTGCAATAACATTCAAGGTCAAGGTTCAGGTTGCCATTGGATACACAGCTATGCAGACTGTAAGCTGTTAAAAAAGGGAGAAAGAAAAAGTGCTTTCAATATTCACTTTCAAAGGTAATAATATGGTTATCCAAACTGTGAGGATTATCCACATTTCATACTGGAGGAATGAAGTTTAGCGAGTTATCACACCTGTCATCAAGCTTGTTGCGATTACAATCGCCTGTGTGCATGTTTGCCACGCAGAGTGTGCACGTGCATTTTCCTCCAGCTTGTGTAGTGTGTCTAGACATGAATCCAAGTGGCCAAGATGTGCGTCAGTGTGCCTGACTCATTAGGACACATTAACAGTGATTTCATTGGGGCTGACGCCAACGTCTCCGTCTCATCCCAAATGAGATGGGACGCGATGACAGCACACACACACACACCAGAAAGGGATAGCTCCTTTGAAAGACGGGGAAAAAATAGTCCAAGCTGAAGAAACAAGATACTGTGTGTGTGCACGCGTGTGTGTGTCTGTGTGTTTTTTCTTTTTTCATCTCTAGATAACAGAATTGCAGCGTGACAAACTCAAAACCCCTCGCTTTCCGCCCAAGGCCACGTTAATTGCATTAATTTGCTCTGACAATTGCACAACAGGAAAAGAAAAGACAAGGGAGTGGGAGTGTGGCTGGGTTGGAGTGTGTGTATGTGTGTGTTTGGAGCTGAACTGCTCTTGTCATTTTTCAGCGATGATTAAATTAGCAACAAGAGTTCTGTCTGGCTATAATCAATCATTACCCTCTCTCCCGTGCCACCCAATATCACCAAAACCATATTTCCCCCACTTGAGGACAAAATGTTTCTTGATTGTGTGGCACACTTGTCTATAAATATATCAGACAGACCAGTCGCTCCCTGCAGTATTGACTCTGAGGGTTTTTTTTCCCTTTCTCACAACATGATTGTGTGTGTTGGAGGGGGGCTACCTCTGTGTAAATGTGTTTGCTTGGAGTGTGTGTCCAGGGTTCTTTAAAGAGTAAACATCTGTTTGAGCCTTTCTAGAGACAGATCAGTGACCTGAATACAGCGAGGCCTTGGCTGGCCAGCAGAGCATTTAGAAATGGTTCAGCACATTAACTGTTGTAAGCACTGATGATCAATACCTGCAAATTTTGAGATGCAGCATGGAATATTTATAAAATAGTATTCAATATGAGTCAGTTATGTAGCCCCATATCACACAAGTTCATGTCTTCATCCTTTAAACACTCAGTTTGGATAAGGAAAAACTAAAAAATAACGCTTTAATGGCAGGAAATGGAAGAATCCTGAGGAACAGCAACAACAATTGTTGTGTGAAGACAGACACAGAAGTACATATTTAAATTGGTTAAATAAAATATAAATATAGTGTGTAAATAATAAATGTTATAAACGGTAGAGTGGGCTTGCTGTACTTGATTCCATCCGTCTCGTTTCATTTTTTCATACTTCTATACTTCTTCTATTTATACTACTATTTTTTCACAATTCCTGAAGAAATGATCTGCCTTGATTCAGGCATGTTGTGAATCCACACTGAGCAATAGGTACAGCAACTAAACAAAATCTGACCATCTTTTGTCTGTCTGAAAAAAAGTACAATATATTTTACATTTAATTCCAGAACATTCAAAAAGAGCTCAAAAGCACATGGAATTCAGAGGCTACCATATGATATTAAAATTCTCATAATTTGTTCATGACTCCACAGATATAAACTCATTTCCAAAATTTAACCAAATAAATTTCAGGGGAAATGGTACATCCTAGTAAAGCAGAAAAGTTGCATGGAGGTACTCGTGGTGGACAGTAGTCCCATGTGTGGCTTAGGGAACAAAAACACTTAAAAACACTTAAAGCTGCTTAACTGATTTATATATATTAATAATGGATTACAACTACTTGTATGTGAAAGTGGTCGCTTGTAGTGAACCCACAGCTCTGTGGAGCGTTTTAGCATCTTTCAGCTCTTTGTTTTGGTTTTCCACACCAGATGCAACATTAATGATTCATTCTCACCACTTTCATCAGCATTATTTTCAACAACAGCAGGCAGCTGTTTTTGGTGAAAACAGCTTTATAAACCCTGGTCAGCAACAGGATGTAACAGCTACAGAGCCAGATCTTTCTCAATTTTATATATTGTCTTCAATACTTAATTCAATCTTTTCACTATGTTTTCCATATACATATACATATACACACAGGCCCGAAATACACACACATGCAGAAACAGGACCTATAAATGTATTAAATGGAGAGTTGTCATAGTGAGGGGGCTGCCCATGACAGGCACCACGAGCAGTTGGGGGGTTTGGTGCCCTGGCACCTCTCCAGCTACCAGTCCACGCTCCATATATTTGTTCCAGGTTGGGACTTGAACCAGCGACCCTACAGTTCCCAAGCCAAGTCCCTATGGGCTGAGCTACTGCCACACCAGATCTTGGTTGCGACCAAAACAGCCAAAGGTAAAGTCAATATTGGACATTCACCAGACAGACAGAAATACAAATCATACATATCATTATACACATCAAAATTTTGTTTACAGCCTATTATGTTGCCCCTTGAACAGCCAGAGCAGTAATTGGAAGTTTAAGGTAAGGAAGAGATCATGGTTTGGTCAAGGTTAGGAAATTATTGTGGTTATGTTTATAAAACCCTTACACACCCTTTTATTCTTGACTTTTGCAATAGGCTAGTTAACCAATACGCTGCTTTGAGTGCTTTCAGTTTCCAGAGCATAACCATAACAATTTAAATCATGCTTTATGCCATTTATGCCATTCTCTGTTCTTTATTGTGGTAGCTAGGCCAGCTGTGCGTGTATGTCAGTGCATCTGTGTTCCTACCTTCGTGTCCCACTGGCTAGCTAATCGCCGCCACTCTGCACTGTGCTTTTATGGCGGTTACCCTTCATAACGCTGTCCTGACCCTCAGTGGCGTGACAGTGTCATTGCAGAAGCATAACACCCACCCGCTAGTTCCCTTCCTGGTTAACATCTTGAGCTCTGTTAGCACTGTTGCTGTTGTTGGCACTGTTTTTGTTTTGCTGTTTTTGGCACCATTAGCAGCTAGCACTGCTAGCAGCCATTTGGTCTCAGCCATCACCATGTTTGCTAGTGACGTCAGAGATGAGAGCCACAGGCAATCCAGACCCACACTCTGAATGCTGTAAGTGATATAGCCCCTTTAAAATATTGTTACAAAAAGAAATGATTTATGTTGTTGGAAAATGTTTTGCAGATGAATATTTTGGTACTTTGCAGATGTGTTCATTTAAAAGGTTTCATCATTTCACTGATAAAAAAAAATAAATCTTTATTTCACTGCTTTTCTTTGAAAGAATGTTTGCTATTGCAGTTTAGTCTTATATAACCACAGTTTTTTGGAGGAGGTTGTGTAATCCCAGATAGACCTTGAAGAAATTTGATAGAAAAACAGATGAGTCACACCATTTCTTTATAATAATCTTTACTTTTGGGGGTTTCCCTGCATTTATGACAACAAATCTGTTGTTGATATGTTTTTTTTTTTTTTGGAGTGTTTAACCACTGTATCTAAAAATGATGTTAGATTAGGTCATACTGATTTAGATCACACACAGTATATTCCAAGATCAGTTTTATGATTCAAACTAATCTTGATAGTTTTGGCCTCACTATACTTGTGATATGTTTTTTTTCTTCACATGAACACAAATCATTTAGTGCAACTAGTGCGTCCCAGTCAGCAGCACGGAGCTCCTTCCTCCTGAACCCGTACATAATGTCACGTCAGAGCCCATATCAACTTGATCGTTGTGTTCGGGGTCATTGCTGGTGGTGATAGTCAGACAGGGGCCATTGCTCGCTGTGGTGCCTTGGTGCCGTGGTGATTTGTAAGCCGATTTGTTCCTTTATTTCCCCTGGCCATACACATGCAGTCACAGGGCCTTTATACTCACAAACACACACTCACACATACACATAGCAAGCAAAACACACAAAGGCCCTCCCAGAGGACAATCTGTTCTGAATCGCATTACAGCCATTTCCCATTCTGTAGGTGGGGACTGGCCCCAGCAGAAATCAAATATTTATCATGTTGTATTAACCCCCACTGCTGCCCTTCACAAACACACACCATAGGTCCTTACACTGCCTCTACACACTGAATTCATTATCCTATTAGGCCATAGCTCAGGCACTGCGGCTGGTGTGTGTGTGTGTGTGTGTGTAAACAGATGCACATACATGAGAATGTGTCTGTGTGTGAACATGGACATACACACACACACATACACACAGCAATTCTCATATTGCCAGTAGCCTGTTGTTGTTGGGTCAGTTAGCTTTAATGCAGTATATGTGATAAATAATATAAATCACATCTAGTTCTTCTGATTCCACACGACTGTCAGGCTGCTGTACCTCTAATCATTCCAGCAAATCTGCCTGATCGTCACCCATTAAATAATAAGAACATGGGCACCACCAGTCAACATTATCAACAGACTTTGGATCTCTTGTTTTTAAGGTGCCTGTGAGGTTTTTGTTGCGGTGGTTGTTTTTATATGATGATTTATTCATGATTTTATTTTGTTTGATTCTAATCTCATGACATGTATTTGTGTTCTTGTATTTTATGTTGTTAGCCTGTATATCACTGTTTTTGTTGCACATCTAAAATGAGATTTTTAACCTAACAGTGCTTTCCTGGTTAAACAATTGTTACACAAATAATGTAGTTGTTTATTTTCTATCGTGAAAAAGGAGACATAGAATCCCATATGTTTACAAGGATAATAAAAAAAAATGTAGAAAAATTGAAGTGTCCACCTGGAAAGGCAACATCACACTTCCAACAACCATTAAAATATAACAAAATTACTAATAATACAATTGATATAAACATGTAAAGTTTTCATAGTATGACCTTCTTCCCCATTTATTAAAAAATACCTGTGTTCAGTTTTACTTATTTTCTGGCAACTAGACATGCTGTAAAAGCAGCACTTCCTACCCTCAGCAGAAATAAGGATTACAAAAAAAGAGAAATTTAAAATTGCTGTCTTTGAACAAAAAATGTGGTTTTCTTCTTTCTTTTTGTTTACTTAACTGATTACAGTTATATTGCTGAAATATTAACAATTAAAACGATAGCCTCACAAATTTTTTTGGCCCAGGACTTTCAATTGGAGCTGTGTGTTCAGATCCTTATGGACTCTGAGTGATCTCTGAGTCATTTTCAGTACGTCCTCACCATTTCTCTTTTCCTAAGTCTAACCACAGTAACTTTTATTGCCTGAACCTAACCTCTGTAACTTTACGTTACCTACTCAACTGTATGTTAAGGACATAATGTCATTCGTTGGGCAAATTCATACAAACCATTTTATAAGAATACATTGTATAAATAAAGCTGATGCAACCCCACTTCCTTCCACTGTACAAAAATGAAAAATCTGGGCAATGTGTGCGCTGGTGACATCAATTTGAGACAGAGTCTGCACAATAGTGATCAGGCTGTGGAGCTTTGGTATCGAGGTCCTGCCCATCCAACCATCCAACGTAATCATGATTTAATTTAGAGGTGAATCATTGAGCCACATCCCCTTTGTACTGCAACTAATAACTCATTAAAACCAAACTTATCCGTTAAATTAACACCTAAACATACAAAAGCAAGATAAAAACTACCTAAAACGACAGAAACCATTTTTGGCAATGAAACTTTTGATGTTGTGCAGTGTTGTGTAAAGTTATAGTTTTGCTCATGTCTCATCTGCTAACATGGGGGAGGTGGGTTTATGACCCATGGTGAAGGCAGCCATCAGGGGAGGATCAACATTTTTTGGCTTCACTTCTAGGGAGCTGTTATGTCATCAATCTTCATACAGGGTCTATGATTAAAACAAGTCTAATTAATATATTTTTCCGTCAGCAGTGGCAGCATTGAGCGCAGGCTGTCTTCTTTCATTTTTCATACATTTTCCTACAAAAAATATTTCACCAACATTTGTGCATTTCCCACATAATGATGAGCTGGTTTGTGCATATCCAATATATTTTTGAAGGGCTGTGAACATGTGACCAAGGCATGGTCGGGGCAGATGATGGGTCAGAAAACACAGGACTTTCCCCCACATTTAACTTCCCACAGGAGACGTGTGTTCATAACCATATGAACTTTGAGTCATTTTAAGATACATTCTCACCGTGTTTCTTTTCCTAAATGTAACCATAGTAACTTAAGTTGCCTAGACCTTACCTCCATAACCTATACTTTCATTATATAAGTTAACATTAAGGTCGTAATGTCATTCACGGGGTGTTAATTGATTTATATCGTATGAACTGCTGTGTGTGCATTTTCAAAACAATACCATTGGCGAGTGTAGTGGTTGCTTTGCACAGATTTTCCTGGGAAATAAAATATCAATTTAATTTCTATAAAAAGACACATCCTATAATCCTTATCAAAGTGTGTGTCTTGATGGAGGTGATTCAGCCCAGGGTGAAAGGATTGACATTCCCAGTTGTGTCACCATTCAGTTACTCACTTATAATGCTGGAGCACTGCTTTATTATCCAAGCTAAGCATGGGCCGCTGGAACATCAGTCCATCGGGGACACGTGGATGATTTCAGTGTCCATGTTCTCAGCAATTCATTGATGAGTTCACCAGTGGGGCCTCAAAAACTGTCTCTGTATTCATTGAACTTCCAACGACACAATAAAAAGTTTGTCTGGTTTGGCTGTTGAATACATCTGAATGTCTATTGAATTTCTGCAAAACAGACATTTATCTTCCTCTGAGAGTCCCTGCCTGGCCTGGAAAGAGAGGGAACTGAGAGAGAAAAAGACAAAGACAAACACACACACACACACACACACACACACACACACACACACACACAGCCGTCCTCTTTTTGGGGCTCTTCTGCCCTTCTTTCTCTTCACCTCACCTTCTCTCTCCAGCAGCAGTATCAGTGGTGGATACATCACCCAGCCACACATTGTTATAATCAATAAGCTGGTTGTTATGGTGATCAAACTGCATCCGTTTTTTTCCACCCTGTGGCAGGTCAAGACTAATGTACCTTGTCACCGCATGTGATGATAAAGTGTCTTATTACCCAACAAGCAGGAATTTTAAGATTACTATGAATATCTTAAGGAATCAATCTGACTCTGTTCAGTCTTTGCTGCTTTTGACCTAGTTGGACGAATGTTTGTTTGTGTGCCTCTGTGCATGCTTGTTCTCGTGCATACATATTTGTATGTGTACGCATGTTTGTGGCCAGAAGGTTGTGTACTCGTGTTGTTCCCTGCTGAATGAAACAAATTGAATCAGAGCATTTTTGTGCATCCCTGCATGTATATATGTGTGTGTTTCTGTGTGTGTTTGTGCAGTTCGGTAACTTTTCCTCCTCTTTGTCCTAAACTCTCCATACTGGAGGGTAAAAAGGCAATTAGAAGCAGTGAAAAACAACTGCAGCGTCTCCCGCCAACATTCATCTCAGTCCTGCTGCTACAAAAGCCAACTGGTCGGGCCGTCCACCCCTGTTAGCTGCGAGGTGTTAAGGACAGATTTATCGATGTAAATATTTTGACTCCTTGACTTTGGAGATAACTCCAACTTTACGAGGTAATATTTCCACCCGTTCTTTTTTTACATTAGGTGAATATTGCACTTAAAACTCCACCATTTAATTATTTGCACCGGCCCAATAAACATGACTTTATGATGTCCATAAATCAAGCAAACAAAAACACACTTCACACTGTTAATCTCACATATTCCACCATAAAGCAGCATCTATAAAAAAAAGATGTGTTTTACACCAAATGTGTGTCGCTGAATACCTTAAGTAAATGTAATAAATGTGGCAAGCATGGTGCATAAATCTCACATGCTGCATGTTGTTAATTTGATACATTGGGCAATAATTTGTTATAAATAATTGTTTATTAGCCGGACCATCCTGGACTAAGGCCTAATGATATGTACTTTGCAAGTTTTAAGGGAGGTTCCAATCAGCGCACAACTTTCCAGCAGCAGGAACGTTTATTAAAAGGAAAGATGGAATTATTGCCATTTAATTATTCGTATAATTCAGGATAACTAATCATTAAAACGATGAAACAAAAAAAATGTAACTGCTTCTCTGCACATGGTTTTAAATACTCTAGCTGAAGGATTTTTCAACTGTCTAAAGTTTGATTATATCCCTGTTAAACACATTAGCATGGAGGGTTTCATATGGCAGCTGTCCTCAAATTTCCCTTTAGAAGTATCATATTTTAACAAATGAACTCTTAAGTTCCACTGTGCGTACAGGGCTCTGTTTTGGTAGTAATGAAATGGAAAACAAATGGAATCTGCCAACCATGATGTTTGCAAATGTGAACAAGTAGCCCACATATGGCCCGCTCTCCGCTATCTATTCACTTATTTATTAATTCACTTCATTTTATTCACCCGCTCTCTTGATCAATAAGTAATTAATTTCCCTGGCTGAGGGAAAACAGGCCCTATAATGTCGCTAATGTCGCTCCAGCCTCTGACTTTCCTTTTTTTTGTTTGAAAACTTCAAATTTAAATTAGAGAGCGTGAGAGGAAAGGCGATAAATAGATGTCTCTTGCCTCGATTTCTCTTAGCAGGGAATGAGTGTTTCTTTGGCTCTGTTCTTCCTTACTGATAGCGGACAACATCTCATGATAATATTGCATTTGTTTTGTTGGAGGGGAGCCAAGGACGGAGGAGTGGGAGAGCAACTTTGAATTGAGTTACTGTACAGTTAAGTTACTCTTAAGGTAGAGTCTTTTTTTTTTTTCCTTTACTCACTTACTTTCAGCTTCTTTCTCTTTCATGGACACACTGCCTTCTTTGCAAAGTCAACTAAACACGTTTAACTTCAAGTAAAGATTATTCAATTTTATTTAAGAATCCAATTTTAGATTTTAAAGCATTGCTGCAACACATCTGACATCTGAAATACTTGCTTTAGTGTTTTATGCCTTTTTCTGATTTAAAACTTGAAAATGATTTCAAACACCTGAATCATCTTGAGACGTGCCAGATTCATGGAGATTATACAAGGCAGTCTCTTACAGAAGGAGGAGGGGTCATCAGCTAACACTTAGCACAACTGAGGTGACAGAAGACACCTCTTTGAGCACAATACAGTGCAAAATGCCCAAGAACAATAACAAGTTCCCAGGTTTGAAACTGATTAAAGAAGTTTTTAAAAATCAAACTTATCACCCTTGAGACCCAGCAATTCATATTTGTCCTCTGTTGGGGACATGGCACCGAGGCCTTTGTTGTAGACATCATACGTGCAGTCTATTCAAATCTTGATGTACTGTGTAAAGAACATCCTGGGCTTTCAAGTGATGTGACCAACAGAACACATCTTCTGTCTTTTCAAAATGGGTTGAGCTGCAGCAAACATATTGTCTGACAGTAAGATGGATAAGTGATGAAATTTACAGACAGTTTTTATGTTCTTCATAATAATGTTGTTTTTTATTTATGAAAGTCTTCACTAGGGTATGTTACGTTAGGTTTTTAGAAGGGCATGTTAATTTAAAGCCTTTCAAAATACACATTTTTTTCAGGAAACAGAGGACAAAGAGAAGCAGGAGAGATTTTGTTGAAAATGATTGAGGAAGAGTCCGACAGATTATTTGGCTTGTGTACCTGTACACTATGTATAACCAGTTGAAAGTATGCACAATACCTTTAATATTACATTTCTTAAAGATGAATTTGATTTTTTTTTTTTTTTTTAAAAGACCGCCCTGATGTCCACTAAAAGGGACAAGTTGTAAAACATAAATAATTCTAAAAAATAAATAAATAATTGTAATTAATTATGTTGAAAAAAAAAAAACTAAAAATATTAAAATCTTTTTTATTTGCGTGTCAATAGGTCCAGGCCCCTATTGGTTGTTAAGCTCTTTTTTTAACTCTTCCATGTCATGTTGATAGCTGATGTGAATAAGAACAAGCATAGTATAGGAGACCATTTTCCTGTATTGTTTTTATGATACAGTTTATTATAATCAGGTACATTACTGAAGGTTAAGCAATGTTCTCAGGTTGAGTTGAAGGATAAGGCCAAGTTTGTTCTTCTTATTGTGAAAAAAGACAAAAAAACAAAAAGAATCAAACTGTGGCGCTCAGCTCCAAGCCCACTGATTCCTGTTGAAGACTCAGATCTTTCAAATGGCTTTAATTCAAAAGGCTTAGCAATTGCAGTTTGGGGCATTGAAGTTTTTAGTAATCTTTACTCAAACAAGAGTCTTGGGGAAAAGATTGATACACATTTGGAAGTAAGTATTTCCAAAAGAGGAGTGTATCTGGGATTGACTCCAAATAAACTACAGTGTTTGTCTGTGTTCATGGTAATGAAGGGACTTGCCATCAAATGCGGCTCATTTATGTGCTTTAAATAGTTGTTGGACACCAGTGGATCTCTGTGGCACAGAGTATTAACGTATATCAGGGAATGGAAACACACAAAAAAGTTCATTGTTGCTTTTGGTCATCTTACAGGATCAGCTGACATGACCAAAAAAAAAAATCATTTTAATTTTGTTTAGTTTACCACTGTGTAATTACACTTACAGTGATCTGAACAAGAACTCACAGCACCAAGAAAACATTTCTAAATTCAAATAGCAACGCCACCATTCATGGCAAGTAAACCTTAGCAAACACACTGGCACTTCTCGCAGCAATCACCTCCACTCCACCGCAGCTCCGCAGAGCCTGCTCTCCTCCAATTCCTCCGTAATAACATGATTCATATATTTGATATGGCCCAGATAGATCATGAAGACGCATTATTCCCCATTCCTCAGGTGAAAGCATTATTATGCTATGTTGTTGTTGCTGTTGTTGTTAGTGCTGGTGTTTTGGTGTAGAGGTCACACTATTTTTCTTTTCCAGGTGAACCGTGGCTGTAAGATTGGCCGGGGCAACAGAAAGAGAAATCACACCAGAGAGGAAGGGAAATCGGATCAGCGAGCACAATAAAGCAGCAACTCCAAAGAAAATGACCTGGGAAGCAAGCCACATGCCCACCTCTCAGATGGTGTGTGTGTGTGTGTTAGTGGAATATATTTTTAGGGGAAGAAGGACTGCGATACATATAACTACAGGCTGTCGTTTTGTTTGCTCACTCCCGTGGCAAAATGGAGGACATACATCGTCTCTTATTGCCTAAAAATAAAAAAAGAAAAGAGCAGGAAAAAGGGGGGCCCACAATGCAATTCCAGTTGCCCTTGGGTGTGGCATGGCGCTGGTCACTCAGGGAGTGTGCTGCAGGAGTCACATGGCTCAGATGGATCGCATCAATTTGCCACAAAAACAACCCCCCCCCCACCCCTACACCTCTCTCTCTCTCCCCTTCCCTCCTTCATATATTCTTCCTTCCTCTTCCCTCTTTCTCTACCTTCTCTCAGCCCCTCAGTCCATCATCACATAATATAGGAGAAGAACAAAATCCACAGCCTGACCTCTCTCTTCATCCCCGCTTTCTCACTTTTTCTCCCTCGGCTACTCTCTTCATCTACTCTGCACATTTTCCTTTCCCCTCTCTCATCCTTTTCCTTGTAACATGTCCTCCCTTTTCTGTCAGTCTCCCTTTTTTAACTGTCTTATTCTCTTGCGTATTCACCATTTCTCTCTGCTTGACAACATTTACATTTGCAGTAATAATAAAATCTATTATCTGATCTGTCCCTCGGTTTTTCCATCTCATGTTTTTCTAAATTTTATCTCACTTTATGTCCTTCAGTTCTGTGTACTCCAAATGTCTATCACTGGTATGTTAAAAAAAGAAACTCATGTTAGCATAGACATTACTCAAGGTTAACAGTTTCAACAGATGACTGATACTGATGAAACTAAAAAATCACTACTATTAGTGTTATCAACAATAATATAAAAACACTCAATAACACTGTGGTTCAATTCAAATTCTTTCTGTATGTTTCTGTCGCTCTCTGCTGCACAGCTGCCCAGCTGCCACTGACCAGCAGGTCACTACTGCCACCCTGTGGTCATCTTTGGAATAGCATAAGGGAAGTATATACTGTAAAACTGAGGAAGATGCAGATGTTGAGCAGAGGAGGAAATTTGCACCGAAAGATGAATAAAGATTTTATGTTGACATGATGAGTGTTTCACATTAGTTAAAATACATTTACAATACAGGGCTGGGAGCTACATTTCCTGATGTGGCCAACCTGGTGTGACTATTACATTGCATAACTAGTAAACTTTACATCCCTGTGTATTACCCAAACAACAAGCCAACATAACAGAGTTTTTCTTCAAATATAAACTGGGTAAGTTTTGTAAAAAGTGAAGAGAACTGTGTGAAAGAAATAACGACATCATTGTATTTGTAGTTTTGCAGTACAGTTGTTAGCAATGCATCTGAACAGTGGGGTTAAGTATAATAGATGGAACATTTGCAAACTGTGCTCAACTTCTCGCAATTTTAACTGCAAATTATCCGAAAACCTGTTGTCTAAATCAACTACTTTTCATAATGGTGTCATGTGAACCCAGCAGTTTTGGTTGGAGATATTTGTCTTTATTTATTCATTTGAAATGGGCAGGGTTCTGCTGCATAAACACGACTTATTTCTGCACACCGATTTAGAATTTGGCCAATGTCAAATCTAATAGCCTCACACCTACAGTCCTGACAAAGTAGATTTGTGTTATATTCTTACTAAATATTATGCAAAGATCTTTAATTTTTTGACCTTTCAGTTTGACTGATGCTCAGTAATAAACATTTAATGTCATAGAGAAATCCTTGAGATTTCAGGGTCTTTATGTAGCACTAAATGTTTATGTATCTTGAGATTACATCTAAGCCTTTGAATACAGATGAACAATGTTTTGTCTGGCATTGGGGCAGCTTTGTGAAGTGAGGAAACAACCCTGATGATCTTACTCAAGGCCCACTTACTAGCTTTTTCCAAAACTTTCACAGTCTTCTTCAGCAGCTGGAGTTTGGTCAGATGGTCAGCTGTCTTCATGTGACCTTGGTATGGAACTTAACAGTGCCTTGTATTGAACTGGGCAAACTATCTGCAGAAGAAGACTGAGAGATGCAGTTAAAAGCTAAAGAAAAGAAGTAAGTGTACCTTAAGTTACTTTTTTTGGGGTTGTTAAATTTCTCTCATTTTGCTTTGTGCCGGGACCCATGGGCCACTGAGACACATATCTCCTTCAAGTGATGTGTCCAATGCAAACACGTTAATATAGGTCAACTAAACCGTCAACTACACTTGTACTTTTCCCTCTCCACATTTCTGATTTCAGGCTCTACAGTGTGTCCTCTCTTTCCCTTGTTCACATTCAATCAATCCCTATTCAGCCCTGCAGTTGGGAAAAAAATAATAAACCCTGAAATAATAGCTTAAACTGAAGTATTACTTTAATACTTCAATAGAAATAACCTGGTTCCAACATTTTGAAAGGAGCAGGCTCAGTTGCCCGAGGCTACACTGTAATGTGTGAGTGAAAGTATATGGGCTGTCACTTCAGATTAGAGAACAGCCTCAGTGTGCCTTTGACGGAGAGGCAACAGGGGTAATAGAAGGTGGAAGGAATTACAGTTCATAAAAATCACATATGAATGGACATAGCCAACAATGAAAGATGTCATTTTCAGCACAGGCTTGTTTTACACCAATTGGGCCTGAATTACACTGTGTGTGTGTGTGTGTGTGTGTGTGTGTGTGTGTGTGTGTGTGCGTGTGCGTGTGCGTGTGCGTGTGTGTGTGTGTGTGTGTGTGTGTGCGTATGCGTGCGTGCGTGTGTGTGTGGTAGTCAGAGGTTTTGTGTCATATCTGCACGTCTGCATGACTTTTATTGCAAATTATTTGACAATTGACATTCACAAATAATTAACTTTGAATTGTACAGCTCTACAGCTCACTAGTTGGGCTAGTTCTGAATAACCATGACAGACAGCTAACTCAGAGGATCAGGAATTCGTTAACTCAATTTGTGTTTATTTTTTATGCAAACAATGAGATTCCTGTGTCACCTTTCAATTTATACATACCTACACATGCAGAAACATAAAGCTTAAGAAATGTACATAGTGTTCCTACCTTTTCAAGTAATGTAGTTGCTGAATATTAACTACCAAAATAAAGAAAAATTAACTTTAGAGAAGCATTAATTTTGGTGGTCTTCTTTGTCCTTTTAAGCCTTCAAGGCAGTTTTTTGATATGTCTTCTATGTGCTATGGGATTTAGATTACTGAAACTTTGTTAACATGTGGTTAGGTTTAGGTACTGAAATGGCTTGGTTATGGTTAGGAAAAGTCCACATTTTGGCTGAAATAGCCGGTTTGTGCAGCATAATGTCGGCAGAAAAGCAGCAATGTCTCTGTAAAAAACAACCACTTTCCATGCCTAAGGAGACAATGTATCCTTATACAATTTTTCTTATGATATCCTACAAATTAGCACCCCAGGAATGATATTACATTCTTATCTTAAAGTTATGTAATTAATGTAAAGTTAGATTCAGGAAGAGAATCATGGTTGGACACCTTTAGGTTAAGGCAAGTAAAATTACTGTGGTTAGGTCCTGGAAAAGTGTGTGTGTTGTCCCGTCTACTTTTTTTTTTTACCATTTTTTAAAAGTAGGCAGTCATTTGTCAACTCTGCAGAGACCGTTTCCACAGTGTCTTTGCTCGTCATAGTGTGATGAGCTCATATTTCCATTCATTTTCTTCTTTCTTTTCCAAAGTGCTTTTAATTTCACAACTTGTTGAGGCAAATCATTTAAATAAGAGTAAAGTTTACATTTCTTATGGTAAAGAATAAGTGAAAGCATTGATTTACAAAAATGCTACAGAAAACTAACCTGTTAGATAAGTAAGAAATGAAAATACATTTGTCGTGTTTCAACAGTTTATGAAACATGAAAGAAAATGGTTGTCAATGTTTTTGTAACATTGTTTTTAGTGCAGTGTGGTAAAGGGTCATAGTGAAACACTATGATATGGCATGATTCCTTCCTGCTACAGCATAGCATTGTGGATCAGGTGGAAATAGGTCGACCTACAGAATCAATGACCTTTTATCATATTGTGGTTAATGTGTATGAGACCAGGGTTAATGATTATCTACTGTAAATGAGAACTCATATCTGCTTCCTTTTGGCTTGTGCTGTCTTAAAGCCACAGTGTGTAGGGATTTCTCCCATCTAACGTTTAAATCATATATTGCATTCAAACAGATGGCGCACTCTAGCGCCTCACTGTTTCAAACGCGTATTGCAACAACTGTAGCCGCTGTGTACCAAAAAGCTATGATAACACTGATGAAACCATGTCATCCGATACTACATGGAGTATTCATTCAGGCTCCTACACAGACACACGCAACACGAGTTGACAAACCCCCTCCTCACCATGCTGGCTGTGTTTACAACGTAGGACTGTTGGAGCGGATGTAAATTGAAACAAGAGTATGCAAATTTCCTGTGAAAACGGAAGAGTAATTTGAAAGAGGACAATGCATGTAACAGGCAGAACTTGACATGGCGTCCCAGAACGTCAACAACCAACACACCCAGGGCACCTGTCACATTGCATCTGGACGTGGAAAGTCCCTGACCAAATGTCGATATTTGATGAGGTAGGAATGGAAATGTGTTGCGAAAATATTGTGCAACTTCCCCATATATTTTCTTCCCTCCCATTTGTCAGTGTAATTGTTACATCCCCGCAAGAGGTCTAGGGGAAGGGGGGAGTAACAAAGTTAAATGGAGGTAACTTTCAAAAAAAATGGCAAGCAAAACAAATTGCCAGGTTAAAGGATGTTTATTTAAACCCTTACTGACAAAAAAGTTAACCAATCTGAATCACCAAAACTGGGTCAGCTGATCCCCAGAGCCCAGGTGCATGCTCATGTGCCTGCCACAACCACATCAACACAGACTGAGACCCGTTCACAGCCCCTTTCCAGGAGATATGGAGGTTTTGCTGGATGACTCTACTGAACACCCCAACTACATGTCATCTCATCATACTGGACAATGCCTTGACTGCAGTTAGGACCACCAGGTTGAAATCAGCTCTTCAGAGGTGGTTGGACCACACCACAAACATCAACAAGCAGACCCACAAGACACCTCAGCACACCCAGAAAGATGCTTGGCTGGAGTAAAAGAAGTGGCTGATGGGTGACTCCAATGTATCCAGAAACCCACCTTTCAAAGTACCAGATCTACAAACTGACAGATTCCCAAGGGCAACCTTTAGAGATCCTGAAGCCACATTGTCCAAGGGATTCCTCCACCACAGTGGAAAAAGTGATTCTGTTATTGGCCTAAATAGCAGAGCTCATACGACTAAAGGAACTACCATCAAACAGCTACAGAGACCAAAGACAGCAGCAAAATTCATGTTTCCTCAAGCAAAATCAGGATACCTGAGAAAACTTTTCCAGGTCTCTCCCTTACAGGGAACAGCCTAACATGCTACACCTCATCCAATGCATCACAAACAACTGTGAGTACATACCTGAACTGTTCAAAAAGCCTTCAGAACAGAAGAGGACCATGTAAACTGGTCAGGTCTCACGGCACTGTGAATGTAATAATATTGATGTGAAGATGTAAACCAGATGTTCCCAAAAACCTGCCTGTAAAGAACAGAATAAAAATGTGGCTGTGTTCCTCAATTTGGTCTAACTAACAATGATCTGAATTTTATTCCCACTGAAGGTTGTAATAAAGACATGATGGAACAAAGTATGTGGATGTGATATTCACCAGCATAATAGGAGATTAAAATAAGCATCTTATTACCAAAATAAAGATGATTCAGAACCCTCGTCATTCACTTGCACATCAGATTAAATTCCTCTAATGGCAAACTAGCGGTTGAGGTTATTTGTAAGTTTGCCACTTTACGCTGTAACACCAGCCATGTAATTTATCTGCTATTCAACAAATACTAAAGGCCTAAAGGTCGAACATCTCAAAAGAAAATAAAAAACTGAGACTCTAAAATGTATTGGAATTGAAAATGTGTGGCTCAACCACAGAACCACAGAGGTAGTCCTAAAAAAATGAGTGACATTTGATTTATAACAACAACAACAACTGGTTACCTCCGCCAATGAGGTTATGTTTTCGCCGGCGTTTGTCTGTTTGCTTGTTTTTCTGCAAAAGAACGCAAAAAGTTCTGAGCAAATTTTGATGAAATTTTCAGGAAAGGTTGATAATGTCACAAGGAACAGATGATAAAATTTGGTGGTGATCGGTTGAAGCGAAGGGGATAAAATAATAAAATGGCGGGAAATCCGAGCTGCTTGACGGAGGTTTAGTTTTATTTGCACATAATGTTAAAAACAGACAGTATAAAATTTTAAGATTAAAAAGGAAGTGTGCCGGAGAGGTTAGAAGCCACTAAAGGCAGATCAAAGAACCTCCCCTCAATTAAATCATACAATAAGGATAAGAAAGATAAAAATAATTTAAAAAAAACTTTATCTTGCTGGCATGAACAAGGAAAAAAGCCCGGTGAATCTTAATAATAATTTTTTCCAGTTTCTATTTGAGTAAAAGTTTTTTGTTGTCATTGTTGTTTGTTTGTTTGTAGGTTACTGTAATATTATGTTTGCAGGGAATTTTAGAAAATTATTCAGAACTATGCTCCATTGAATATCACATGTGGTTTGAATACAACTGAAACATCTTTTGGGTGATACAGTTTTATTTTCCTTGTTCCCATGTTTTGTTTTGTTTTGCCAAATACTGGTTTGATTAGTTGTATGAATTGTGTGAAACCTGAGGTCCACAGTGATAACCATGGCTGTTTTATAAATACATTTCTTTTATTTCTGGTTGATCGGTGTTTAGAGTTTCAATATACAGCAATTGAAAGTATGTTTACAGTTTATATAGTAACAATGATATTGGGGAGGGCATACAAGCCATAAAATAAACCTATTGAAAATGAGTTTGACCAGTTACGATTTTCAATTTAATGGAGAGTCTTTTCTGCAAATCAAATGTACAGCTATAGGCAAGAAATCTGCCTCTGCATATGCTAACATTTGTCATGCCTGGATGGGAAACCTCTGCGGTGGGAGCATACACAAAGAAGCCTGTACATTATTATAGCTTTCAGGGTGATATCTGGGGTGTTTGGACGCATTCATAGGAGATTTTGATACATTCTGAACAAGCCATAATGCCTCCGTCAAGCTCAAATCAACCACCAGCCTGACTTCTATGGATATTTTGGACACCACCACATTTAAAAGTACAAATATCCATGACACCCACAGATGGGATATATATATATATAAGGATTTTTCAAGGAGACAGACACTCATGCTCTGCTCCACAGAACATGTTACCACACTGAACACTTTTATTCTGGGCTGGTTAAATCACAAGTGTTAGGATACCATGGGATTCAAAGAAAGATTTACAGGCCACTAGGGTGTTGTTTTTGTGTTTGACCACTAGAGGGTACTCCAGGTCTCTCCTTAGAAAATACTTCAACTCCTTTCCACAGACCAGACCTGTGCTGTACATGAACATTTATTAGAAGTACACACTTTACATCAGCAGTGACACTTGTCTGAATGATTAAAACTGAATTAAATAATTTCACAAGAGTACCAGTCTGTTGCAGGGTCACTGACTCACTGCAGATTTCAGAGAAAATAGAAATCTGCAAGATGACCTGGTCACAGCTAAAGTCAAACTTCTCTCAAACCCAAAAAATGAACATCATGGAGAACTTCATTTGAGCTACGGCTCTAAAATTGAGTTTAATTAACAATGGGTGGGGCGTCGGTAGCGTTGTGGATAGCACCGGTTCAAATCCAGCTCACAGCCCCTTGCTGCGTTTCAGTCCCCCCACAGTAATGGACTACTGTGCATTCAAATTGCAACAGAACTCAAATTGATTTTCTTAAACTTAAGTATGAACAAAAGAAAGATGAGAAAACTGATGCAGACATAGATTAGTACCTGCAATTGAAAGAATGACAATTCCTGAGGAGCCAACTCTGTTGCTTTTCAGATCTCAGCCTCAGAAGACTCAGTGACAGTGGATTGTGGTCAGACCTGTAGAATGAGTTCAACACCATTATTTGGCCACCATACTGGAAATGGTTGACTGAAGTACCAAGCACCACCCATCAGCTGGAGCAAACTCTTCTCATTTTACAGCTAAACAGTACACTAAAATATGTTTCTGAAAACATTAGGCAATGCAGTTATAGAGTCTTGATTCACAGTAGATCAGTACGGCCACTGGAAGCACTCCGGGGCAATCGAGTAAACAGGCAAATATGATTTTGTTTCAGAGAAGATGATCATTTTTTTGAGTAACACAATACAGCTTCTAATAGTTAAAGATTATTACAGACAGGCTACATAACTGGTTGTTATACAGGTAATTACTTACTCAGTAACTGGTGAATTAATATCACATTTGGTTGGGATATGACAAAAACTAAATACTGTTCATAAATGTACAACTCTCTAACCCATCATGCACTTTTTTGCCAGTCTAAGTCAAACATGAAGACGACAAATACCTTGACATAGCCTTCTGCTCCTTTGAGATTCTTCAGAATTCATTGATTCCCCTCTGTACTCCACCACAAAGTCTTTTAGAAATGGGCTTTGGAAAACATGCTTTGACCATTGCACACAGACACACATACAGTCCTACAGTTACACTGCTGAAAGCTTTACAGTTATGTTTTTTATGCATCCCTAGAAGCCACATAGGTAGGAACTATTCCTTTTTCTAACATCAGTAATCAAATGACAGGATGCCACTAAGAAATGCTGAAAAAAAGTAAAAATAATTAAATAAATAAAATAATACACTACCTTTGGTTTGATTTGTGCTTCCTCTTGATACACTGCATTTAGAAAAGGATTCAGCCTTTCTTTAGGCACAAAGACAATTAGCCATCTTCTTGGGGACAGGAGAAAAAAATGCACAATGTATTCTCAGGAAGACCTGAGCTCTGATAGAACTGCAAAACATTAAATCACACTCAAATGAAGACACACACCCCGTAGCTTTAAAAGAGTTTATCTATTTGATCCTCCTACTTTGATCCTCTGCCTGACCCTCCCTGTGTCCAAGACTATTTATTTATTTATTTTAAAAGGTCTGGGCTATTTAATTGTTCTATATCATCACACTATTATTAATATAAGCTGGGGATTTTAATACAAAGTGCTAACCACTGTATGTGAATGCACCTAGTGGCTCCTCTGAGGTCTACACAGAGAGTTATTTTGTAAAGTACTTTATTACTTTCAAATGAAGGTAAATAATAATATGTAATACATTACATTTTGAGAGTAACTTGCTCAACACTGGCAACTAGATAGACTGATAAATATAATGATTTTAACATCAAAATGCAGAAAACAAAACCAGTTTGTAAATGTTTTTTTTTTTTTTACAAAACCCATCAAAGTCCTGATCATTTTTGAGAGGTACCTTAACTAGCTGAACAAAAATAACTCACTCGTAATGATTTAAAACTGTGGTCATAATTTAGGGCATACAAGTCTGTTACATTTTTCTCTAATTAACTTTGTATTTGCAATGACGAAATTGGTCACTTTATTTGTAAAATTTCACTCAAACGCCCTGAAAGCGCCGACAAATCGCTCGAAAATGTGAAGCGGTGTTTCACGAGCAGCATTTGAAGGTAGCATCAGACAACCTGTCAATCATTGCTCCGCGTTGGTCACCTGACCCAAACTAAAGTCACGTGACTGATATTCCATCCTCGCCATTTTGCAATGTGGGAGAGAGGGAGGCCACTTTTTATGGCTAACGAATAAAACAAAGCAGGTTTATGTGTTGAGGACAAAGAGCGTCGAGACTTGCCGTGTCAGTGAGTATGTTCTTATTAAAATCCTGCCGCGCGCCCCTCCGTCACACATTAACCGAAAAGATCATTAAAATGCCCTTGTACATTCATGTGTGGTACTGCTAGCACTGTGTGAGGCTCGTGTGTCTGCCTGTCTGTGTGTGTGTGTGTGTGTGTGTGTGTTTGACTAGCAGTCAGCAAGCTGTGAAGCTAACTATGAAGCTAAGAGTGCTGCCTTTGACTCAAATGTCGTGTTTTCTTGATAATATAATCTTTTTAGGGTCGCAGCAGCTTTAGCATGTATGCTAACATTAGCCGGTAAATTTGGCCAAGTGGTTTCTCGGTGTTTCAGTGGGAGTTGTGAGGCTGTGCTCAACTTCATTCTACAGGGGAGTGAAAGTGGATGAAATATTTTTAGATCCTGACATAACAGGTGCTCATCTGAGACTGGTTTAAGCACATGATGGTGTCTATACTGACCACAGTCACATTCAACCTTATAAAAATGGGTCAATTGTACCTCAGCAGCTTTAGCTTTTTATCTTTTCAAGCGACAAACTTTTAAGTTATCACACCATGAGTTGTTTTATTTGGCACATTTCCACTGCTTGCATAAGACATTGCTCATAGAAGGAGTTTTTATTGCTGACTGAATTATTCTGGAATCCAGTGTCAATAGTATTAGGTCAGTTTCTGTGTGGCTCCACCCGGCAGAATTAAGAATTATGCTGGATAGTAGCCAGTATCTCTTGCATGTGGTAACCCTTCTCCAAATATGCATCCTACTGTGTTGATACAGTCATACAGAAGCAGAAGTAGGAGAAAGAGGAAGACCATTTGTGGTCAGAAAGTGAGAAAGAGGAAAGTTTTGGACTTGCAGAGAATAAAGGAATTCAACCACATGAGTTAGGATCATTTCCCTCAGGCTTAGTTTGTAAACAGATGCACATGGTGCACAGTGTTTACAGGCCTGTGTATTGACTAGCAGTGACAGGGCTTATCATGAGTGAGTTAAGCTATCATACTTATCTTGGTGGCCATTTGGGCTACTTTCCTTTTCTTCTTAACAGCCAATCCCCTCATTAGACCTGTGGTCTCAATACTGTGATACAAAGTGTCAGTATGGTCAATTGTTTGTTTGTTTTTTTGTGGTAAAAACATTACATCGTTTTGTAAATTGTAAATAGGTTTCTCAAGGAAGAGCACATCCTTATTTAGAAATGTAGCTGACAGAACCAGTTGTCACTGTTATACTTCTGCCATATGTTTCAATAGCTTTTACTGAGTTTCAATGTGCAAAGCTCTTGATGACTTGCTAAATTATTACTTTTAAACGCAAAATTCTGTGCTGATAGGGCTGGGCAAAATGTACAAAATCATATATCACAATATATTTATCAAATGCCTTGTTATCAATACTGTGTAGATATTGTAGAGTTGACTATTGCTGTTTCCACAATACGATTTTTGATAAATAATTATCAGTAATGTGGATATAATGAGTAAATGGGTAAAGGCTAAGTTCAGAAAATTACATCACTGTAATGCAGCCTTTAAAACCAGGAAAAGACAACACTTTTCACTATGAAAGACAATATCCTGTCTCATATATAGTATCAAAATATTGCCCAGCCCTACATGCTAACATACAAAGAGCAAAACACTCAATGCATGTACAATCCTCCACAATCCAGACAAAAGTATTATCACTAGTTTCAATGCTCTTTTTATTTTTATTTTTTTGCTTATAATGTGATGGACAATATTCATTCACAAAAACAACCCCACACAATATATGAAACCTGAAATTACATCAAGCAGGCTTAAAGAACTATTTAGTAGATTTTAGTAGAAACTTTGAATCAGAAATTATATTTAATGATTAATGCATCAAGAAAAACTTAAAACATTTTTTGGAAAAGTCAATCAACAAAATGTGGGACACATGGCCATTAAATGGAAGGTTCAATATGGAGCAGAGAGAACAACAATTAATTTGCCAATCTATTACTAACGTATTAACAATAAATCTTATTTTTGACATTTCTTCTAACAACACCACTATCTTTGATTTTAATGCTAACTGAATACAACACACACAATTTTCACACATGTGCACAAGGATGTGGAGGAGACAGTGACAGCATTCTGAGTCTTACAAGCAGCGTCTGTATTGCTGAAATCAGTGCAGATCTGCAGGTCCTCTGTATGGACGTGCTTATTCACTAGTTCACTGAACATGCAATATGTGTTTGCAAGCTTTTCATCTTATTCTAACACCATTGCCTTGGTGAGCAGAACAGTAACATGCATGCCAATTTCTTCTCCAGCTCAGCCATATATTACCAATGTGTGGCAGTAGTAGAGGTTTGAAAAAGGAAACACACATGCAATTCCTTCCCGTTTTTTTACTCGAAATGTTGCAATGTACAGTAGTGTAAATTGCAGTTGATACAGAACAGAAACTCTGTCATTACTTTTCTTGTCTTATCATTCATATGAATGTGTAGGATTTCCTGCAGTGTTAAGTCAGGCTCAAGGCTACATTTCTTATATATATGTAATCAATAAATAACATAAAAGTTTCAAGAGTCACCACTCTTTGACATTTTTAATAGTGACCTCTGCATGAATTGCAGAGTTTTGACCACTTTGACTCCCTTTAGCTGAAAATGTGGAAATCGAGCTAAAGCAATACTAAATTACTGTCAGTCAACTCAAACCCTAGAGTCACAAACCAGTCTTTTAACTGTCTTCTATAGCACTGCTTTAGTCATGCAATAAATTCATAAGTGGACAAAAAGTGTGACAGCTATATTGATAATCATAATCGTTAAAGTCATTTATCAAACATCCACAAATTCCATCTCCTTAAACCTGAAGACCTGTTGGAATTGTCTGTTTTAATTGCAAATGCAATAACTTTGAGTTTTGGTTGAGGAAAAACAAGCGATTTTAACTGTGGTCACTGTGGTCTCTGGTAGAATGTGATGGGCATTTTCACTGTTTTTTAGTATTTCAAAGGCTAAATGAATAGGTCTAAAAAATAATCCAAAGATACTGTAGACAGGTATTCTGTATTGACAATTATTTGCTATTACATGCTATCCTACACTTCACAAATTGTTTGTATGAGTTTTTTATATGAAGGTTGAGATAGATGAAACACTTTTTAATATTGTATTTAAACTTGTGTGTATCCATGTTAGTAAGGGATCACATCTGTTCAAATCCATAAAGTACCAACCAATAAACAGTCTTTTCTCTCTTGCCTACTGTCTGCCAGGTCATGGAGGAGATCAGCAATGTAGCTGTACTCATCACACAATCCTCCACTGCCTCCTCTTCCTCCTCCACTTCATCAGCACTGGGATCCCTCTCTCAGACCCAAACCCAGCAAGAGGAAGACACCCCCCAGAGTTTTCAGCAGAAACAAGCAGCAGATTCTCTGATCCAGGTCATTGAGAAGCTCAGCAAAATCGTGGAGAAGCGGCCCCAGCGCCGCTGCACTGTTGCGGGACAGAAAAGAGCCTCCTCTGCAGTGGGAGGAGGAGCTGAGGAGGGGCAGAGGGGGAGCAGAGGAGGCTCTCCCTATAAGAAACTCAAGAGGACGTTTAAGGGGCAGGAGAGTGAAGAGGACGTGCGAATAGTTGGCAGCACGACCGATGGCGCTCGTTCTTCTCCCGTGTCAAGTGACAGTAACAATGACATCACCTCCACGTTAACAGAGGTAGCTGGCAACCCAAATGGCAGCAACCACAAGCGGACAGTGACGTGCTATCAGTGCAGCCTGTGCCCCTATCTTTCCCAAACACTGCCCCTGCTGAAAGAACACCTGAAACAACACAATGAGCAGCACAGTGACCTCATTCTCATGTGCTCCGAGTGTCGCTTTACCTCCAGAGACCAGAGGCAGCTGGAGGCACATGTCAGGCAGCACTTCGACAATGGTGGCAACCTGAGGACAAATTCCACTCTGACAGACACCTACAGTGAGTGCAAAGAAGAGGTTTTAAGGAGGCAGGATGAGGAATGGACTGGGAGCAGTGGCAGTATGGGAACCGAGGTGATCAAAAGTTCATTGGATGGTTCCAAGGAGCTACCGCAGAAAAAGAAATGGTATAGCTATGAGGAGTATGGATTGTATCGCTGCCTGATCTGCAGCTACGTTTGCAGCCAGCAGCGAATGCTCAAGACCCATGCCTGGAAACACGCTGGCCTGGTTGACTGCTCTTACCCCATCTTTGAGGATGAAGATGGAGCTACCGCAAGGACAGAGGTCCAAGCTACAGCTAACACTGCTGCAACCAGAGAGGAAATAGTTGTTCTTTCCCCAGTTCTTCAAGATAAAAGCCTGCAAAAGCTGCCCACTGCCTTCAAGCTCCAGCTCTGTGTGCCAATGGCTGTTGAGAACAAAAGGGATTTGTTGAATCATCCTGTTTCTAATGAAATTCCAAAAACAGAGGAGGAGGAAGAAAGTGTGTACCCTATCAAAGACCTGACCTCTGAGGAGCCCATGGTGGAGGTGCAGGTGACGACGGAGGCGGAGTCTGAGGTGGAGATTGATAATCACCATGATAGCACCTCTGTCACGGACAGCTTACTATCATCAGCTCAGAAGATTATCAACAGCAGTCCCAACAGTGCCGGCCACATCAACGTGATTGTAGAACGCCTTCCTTCAGCTGAGGATTCAGTCATGGCGACTAACCCACTTCTTCTCAGCCCAGATGGGGACAGGGATAAGAGCTTACTGGATGCAGAGGTTGAGAAGCGGGACCGTGTGGGAGCTGTGAAGGATGAAGTGGTCCCTGGCTGCACATCTGACAGCCAGCCTTTAGCATCTGATATCAGATCCTCTGTCGCTATGAGTAGCGACTCACCACGGGATGAAAACATCCCCCCAGCTGGGCGCAAGAGGACTCATTCTGAGTCGCTCCGCCTGCACTCTCTGGCAGCTGAGGTCCTGGTAGCTATGCCTATGAGGACCCCTGAGCTTCCCACCTCTAGCAACAAGGTAAGTCTGAAGACAATTACAGCCCAGGCCCAGAGCCCAAACACGGGCCAGAAACCTGTAGATGTGAACACAGCAGGACCGAAGACCTCTGACGTAGGGACAACAGCTGCTTTATTGGACTTGCAGCTTCATAGTGAGGGCAGAGAGGAAGATCTGGGCTCCCTGTGCCTGGGGGAAGGAGACGAGGAGGGCCCTGCCACTAAAGCCGGCATCAGCCTGTCACTTCTCACCGTCATCGAAAGACTCAGAGAGCGCTCGGACCAGAACGCCTCAGATGAGGACATCTTAAAAGAGCTTCAGGACAACGCGCAGTTCCAGAACGGAGCCGTAGCCGGTGTGGTCACAGGGAACGGAGCTGGGAGTTACATGTGTAGCATCCCAGGAATGGATGGGTTGGTCACATCTCCTGACGGTGGTCTGGTGGACTTCATACCTGGCAGTGATAGGCCATACCGGTGCCGCCTGTGTCGCTACAGCAGCGGCAATAAGGGCTACATTAAACAGCACCTACGGGTGCACAGGCAGAGGCAGCCATATCAGTGTCCCATCTGTGAACACATCGCCTCGGACAGTAAAGACCTCGAGAACCATATGATTCACCACTGTAAGACCAGGATGTACCAGTGTAAGCAGTGCCCAGATGCCTTCCATTACAAGGTGAGGAGACGTCAACGCTCACATGCAGCTTTTAATCATTTTTTTGATATGTAATCAGATTCTTAAAGTAGTGTATAATAATGTTCAGAGTGTAGGAATTCATTGAGGTAGCTGATGTTGTAGTCTGAACAGCAAGCCTCATCATGGTGGAAGAGACAGATGTAGACCATGCTGAGTCATATACTGTACAAGGTAGGGCTGGGCGATATGGCCTAAAAAAAAAATCTCCGATTTTTTTCACAAAAAATCCGATTCACAATTTAAATCGATTTTTTTCCCCCCTCCTAGTTAAAAAAAAAAAAATATTTGCGGCATGGTAGCACATACCTGGGTTCCAAAACTTTCAGCATGTGAATGAACCCCAGCTTTTCCACGGTAGCCTATATATGGGCACCATATCTCTAGCAATATACACGGCGACTGCATCTGTGATTGCTTTCCACCGGACCCCTTTCTTATCATACGGCAGTGTTTCCCCTACCATCATATTGGATCACAACAGAAGTCATTTAAGGTTACCTTTCTTATAGAACAGGTCTATACCTTGTCCTTTTATTAAACAAACTAAATAGCCTTATGTTACAGGCTGAGCCTGATGTGTGTGGCTTGTGTGTGTGTATATGTGTGTAGTTGATGTAGGAGGTATGAGACGTTAGCGCGCCGGGTGTGGTGTGTGACGTCAGACGGATGCACCCCAGGAAGAAAGTGAGGCATGTGCTATATTGTTTGCATAGAGCAGCCACAGTGAAGAAGCCTACGCAGTTCTGCTTGCTGTTTTTGAGTTATTTCCTTCTATGTAAAAGTCAGACACTGAGGCTGTGCATCATCCCTGCAGTTCTGAAAATAAAGTGCCGTTCTTTAACGCAGACAAAGTCCCTTTGTTTATGTGTTGTTGCCACAGCGAGCTAACACAAGCTAAATGAGCTAATGGTCTTCAGAGGTCCCTTTACTATGGTTTATGGTTTACTATGGTTCGGGGGTCTGCCAGCTTGGCGTTGGTAACACTTATTTACACAACGGCATGTCATTTATGTCCCTACACGGTGCACGTCTAAAATCCTCTTCTGCTCTCTGTGTCGCGCACGGCGGAGTTCGGCCCTGATGCGCACACACACACGCACATAGACACAGGTGTGCACACAAAAGCGCTGAAGAACTTGTTCCCTTTCTTGAGAACGAGTTCTTCCCCGCTCGCTGCCATGTTGCCAAGCGCGCGGGGGGAGGGGGGAGCCCACTCTGAACTACGGGAGCCCAGCGTGGAGCGGCAGTGGCGGATTTTAAATAGAAACTCGATTTTCACTAAAACAAATCGGCCTAAACTACAAATTCGAATTAATCGATAAAATCAATTTATCGCTCAGCCCTAGTACAAGGGATGGGAATCAACAGAGGCCACTCCTTTACCATATTTGTTTATGTATTAAGTATTCCTTCAAATATAACACTGGCAGTCCATCTTTTAGTTTCCTCAAGCTCACTCTTATATTGTGTAACAGTTCACCCCTCACCAACAGCTCTAATTGTCATCTTCATCCATGCCCTCATCATCATATTTTCTAAAAAACACATTTTACAGAAATGTCCTCAGTGAATGTGTGAATTTGACATATCTCTTCTTAATATTTTAGTAAACTGAAAAATGAGTTTCAGGCTTTTGTTGGAATGAAAGAAGCTGTTTAAATGTGTTATATTGGGTTCTGGGAAAATATTATGGGCATTTTTTTAATCGGCACGTTAATCAACAATGAAAATAATCATTAGTTTCAGCCCTATTGTCTCTATATGTAATAGAGGATCTTTTCCTGCTTCTGAATCAGAGAAAATGAAGTTAAACAGGTGATTATGGTCTTTAATCAACACTTGTTCCTGTCTGTCAGACCCAGAGTCTGAGAGAAGACGTGACAGTTTTTGATTGGAACACAGAAAAGGTCACAGTGTATGTGATATTTTCAAGACGAAGTTCTTATTTTTTCAAATAACTGCACTGAATACATATTAGGTCTGTAAAACTAATCGAATATTAATCACCATGTTGGCTTCACACAATTTAATGAACATAATCGACTGTGATGATGATGTTTAACATGTGTGCTCTGCTCATAGAAAACTCAGCTGCATATCAAATCAAGCGCCTCCTAAACCATCAGCCAGCCTCCACTTTAAACTGCCATGCTGGTACACATGCACCCTGCACCAGCACTTTGTGAAATTTTTCCTGAATGTTGCATTTGCAGACGGACAAAAGAAAATCATTGTTCATCAACCATCATAATCTATTTTTTGGAAGCATCAAATCATAAGCAACACAGCTGACTTGGTAAACCACCAAAATAACACCACAATCTGCAGAATGATGAATGACTGAAGACCAAGATGAGTTATGTCATAAACATTACCTCACTGAATCCCTGTCTTTAATCCAGGGTCAACTAAGCTATCCATAAAATCAATGCTGCACGGTGTGTCACGGTACTGTTGCAGTCTGTGGCTATCCTTCATTTTTGGGTACAATTATATGTGTATTTTCCGCCAAGGAGATGCATTTAATTCAGGTAAAGAATGTTTAAGTCTTAGTAATAGTTTTGTAAGGAGTAGTAAATAGTTTTTATGCAAAGCTTTGTTAATCAGCAGAAAGGTAGCACAAGGTGAAAGTAAAAGCTCTGTTGATTTAAAAGTAAAAGTGCAATAAATGTTTGTTGTCACCAATATCAACAATTAATCGTGACAAATAATTATGATCTCAATATTGATCAAAATAATTGTTATCGTGTTGACTATAATCATGCAGCCTCAACATACATACACAGTATATTGGCAGATCTGCAATATGCAGACAGGTTTGTAAGGTGGCATGAAAATCCAGTTGCTACACAGTTTGGACCCCCCCCCCCCCCCCCCCCCCCCCCCCCCAACACACACCACACACACCACACACACACACACACATTACAAACACATGCACCTACATCCATGTGCAGGCAGATGTCCGCATTTGTATGTGACACACACTATATTTGCTGTGAGACTTGTCTCCTGTCAACATCTGTTTTTGTTTGGCAGCAACCCAAACACTAAAGGTGAGTTAAGACCTAAAGAGATAAGTTAAATTACCTGCGTCTGTGCCCCGGTCGGTTTGATGATGCAGGCAAAGGAGAAAACTATTGATCCCTCCGCTATCATGGGACTCCAGTGGCCATCTGCAGCAGAGATTATTAATCATTTAACAAGTTCATCATATTATCCAGCAGCTTTGGGAGTTGGGTTAAGAAAGTTATTGTGAAGGGTGAAGGCTGCATGGTGCATCACTGACTCAGTTTGCATACACACTAAACTATTCGACTATTATTCCATTTATGACAGTATTCCAAATTTGTTACGGGTCATTTTTCAAAAGTAGCATTTTACAATTAAGATGTGGGATATGCCAGTATTATTGGGGTTTTAAGTGCATCCTTTGAGCATGTATACATCCCATTCACAATATGCGATCCATTTGGGGTTTTTACTACAGTTGGCTACACATGGCCTCTTGTATCTTTGTGATCAGCTCTGTGTGATGTCATGGACTGTTGTACACAAACCTGCAGTTTGCAAGGCTGGGGTAGAGATGCATGCCCAGAGGACACATTTCTGGTTCACCTACTTTGAAACATTCTGAAAGACTTAGATATCACCAGGTTTTTGAATATGCACAAATAGCGCAACACTGACCTTTTCAAGATGGTGGTTGAAGGAATGAAAGAGGGAGGCTGTATTTGGATGGTCCAACAAGTCCGTCACTGGTGGAAAACTTTGAAAAAATCCCATTTTAATGCAAATAACCAAAGAGCTAGCTAGAGCTAGAACCAAAAAAAAGCAGGTTTTCCTTGACCTGAAGTGCGAACTGTGATGACATCAGTGGGTGTGTCATATTCTACAGGTTGGAAAAAGAGGTTGGGGAAGGAAACAATGGAGAGGTCAAGTGAGAAAAGATCAGAAGAAAAGAGTGTACAGTGGTATCATTAATAGTTGGTCCATACTTAATAACACAAAAATGTTGAGGCAATTAATGCAATGAGCAATTCTGCTACTACTTGGATTGGTCAACACCCTCAATTGCTGTAACATCCTTGATTACAATGGTTCCGCGCAAAAACTGGAAATACAGGCCGGTTCCCTACATACCACCAAGGTCCTAACAATCTTGAATGGAAACAGTTCAAGAATCAGAGCTCACATGGTGGAAAAGGGGTATTAGAGGCCACAATTTTTAAATAAATGGGCGAACCATTATGCAGTATTTCTTTGTTTGTCTCGTTTAGCTCCATTTCACTAGTGTGTAAATCAAACAAACATCTGATCAGACCCGTTTTGCTAGCAGGTCCTAAGGTAGTAAAACGTAGATCTTAAAAGCTATTATGAATGTCAAGTGCATGTTATGTTTGTTTTTGTGCAGAAATCATATAGTGTGTGTGTGTGTGTGTGTGTGTGTTTTCCTTACGCAGAGCCAGTTAAGAAATCATGAAAGGGAGCAGCACAGCTTCAGTGGTGACACGGCAGCCCTCACACCAGTCACTGAAACCGTGGCCATGGTGGAGGAAGCTGAGCGGGTAACAGATGAAGGTAAAGCATGTTTTTATAGTCTCACTGTGTATTAGCAAATGAAGATAAATTGTTTTAAGGTATTTACTAGATGACACTCATCATCTGTCTTCATCAGAGCTTTCCCTCTTTAACGCTGTTCTTTTGTCGCCACATATTGCCATATGGTTTTCGTCAGTGTTTTCAGAAAGGTATAGATCTGTTTCCTTTGTCCTCTATCACAGAATGTGGAATGCAGAAGATGTATAAGTGTGATGTGTGCGACTACACCAGCTCTACGTATGTTGGGGTGAGGAACCACCGCAGGATTCATAACTCTGACAAGCCTTATCGGTGAGTTGTTCAAAATAATTTTGAAATGCACCGCTATCACCTTAATGCAAGTAGAGTCCTAAAATAAGTCTCAAAATGACTCAACGTATGATTAAACTAAAGGCTTACAGTTTCTCATAGCAACAAGGAGCAACCAGTGTAGGATTTGGATTCATCAGAGTTTTTAATTTGTTTTTATGAGAAAAGCTTGAAGTCACAGAAAACTTAATTAGAGCCCCTTTCACACTGCACAAAAAAATCCACTAACACCCATGAACATCTGTCTTTTGTTTGTAATGGGGAAGGTTAGAATTGACATCACACCAGGGTCAAATGACTGCAGTGGTCACAGGTATTTATCGGCTCTGGCTCCAATTGGCATAGGGGGAAATACAACATCTGGGTGAATGAGCTAATTTTAGCTCCTTTTGCGGCAAAATACAATGATGTGCTACCACAAAACACTGTCCTACTGTCTCTCTGTCCAAGCAGCGCTCAAGCATCAATCCAAATTAGTCTGCCCTGAGTTTGAAATAGAGACTGTATAAGTAAGAGACGTGTAAAAAGAAGTTAACACTGTAACACTTTCACAGGCCTTCATGCTGCTTTCTACTGTTCACTAACCTGTTTTCCAGATGGTCTGTGACATTCAACACGACACATTGGTAAAAGAAATGCACAGAAAGGTATTTGGCAGTAAGAAAAGGAGTCTATCACCTATTTTTAGTGGATTTTTGCATGTTAAAAAATCCAACGTACATGCACTAATTTTGGTGGAATACAGGTATATGAATTGCATTTATTACATATCTGTATGTAGGAATATATGTAAGCATTTTATGGCCTTTATTTAGCCAGGAAGTTCCCTAAGATAGAAATGTCTTTTCTGAAGGAGACCTACCCAAGACAGCATACCAGTTACAGTTTGTATAAAAACATAACAGACAGGAAATCAATCATCAACCACACAAAATCTATCTCAAATATGTTTTAAATGTTACTGAAAACATCAATTAACTTAAACCCTCCAGTGATTTGTATGATTTTGTTGTAGCACAAGTCCGGACACTAGGATGGTATGAGCTTTTTATTTAGATATCAATAAAATCAATGATGACAGTGGAAACAACAAATCTTTGTGTTGTATCTGAATGCATAAACGTGGTCCACAGTATAAACATAACAGAAGAATCTCACAGCCCTAAACTGGATATAAGACTGGGATGAGCCCTTGTCCTGTTTCATCTGTAATAGTCCTGCAGTGCCCAACGTCCACCTTCTGTCAACACTAATTAGACATATGACAATGTCAATGACACATCAAAGGAGACGCCCAGGTGGAGCACTGCTCCCTATTTGGACCTGTTTTCCCTGTGAACCAAAACTGCCCATGTTAAAGTTGTAAGACCTGCTTGTTGGCCTGATGAGCAAGCCTTCGGTTTCAGTGGTATTACAGAATATTGTAGGTTGTTGTTGATTTTCTGCTTTTCATTGAGAGAATGTGTTTCAATGATAAAATTGATCTTCACAGTTATTAAAGTAAAAGTGATTTAAAGTTCTAAATGTCATGCAAAGGCAGTTTGCAAATGCCATCAGTCCCAATTTATTTAATCAAATCATATACCTAAACTTTGGCTCTGTGTACTGTTGATATGATACAGTAGATTTTACTTGGCCTAGCAGAATAATAATCTTACTACGTTAGTTATGGTCACAGTCAAAGGTGCCATGACAGCAGTTCCAGGGGACAGCATATACTGGAGCTTTATCTTTGACATTGTTTCCATTTAATTTTTCCTGCTTTGTAAGTCCTGCATTTTGTTAGTTTTTGACAACAAATGTTACTTGTTTTTGCAATCATACTGTGTTATATTTTTTCAATATGTTAATGAAAGTTGCAGGAATTATATATGACATTTAGCTATAATGACAGCGCATTAATGAAGCAGACACCAATCTGTATTTTTGGAGACTGATTGCATATTTTTGGGGACTGATTGCATATTTCTTATCTGTTGCAAATTGAAACAGACTTCTGTGTTAATTATTTTACACACATTATCCTGTCTTAGCAGGGTTTAGTCTGTAAGCTTTACATCGGTTCCAGAGATTTGCAATCCTTTATGTTTTTCTTTTACATAGTAAATAAAACTTGAATTAATGTATAAACGTAAAATGTTGGCACTAGCTTTAAGTGAATACAATAGTTTTTAGAGTACAATATAATATCATTCTGTCTGTCATGTCCTCTGTAGTAGTGTTTGTGGTCAGTTAATATTGCATTTTCAGTTTTCGGTTCCTCTTTCAGGCAGAACCAAATACTTGGCAGTGAGACTCACTTTTTATGTGCCAGTTCCCTTTTCAGTGCCTGAGATGTACTTGTCATTTTAGAAAGGTCCATTAGATGGCAGTACATACCCTGTAATGCTCAGACCTGCAAAGCGATCTCACTGTGTAGGCACAGTCACACTTTCTCACACGGCACACTCACTGCATCTCTCTTCCCGACTCTGCATTAGCACTCGGCCTTTGTCTTAACATAAAGCTGCCATGAGGTGCGAACACATACGCATGCTTTCTTAGCATTGTGATGTTACTTGTGCTCTAAGGTCACACATACGTAGAGAAATACACACATGACAGGATTTCTTTCTGCTTTGGAAAAGGTCATATTGAATATAATTGCTGTTTCTAACCAGAATGATAAACCATCCTTTTAGCTAATGGTATAAGAGCAAAAGTAGAGTTAGGAAATACTGGATGATCCAAACATTCCAAGTACATTCAAACAGGTGAAAACAAGAGAACATTCAAAAAGAGAATAACTGTAGATGTCTGAGTAAAGCAAGTCTTGTGGCCAAAAAAGAGCAATTTGTACTTGAATGTGCAAGCACTCTTGCTATTGTGTCGACACACTGGTTGTGTTCTTGCCCTTGTGCTTTCGTGAGGATAGATGATATTATACCTCAAACACTGATGTGCTGAGATCCTTTTTTTCGCCTTTACAAAGTGTGTGGTTTTATCTAACTACAGTATATGTTGGAGTCTGTTAATACTGTAATGTAGACTTAGCCATTTACAACACTTGTACAGTTGAAGTTTATGTATGTATATATAAATATAAACATATATATATATATATATATATATATATATATATATATATATATATATGTATATATATATATATATATATGTATGTGTGTATATGTACACACACACACACACACACACATATATACACAGTACAGGCCAAAAGTTTGGACACACCTTCTCATTCAATGCGTTTTCTTTATTTCCATGACTATTTACATTGTAGATTCTCACTGAAGGCATCAAAACTATGAATGAACACATGTGGAGTTATGTACTTAACAAAAAAGGTGAAATAACTGAAAACATGTTTTATATTCTTGTTTCTTCAAAATAGCCACCCTTTGCTCTGATTACTCCACACTGAAGCTCATCGAGAGAATGCCAAGAGTGTGCAAAGCAGTAGTCAGAGCAAAGGGTGGCTATTTTGAAGAAACTAGAATATAAAACATGTTTTCAGTTATTTCACCTTTTTTTGTTAAGTACATAACTCCACATGTGTTCATTCATAGTTTTGATGCCTTCAGTGAGAATCTACAATGTAAATAGTCATGAAAATAAAGAAAATGCACTGAATGAGAAGGTGTGTCCAAACTTTTGGCCTGTACTGTGTATATATATATATATATATATATATATATATATATATATATATATATATATATATATATATATATATATATATATATACATAAAGTCATGGAAAAAATTATTAGACCACCCTTGTTGTCTTCAATTTCTTGTTCATTCTAATATCTGGTACCACTAAACGTATAATACAATGAACACAACAAAAAATGCAGCTGGTCACATAATACTTTATGGCCCATTTGACATTCTTAAGCTTAATTGATTCCCAGGGTATATAAGAGGCCATTTCATGTCACAAGCAGCACAATGGGTTCAGTTAACCCATAATAAAGTCATAAAATAACCAAACTTCATGAATGTTTTTTGTGACAAAGAAGTATCTGTTCCAATCCCTCTATCAGAGAAAAATTAGAGTTGTAGAAATAACTGGAAACTCAAGAGAGCTATGACATTATGTTCTTTGCAAGTGTATGTAAACTTTTGACCACAACTGTATGTGTATATCTAAATATATATATATATAGATATACACATACACCCTCAACAGTTAGTTCCGACCGAGTAATTTGATTGGACGAGAGGCATTCCTTGAGTGCTG
This sequence comes from Epinephelus awoara, assembly GCA_035609425.1. Classification (NCBI taxonomy): domain Eukaryota; kingdom Metazoa; phylum Chordata; class Actinopteri; order Perciformes; family Serranidae; genus Epinephelus; species Epinephelus awoara. Next base: position 40,429,020 of record CM069294.1, on the reverse strand, counting down.
ATATAGGGTATAACATCACTGGGACATGTAACCGTAAAATCACTCCGCTCACAGGTGTTATGAATATAAATACAACCGTTAATTAACCAGCTGTCACACTCGCTACACTGACACAAACTGACACTATGGCGTTGCACCAAGAAGATGGATATTTGCCCCAAAATTACATTTGAATTAAATTCTGAGTGGTCGCCAGGAGAGGACGAGGAAAAGGAAAGCCAGGACTCTTCTGTGCAGACCTCCAGGTGTGTTTGTGCAACATCAGCCGACCTCGACAAACTGGAGAGGAGCAAAAATTAGGCGAACACGGTCAGGAATTATCAATGATCATCTGATGAGGTACTGATGAGGATGAGGGAGAGTGGAAGCTGAATCCGGCCGTGCCAACATCCAGGTTTGCCAACGTCTCATAAGCCAAACTGGACGAAGTTACACAGTTGCAGATCAACGTAAACAAACCAATGGGTGACATCAGGATAGCTGCGTCCATTACACATATAATCTTTGATTAGAACTAAGCAGCATCCTGTAAGGCAGACAAATGAAGCCAATGTGAAAGTGCTAAAACCACAGTTCTTTAAATGGCCACTTGAGAAACAAATATGTAGCCTGGTACAAAAAACGGTTTTCGTCTCTATAGTTGATTTCAACATTCATGACAACTGTGTGAGGAGTGAGTTCTTATTTTGAACTTATGTAACTCATTTGTATACATTTTATTAAGGCTTAAAGTTATGCATATTTAAGGGTGAGGCCACTTTAGTCACAGGCTGTCTGAGAGGCGTCGCCACAGTCTATGAGTCAGATCCACCTTCTCACCAATATACGGTCACCTCTGGCTTAAAAAATCCAAGATGGTGACAGCCGAAGTTCCAAATTCAAGGCTCTAAAATGGGAGTCCACAAACCAGTGGTTGACATCAACGTGTCTATGTCCATTATATTTTACGGTATATGGTTAGGACCATCGCACATGTTCTGTTGGTTTTGTTCTGTACTTCAGCACCAGAGGTTTAAGTGCTGACGTTCAGCTTTTATTGTAGCGCAGAGAGATAATAACAGGGCCGCTGTTCTACACCCAATCTGGATGTAAGCACCCTCAAATTAAAGCTGTACTTCTTAGTTGTTCACCCTCATAGTTATTGTTTAATTTCACATACTGTACAAAGCCAACTTAGCAACAAAAGAAAAAGTGCCACTCTCCAAAGACTTGCAGACTGCACTGTATTTACAAGTGATACAAACATTGTGCCATCTTTATCATCTGCAAATCTTCTCTTTTCACCAAAATCGCGCTGTAGTGTTTCAATTTTCAAGAGGTTTTCACTGTTACTGTGCTGAATGTCTTCATGTGCAGCTGTCTGCCAGTACACGTCAGCAGCTGTGAGAGGTGTGTATCAGTACACAGTCCCCTGCTAAAACACCTATGCAATGGTATGTCAGGAGCTACAATATGCAGTTTGTGGGGTTCGTGTAAAAGGCCCCAATAGGCAACATTTTATGGTAATACTGATTATATCTGGTAGTGTCTCGAATTTTAATAGCATAACAATAGAACATAAAGGAAAACCACACGCTGGACTTATGCTCATATTTAACCATACCTTCATTTGTTAATAACAGCGGTGTAATTGGCAGATTGCAGAAATGCCCATCCTGATTATGTTACAGTGATTGAAACTCCATTGGTATTCATTCCTCTCCACCACTGAAATCAAATGCCAAAACATTTCCATTTAAAGTGCTCACTGTGCTGTTCTGTGGTGTAGGGCTGAACGATATGTCGTTATCGTTACCGCACTTTAGGGACTGTTGTTTACTTGCCAGAGGAGGAGGGTGGCTGGTTGATTTTTATTTTATTTATTTATTTTATTTTGATCCCCCCTATGTTAATCACTTATTGATGCTGTTTTTGAAGTATGAATAAGTCAATAAGTAATTTATTCCATTGAAATATCATTGATGTGTTATAGAAAAGTGATTTATCTTTTTATAAATGACAAAAGGCACATCTGCCTCATTTTTGCTGCGGTATTGTGATACTACTCAGAACCGTGATACTTTCATTGGTATCGTACCGTGGGTCCCAATTTTGGTACCGTGACAACACTACCGAGTACTGTATGAACAGTGCCTTGCGATAAAAGACACAGCAGCGACATCTGGGGCCTCCTGTGTCAAGCCCAAGCAAGGTCGGATTGCAGATGCATTCAGTAGCATAATGCCATACCAATCGCCGTCCAGCGGGCATAAAGACATTACAAACGCTATAACATACCATACTGCTACACGATTCCTGTGTATTCGGTCACTAAAGAGGGCATCCAGAAAATGGTTCAGACTGCTTAGTTTTTACTGAACCCATAGTCATATCGTATCGGTATCGAGATATTTGGCATAAACATTTTGTCCATATCGTTCAGCCCTACTGTGCTGTGTAAATGCAATGCACTGGATCATAAACTTTTACAACTTATAATAATTACAATTTTCTCTGTAAATACCATTTTTTGTAGTGATGTGTCTGTGTTGTAGTGTTAGTGGTGTAGTGTCAGCGAATACAGCATTTGAACTTTTAATTAATGATATTTTAAAGTGTTATCTTTTGGAAATACAGTGCGTAAGTGAAAGCAATGGTTTGACATATGCTAAAAGAGATGAGAAGATCAATTACTCTTGTGTCTGTACAATAAATATAAATCTACAGCCAATAGCTGGCTAGCTTCGATTAGCATAAAGACTGCAAATAGAAAGCCAGGCTCAATCCTCCTAACGTAAAAAAAATCTGCCTAAAGCTCACTAATTAACATGTTTTTTATCTTGTTTGTCCAAGCCGTATGAAATCTGAAGTGTAAAAACACCAGTTTACTGAAGGTTATGCATCGACTAACCTATGTTTTTGCTTGGAGAACTTACTTTCTGAAGTCTCTGCTGGTTCCCTGTCAAGTGGTCCTGGCCAAAAAATGACAACCCTCTCTAAAGAGCGGTTGCTGTGATGCACTTTGATTCAAAACAGTTGCAATGAAATTCAGTGGTGACATATATTCACAGTGAAGAAATCACTCATTTTCAAACTACTCCTGCACCCCAACCTACCTCTCCACTGCACATTAGCATGCACACTTTGTTCAAACAGTCATTATTAATCCAAATACAGCCCAATACACTGCTTCCATGTCACACTGTTGCGCTCTCCAACTGTCCAAAGCTGGAAACAGTGCCTCAAAATGTCTTTTAGTTTGCTTTAGTTTCCTTCAGGCAAGGCCACTTTATTTTCCAATGATCACACCACAAGCCACAGGCAGCATGATAATTAAACATAAATGTACTTGTTATGATGTAGTAGCAATTTCCGGCCTTGTATTCCAAATTATTCACAGGATATTGTTGTTGGAATAATGAGATTGAGTATTTATATTAGCCTGCCTATTGCAATATTGTTGTAGTAATAGTTATGATAGAAGCTAAAATATATGGGGGGAAAGGGGCTCAACAGCATGCATGAAAATGAAATAATAAAAAGGTAATAATCGTAAAACATATTTCTGTTTTACATTTACAAAAATAAAGTTAATCTAAAAAATGACTCTTTTGAAACAATGTGCTGTAAGACTGATTTTTTTCTTCTTCTTTTTGGTTGGTCAAATCCATCTTTTTAATATTCTAGCCCCAGCCAACCTCACATTATCAAGTGCAACACTTTGTTTTGTCCGACTTTATTTTAACGCTGTGCAAGTATCTGTAAGTTGAGCGTAGCCTCAGTCTGAGGACCTTGTACAGTATTTGCCTCTGAGCAGCTAAAAGGCCAGTTTCATCTTCCAACCGCAACATCCAAAGTGCAACAAAGTCGAAAACACTGTGAGTTATTCTTTTTCTTAAAGTGGCAATTTCCTCTCTGTTTTGCTGTAAATCCCTTATCTCCCTTCAGGCTACAAGTGTAAAGAAGCAAAATGATGACCTCAAAAGGCAGCGTGTTAAACTAGACGCTCTATCTCCATCTTCTCTCATGTCTCGTCTCTGCTTTCTCCATCTGCCAGGTGTTGTAGCTGTGATTTCGCTACCACCAACATGAACAGTTTAAAGAGCCACATGAAGAGGCACCCTCAGGAGCACCAGGCCGTGCAGCTGCTGGAGCAGTACAGGTGAGAAACCTATATACAAATCTACCACAGAGAGGAATGATAAGAATGACCACTGGACCTCTGAGGTGAGAATGAAGAGCTGTACTTGGCCAAAAGAAGCTATCAGAGTCTGTGTGAGCCTGAACCTGTGTGTGACCACATGTGAGTCTCTCGTGGGGCCAGCAGCCTGGAAAGTTGAGAAATAAGCTTCTTATTGCGAGGTTAGTGGTTGGTGGAGAGAGTGAACAGGGATGAATACTCTGTCCTCCTTAAAATGTTAAATATCCTCAACCTTGAGAGAGGCACTGATTGCTGATTTCCACTTATTCAGTCATCAGTACCTGCAAGCCTGGAATGCCCATGTTTTCATACATTAGAAATGGCACAAACTGTGCCGTTCTTTTTCTGTCAAGTTATTCACTACCACAATTTAAATGAAGTGGAGGGACTTGAGCGAGAATGATTTTAGACAGAATGGTCAAAATTGAAGCAGCATGTCATGGCTGAAGCCCTTTCCCATTTCTCCCCCTAGGAAAAGAGTTACAAGGGGTAGCGGTTGAAATCTTCCCCCATGAAATGGAACCCTTTAAGACCCTCATACATCATCAGAAGTCATCAGTTGTGTTTATGTTAACAGATGTGACTCTGGCAATAATGATATTATCATAATGACATTTGCCAGTTATCTGATGGAGATAAATAGGATGAACACTTGATATTAGCTCACAACTTGAGTTTTATGCTTTCTATTGATCAAACAAGTCGTCAAAATAAAGAACACTGCGTCATTATCAGGCCACTAGCGGTGCTCTGTAGGCTAATGTTAGCAACCTACATTCCTACCCTGTCAGCCTGCACTGATATCAGAGAAGCGCTAACAACTGCAGCAACTTCACTGCTGAACTTTCATTAAATTTTTGCCGTCATATGCCCTCAAAGTGAGGGGCATGTAGAGATGAGAATATTTCAAAATGTGAGACTGTCATGTGGAAATCAGCAATAACAATGTAACGTCCGCTAGCTAGTTTGTTAGCCACCGAGACATCAGCATACCACTAGTGATTTTTTTGTTATGCTTGTTTTAAAGAAACAACATTAAACTAAGATGATATTATGGATATTGAAGGTTTTTACATTTGGATTAAGTACGTTAATACATTTGTGGGTTTCTTTTGCTGCTTATGCAGCCATCTTACCTGTGATTTCTCATAACTCTTCTGTTTGAAGTGTGAATTTGGAAGACTTTAAAGGGCTTTGTAACCTAACATTTTGCCCTACTCCTCTATCCCAACAAGAATCAGGACACCCTACCCCTAAGCCTGAGTGTGCAAAACAGAGGGGTAAGGGCAAGAGGTGTATTCATGTTCATACTTTCCCTGCCTATCTAAGACAAAGGCGGGCTGCCCGGGTGATTTTGCCGGCCGCCTTAGTTAAAGCGCGTGCGCATGGGGGGTGTTCAGATGTAGTGTCTGTTGCATGCACAAACCCATTAGTTTCAATGAAGATGGCCGTTATGTGCGCTCACAACCCAAAGCAACGCCGTAGTGGTGCGTATTTGGTGCAATGTGGGGGGGGGGGGGGGGGGGGGGGGGGGGGGGGTTTGTTTTGTGTTTTTTTGTCAGGCACACCGCTCCACGGACCTGCTTCTGCCTCTGGTGTTGTGTCAGATCCCGGTTCCCCCTCGGGCTGTGTCTCTCCTACTGTGTCCCACGGAGCTCCGCCCTGTTTGAAAGGCGAAAGAAGCCCATATGTTGAAAGACGTTGCCTCCGAGATGTAGAATGTGTATTATAGAAGAGAAACACACATTTCAGGACTGCTGACTTGTATCATCAGAACAGACATTTCCTTTTATTTTCAGCCTCCTTTCATATTTAATAGAGGGGGGACAATACCTGACAGTAATATCCTCAGCTGTCAGGATGTGCCTGCTGTAAAGGGTAAATATAATCATAGAAGCCTGAAAATCACAGGACATGTCTGTTCTGATAATACAGTACAAGTCAGCAGTGTAAAGCTCAAGCATGTAGGGGGCATCCTTTCATATTTAATAGAGGGGGGGACCGTATCTAAAAGTACAGCAGTCAAGATGCCCCCAGCCACAGGCCTTTGCTACCTTGGTCTCGAAAAAACCCAGGGAAATCCCTGTTATAGTTCAGTTCATTTGGTCCAGACCAATAAAAAGGTGATGACAAGTAGTCACATGGACTGACATGTAACTTATTCACTGAACTGTTTTGGGGACTGTCATCTGACGTCATCAGCTCCACATGAACCAGTGTGGAGCATATTAATTCCAGTGACTGACACCGTGTCATGCTGCAGTGCTCTAAAACCAATATGTTTATGTGTCTTGGTTTGAAAAGAGCCCACCGAGAAATAACTTATTATGAGCAGTTTTTGTCCAGAGATATAACTGGCCTCATGTGCCATGAATTATAATAAAAAGGTAGAAGGAGGGGAAAAAAAGAGACATTTATTAACCATAATATAAAGGAGATAGTTGCTGAGTGGCCACTTGTTTCACTCAGTTTTTAATGAACTGCTAAAATACCCAGAGTATTAAACTAATGTTTCACATACTCTAGCAACTCCTTTTATACAGCAGCAAGTTCTGACCAAGTAATTTGATTGGACAGAAGGCATTCCATGAGTGCTGACACACAGTATAATAGCACTGGATCTATGCATGTATCACCCCATGTTACAGATGTTCTGGGCCATTAATTATGTAAAGTGTTAGTTAGCCACCATTAAGGGTCATCGTAAAAAAAACTTTGCACTGCAAAGCATATTACTACAAATAACATTTGAGTTAAATATAACTGGACGTCAGAAAAGGACAAAGGGACAGACAGAGGCTTAGACACTTTACTCCAGGTACGCGCACATGACACCAGAAGACACCCCAAGTACAGATTAAGCTGTTAACTCATGAGCACCACACACATGCCACCAATGCGTCTGTCCACAGACTCTTGTTTTACTGGTCGCAAAATAAATGGAAACACAGATGTAACCTACATGATACACAGTAGCTGGTCTGTGTTAATGTGTAGACTTGCACGTTAGTGTGCAAGAATGTTTATGTGTTGCTTGGCAACAGTCCAGTCCAAGTCCCGTTGCAGGACTATTTGTGTTGGCTGAGCCAAATAAAACATTAAACAAACAAATAATAAACTGTTGCCGCCTTTTACTGTTGAATAAAAGCAATATCACTCATGAGGTCGTGCTTGCTGTCGTACTGAATATTAGCACGGCTGTGGTTATCTTCAGCAGTTGGCCTGCGGCTTTGTGGCTATGACTGAATCACAGCTGTGCAACAGCACTACCTCACATGTGATATTGCTTAATTCACTTTCAGATGTCAATGTTAATGAAAATTGCTGATGCATGATGTGTTACCACCGAAGGATTATGTAAAATATATGCGGTTGTTAAACAGACAGTGTTCTCAACAATTCAGTCAGCTGAGGGGATTTATTAGTAGTTTACCTTTTGATATCATGCTAAAACCAGACATCTACAGTAACACAGTTCTTTGGTTAGTATTCCTTGGTCCTTTACTTGAGTGGTATGAAAGCAGAGTTAGTTTGGAGCACCTCAAACGGGGTCTGGCCTTAGTTGTTTGGTCTGCACCAGAGTTCTGCTGACGGCTTTAACACCAGCCCACAGGACAAACCAAAAAACAAACCAAACAGGTAAACACATCAGTTTGTTAGGTGTTAAAGAACCTATAGTACCTAAATACAGGGAAACCTTTTAAAAGCTGGATCCTACACTTCCCATAATGGAACTAATAATAATAACAGTAATAATAACTAGTCCATACCCATTGGTAGCTTTTTCACCTTCTACCTATGCCAGTACTCAATGCCTATGTGCAGTTTCACATAGATTGACCACGTCAGTGAGTAGAAAAACGTGGGACAGACAGAATGACTGACTGACAGAATGACACACTGACAGTTTCCGTGGTTATGTACAGCATACCATACCATGACTTAGTCATACCAAAAATTAAAAAAAACAAAACAAAAAAACCCCCAAAACATTGGGCCACAGGGGGAGCCACAGCAATCAGTCGCATTTTAGCCATTTTTAAGCATTTTTCTGTTGTTATAGCTCCACCCAGTTACCAATTAGAGTAAAATTTCTCCAGTCACCTTGAGGCGTCCTGTTCTACATATCTACCAAGTTTAGTAAAAATAGATATGGCGGTTAGGCCTAGATAAGAAATTACACTGAACAAAAATATAAACGCAACACTTTTGTTTTTGCTCCCATTTTTCGTGACCACCATTTGCCTCACGCAGTGCAACACATCTCTTTTGCATAGAGTTGATCAGGTTGTTGATTGTGGTCGGTGGAATGTTGGTCCACTCCTCTTCAATGGCTGTGCGAAGTTGCTGGATAATGGCAGGAACTGAAACACGGTGTCATATAGGCCAATCCAGAGAATCCCAAACATGCTCAATGGGTGACATGTCCGGTGAGTATGCTGGCCATGCAAGAACTGGGATGTTTTCAGCTTCCAGGAATTGTGTACAGATCCTTGCAACATGGGGCCGTGCATTATCATGCTGCAACATGAGGTGATGGTCGTGGATGAATGGCACAACAATGGGCCTCAGGATCTCGTCACGGTATCTCTGTGCATTCAAAATGCCATCAATAAAATGCACCTGTGTTCATTGTCCATAACATACGCCTGCCCATTCCATAACCCCACCGCCACCATGGGCCACTCGATCCACAATGTTGACATCAGCAAACCGCTCACCCACACGATGCCACACACGCTGTCTGCCATCTGCCCTGAACCGTGAAAACCGGGATTCATCCGTGAAGAGAACACCTCTCCAACGCGCCAGATGCCATCGAATGTGAGCATTTGCCAACTCAAGTCTGTTACGATGACGAACTGCAGTCAGGTCAAGACCCCGATGAGGACGACGAGCATGCAGATGAGCTTCCCTCAGACGGTTTCTGACAGTTTGTACAGAAATTCTTTGGTTATGCAAACTGATTGTTGCAGCAGCTGTCCGGGTGGCTGGTCTCAGACAATCTTGGAGGTGAACATGCTGGATGTGGAGGTCCTGGGCTGGTGTGGTTACACGTGGTCTGCGGTTGTGAGGCTGGTTGGATGTACTGCCAAATTGTCTGAAACGCCTTTGGAGACAGCTTATGGTAGAGAAATAAACATTCAATTCACAGGCAACAGCTCTGGTGGACATTCCTGCAGTCAGCATGCCAGTTACACGCTCCTTCAAAACTTGCGACATCTGTGGCATTGTGCTGTGTGATAAAACTGAACATTTTAGAGTGGCCTTTTATTGTGGCCAGTCTAAGGCACACCTGTGCAATAATCATGCTGTCTGCATCTTGATATGCCACACCTGTAAGGTGGGATGGATTATCTCGGCAAAGGAGAAGTGCTCACTAACACAGATTTAGACAGATTTGTGAACGATATTTGTGAGAAATGGTCTTTTGTGTATATAGAAAAAGTTTTAGATCTTTGAGTTCAGCTCATGAAAAATGGGAGCAAAAACAAAAGTGTTGCACTTATATTTTTGTTCAGTGTAGCTCTCTAGCGCCCCCATTTTGTTTGATGGGGTCAATAATGGAGGGGTCCCCTCAGATTATGTGTGGTCATATGTCTACAAAGTTGTGTGGTGATCGGTGAAACCCTTGAGATGTTATACACCTTTATGTGATGAGCCACGCCCTCTGCAATATTCATTGCCTTATAGAAGCTCAGTTTTAGTAAGTTTGCCAACTTGTGCCAAGAGGGAACTTTAGATATTGGTCCCTAGATTATGTTCACTGAGTTTCATGCAGATCGGTCAAAAGTCCTAGGAAGAGATCGATTTTAAGTGTTTTTCAAAAAATTCAAAATGGCGGAAAATCTATATAACTGGAAGTTATGGGCTCTTGAGGCAGATTTGTTCCTCATGAGGAGAGGCATCTCTGTGCAAAGTTTCATGTCTCTACGACGTACTGGGCATGAGATATGCCCATTCAAAGTTTGCAGTTTCAATCGGTTGCTATCAATGCATCAATTGGACCCCATTTGGCCAATTGATGTAATATTGCTTCATTTGCATCCTTCCATGACCCTCTACCACTGTGCCAAATTTCACATGGATTGACCAAGTCAGTGAGGAGAAAAACGTGGAACAGAGACAGAGTTTTCATTATATTATAAGATACATTTTATTTATAGAGCACTTTTCACGTTACTCAAAAGACACTCTACATTAGTTAAAAACTATCATAAAATAGAATACAATACAATAAAATACACACGACATTAACTAATGGCATATTTTAGTTAGACCCACTCTTTTAAACTCCATTTAGCAGGTTTTCTTTTCTATATTCTCTTAGCCCAAACTGTGATAACCCTGATCTTCAGAGTATTGCAGCTTATTTTCTCAAACTTGACTTGAAGACATCCAGCCCATACAGGCCTGATCACATCATAAACACTATGACAAAAAGCTTAGCAAACCTCTTCATTTTAAGGAGATAAAAATACCAGCAAGCGAACAAAAGTGTTCTTGGAACGTGAGATTTTCAGTGACCATTGTAGCGGCACACCAGCACACGCTGGCCTAGTGTTATATTTTAATTATGCATATCAGCACCGGCTGGTGGAAAGCTTCATTTGTCTTTTACCCTTTTAAAACATCATGGGTTGTTTTAAGATTACCTTGTTCTCACAAGATCTCATCCAGCTGGTGTGAGTTCTTTATCCTAAATGATATTTGCAGTGCCAAGCATCTTAATAGTTCACAAAGACAGGATCCATAATTCCTCTAATTTTGTGAAAAGACTTCACCAGTGTACTGTAAATCCTATTTCCTTGCTTTACTCTTGGTCTCTGTCTCTCAAGCTCAGTATCCCCTGTGGAGTCTTGAGACAGGATGATTCCTCTTGATAGAAAGTAGGAGAAGGATTAGTGGAACCTCAGTACACATATTAAATCAACTTCAACTTGATCCGCTCTCACTCTGTTGCTCATTTTCTTCTCCTTTGTTCCTCTTATTTTTCCTCCCTCTCTTCCAGGTGCTCTCTGTGTGGCTATGTGTGCAGTCATCCCCCGTCACTCAAATCCCACATGTGGAAGCACGCTGGAGACCAGAACTACAACTACGAGCAAGTTAACAAAGCTATTAATGAGGCCATCTCCCAGAGCAGCCGGTAAACACATTAACTCATGTACAGGGGAATCTGTACTTTAAGTTTCATTCAGGTTTCATTACTATGTTTGCAGATATCCGCAGTACATCCACTGGCAGTGAACCATAGGTCCTGGAAAAAGCTTTGTAATGTATATTCTCTAATTATAAGGGCTTTAAAGTTTGAGTACAACTAAAGCTGCAATTTGCAATAATTTCACTTAAAGCTGGGGTCGGCAGAAATCTGGAAAAGGGAAAAAACACCCTCTTCCTGCAGATCTGCCCTCTCCTCTGTCTGTCCTAGGCCCCTCCCACCAGATGACCATGGGCACATGCACGTGCTTCATTCAGTTTACCAGTGTTTCCCATACATTGACTTATTTAATCTTATTTTGCCATAGAGTTGCCAGTAGCACATTCTCTCAGCTTCTCCTTGCCTCGCCCTCTCTGTTTATCAGACTACAAATGAGACACAATTAGCCAGCTCACAATAGCCACCCCACAGTCTCTTTGCCTTGCTCCCTGCTGCTGTGGACTGTTTTGCCAGGAGGAGATTGGGCAGCAGCTCTGGAGCTTCAGTGGGCAGCTGTGGAGGCTTGAATTGAGCCAGCAAAAACCCACCCAGCACTGGGTGTCACTGTGGGCTGGTGGCCAGCAGCAGCACTGGGACTAAACTGTCAGCTGATCCAGCGGGGATTCTGAGCTGTCTGGTCCCCCAGAGCTGGGGTTTGCGCTGGCTGGAGTTGTTTTGCTGCAGTCGCTGACTATTGGTCAGTCACCAGAGCTTCTGCCTGTGCTCCTCTCAGCAGGGTGGCAGTGGCGGGGAGCGAGGCACAGGATACACTGTGATTCAGTGTTAGCTAAATAAATGTCAACATGAAGCTGCAGCCGTGAGCCTTTGGCTTCAGTTAGCAGAAGATGAAACTATTAGCAACTTTTTGTCTTCATCTCTGAAACACCTAGGTGATAATGACACGTTTTCAGACTCTCTTTTTGGTAAGTCAGTCTTCCTTTTTTGAGTTGCCTTGCAGTGAAGGCAGTTGTTTTCAATACCCAAATAGCAATGCCACTGCAGGATTCTTCACCTTTTGAATCAGGCTTTAACCGAAGGGGCGTGCACCTGCATCTGCAGTTTAAGAGCAGCCAGTGGGAATGCCCTCTCTCTGAATTGTGCTGTGATTGGTCAAAGCCTCCTGTCACAGGCTAGATTTTCTAAAGCCTGAAAACAAAGCTTAGAGGAGGTGCGGAAGTCTAATGTTTTCTCAGTCTATTTGAAATACAATATGCTCAAAGGTTATTATAGGATTTTTGCCCAATGACAACAAAAGTAAACTGCCTGCCTAATTTGTGCGCCCTTTCAATCAGTTCATCAGATACTTGTATTTTTGTGACTCTTGGCAGTAACAAGTTCTAAAACAACCTTAACTTTATTGCATTGGGATTATTTGAATGCCCTAATGCTGTTGTCTCTATTAATGTCATGCTTTCTTTTAACTCATAAGATAATTTGATACTAATGATAAAACTTAAGCAGCTAGTGTGCTCCAGTTTGTGGTTTTCTGGCAAAAAGACATTCAGCAAAGGTTGAATTTACACGACTTCTTATTTCACTGTGCTCACTGTTAGTTTTTTGAAAACTACAGTGTTACACCAATAACTGCCAGCTGTCTTACAAACACACACTGCATCATAGGGATTATAGAATATGGGCAGCAAGTAACTTCATACATCTATCATCCAGCACATGTCAAAAACTAAAAATAGTCTACAGGCAATTAAAAGTTTACCTCAGTGGGCCAGCAGAATGAGAACTTAATCTTGCTCCCTCTGTCGTTGTATTCTTTGTTGGTGATTCCATCCTTTGTTTTTTCAGAGCCCCTCAGAAGTTGTCGGCGGTGCTGGAGTCAGTGGCAGAGCGCCCTGCAGTGGCCCAGCCCTCAAAGGACAAAGCAAAGGGCCCAGTGGAACCACTGCCAACACCAACATCAGTGACGACAACAGTAACAACAACAGCTGGCCTGGCTATGGACAGCTCAGCAGGCCTGCCCATCACAGACCCTTCACAGTGGCCTGGTGAATCCCCAAGCCCCCAGGGGAAGGACCCTGCACAGCTCCAGTCTCAGTCCCAGAGCCAGCCACGCACAGGCCAGGCCCCCGTCCCGGGCCCCGGCATGGAATACTGCGTGCTTTTGTTCTGCTGCTGTATCTGTGGCTTTGAGTCAACCAGTAAAGAGCGGCTGATGGAGCACATGAAGGAGCACGAGGGAGACATCATTAGCATCATCCTCAACAAGGAGCAGCAGCAACCAGAAGCACAAGCAGGCCTCCAAATTGCAGAGTGAGAGCTGCCCTCCCCTCCCTCTCTTTATATTAACACTGACGCTGCACTCTTACAACCATCTGCTGCCCACAAAAGTTCATTATGTTTCTTTACCTCAAGGTGGTCACGATGGATATCAAGGTGTAAACATTTCACATCTACTGTACTATAGTAGTTAATTGTCATTTCTCAGAATGTTCTCTGGTCAGGTCAGTTGTGCTATCAAAGAGTTCCAACTGTCACTGCTGTCCAACGCAGACACCTTAAACAGGTGTCAAGGGAAATTGTGAAATTATTTTCTGAGTGGCATATCCTTTGAAAGGAATGTTAAAAAAACCCAAAACTTGACATTAAAATAATGTTAGAATCCATTTTTGTCAAACAACTTGACATTAAAGAGACACAAAATGTGTCTGTAGGGAAGTAATTGTAATTTTAAGGGACAACCCCCGAGCTCTAATCCAAGTTTATTTTTCAATATACAGGGACATGTTCATACCTCACAAAACCAAACAATCCCTCACCAGAAATGGAAAAAAAAGATTCACATATTTTCCAGTCTAATTCATGTATTGACCGCAAGGCAGCTCTTTTATTGCTACTGTAATATTTAATGTATTTGATCCGACGCCGTTGAGGCTCTAGCCTAGTTAAGGAGGTACGTGTTCAAACTCACCAATGCCTAAAGGCATGCATCACAGCTTGAATATGATTTCATATTTATCAGTTTATTTTTATGCATGTTTCTTTTCTGCCAATTTAAAGAGGCAAATGTTAATTGTTATTTGCATTTTTGTATGTATGAGTGACTGTAATTTTACCTGTTGGATCATTTATAAGGCAAAGCAGTGTCATTAGAGGAGAAAGTCAGAGTTCTCAAAGGAGGAGCGGAAGTTGACCAGAATTTGATGATTGTAGTCCACCAGCGATGTGACTATTGGGTTTAAGGCATGTTGACGAAAAAGGAATGATCAAAAGGGAAGTTAGCATAGGTAGGGCTGTTATTGTAATCAAATGGTGCCTGGATATTTGAAAGCAGGAGTATGTATTGAATCAGACACACCTGTTTTCACTTGTGATTGTGGTGCTAGGCTCACTTTAAGCATTGTCATTGAAGGTGTAGTCTTTTTTTTAGCCCATGCAATTTCTGTTGTATATAATAACATTTTTATAATAACCTTTGCTCTTTTCTGTCAGTGTTTTAAAATACAAACTTTTTAGTGTCAAACTTGAAATGGCTGCTGTCCCGGCTAACAAACATGGCTGAAATAAGAAGACATGGATGTGAAAATAAAGTTTGGAAGGCGACATGTTTTATTGAGGTTTATTGGCGCAGTCCTCCCATGTGCTCTCATGTGATTGACTGGAAGCAGGAGTGTAATATAAGGATAATATCAGCTCTGATCTGGAAACGCTCAACTCAGCACAGTGTAATGACGATACCTTGATCAATGAAGGCTTGGTGTTTACCGTGATGGATCGACTCACTGGGTGAAAGTTATTGTTCATACAGAATGAGCAGCAGCAAATGGCTTTTTCTGAAAGGAGAAAAATTGAACCTTAATATCTCAAATGATGCTGACTGTGCTGAAAACACCTGGCTTAATGTGCGGGAAAGGAGTACTGGCACAACTCTTGCTATTCACTCACCCACGTGCGTGTTAGGAACAACCAAAATATGTCTTGCACCTAAATGTTGATTCACGTCAAACTGTGCCATTCGATTGCTATGATTGGTGTCACTGGGAAGCCTTACAGGAGAACATTCATGCTTCTGCCACAATCTTGCCTGAAAAAAACCCTTTTACATCTCATCCAAACATTGAAATTAACAGAAAATTAAACATAGACTGAATATTATTCTCTGTCAGCATCTCAAGCTGTCTAATGAATCACGCAGTCCTGTCAGGTAGTCATCAGTATGTCATCCACATAGACGGAGGCTGAGGAAATTAAGATAAAATGGAATATCCATAATTCATGGGCCCCCTACTCCACCTGACATAACATCTTGAAATTGTGTCTGCACGTGTGTGTGTAGCATAGTGGATAAAACCAAATTAAATCTCTATCTCAAAGACCTTGTTACCTGGGATGGAATTCTCATTATCAAAGAGGGAAATGATTGTCTGGCTTTTAATTTACAATACTGCATGGCAGAATTAGGGAAGTTTGTGACATGTCTATACTTTAAAGGATAAAATGAAAGTGCTCCACCCGTCTGATAAACCTGGCATGCATGTGAATGAGCAGTGAGAGTTAAAGGCTGGACAGACACACCCCAGCTCTCTCCTCTCTGCCATGTGGGGATCCTCTGTTAAACTTGAACGGCCTGCTGGTCCCACTGACCTGCTATACTTAACTTAGTTGTGAGCACATAGTTTTCTTTTGCAATGAGGAATTATTAGCAATATTTCAGGTGCAATCAGTTTTGGTTTTTCTTTTGGTAAAAAAAAATAAAGTGGTTAAGATAATCTGGCTAAACTGTTGGTTTGTTTATAACTGGTATGATGGTGTTTCATGCCCTGCAGTGCTTTGTTGAGGCAATTACGTCATGTTCTGAGATTTTAGCATTTTTTTTGCCACATATTTTTGTTATGTGTCAGCAAATCCCATTAAAAGACCAAAACCAGCAACACATTACTGCAGTGATACTCAATTTATAACCTGTGGGCTGCATTTGGCTCATGATGGGGTGCCACGTGGCCCGCTAACCATTTTCTTATTCACAATGAAAATAAATTGATTCATAGTAAGAATGTAAATGGGGTGCCAGAGTTAATTTAAAAAATAGTGCAAGGACAGGATCCCCCTGACCCTCTGACAGAGGTCTGAGCTAAGCCCTGAATGTCCTCAAATCCTAAAAACACCCCTGCATATACCTGACCTGTTTGGGGCAGCTGCGACTGGGGATGCCTCTTGGCAAAGATGAGTGAGGACGGCCAATGTCAAGGTTGAAAACAGACAGTTCATCAATTATATATACTGATAAATATCATAAATGTTTGTTTAATAACTGGCCCCTGGCCTCCTGACATTTTGCAAAAGTGGCCTTCAGACAAAACAAGTGGAGTATCCCTGATTTAATCCACCTTAAAGTCATTTCCAGCTTACCCTGTTTGTGGCACCAACACAAGCCCACTGGTTACAACTGAAGACATACTGTACATTTATAAAACCTTATGAATATTTTTTCTGCATTTTTTCTTTTTGAAGGTGACATCATTTTTAGTAACAGTTTGGTAACATAGTTTTTGAAGTTAAAGAAGTTTTGAAGTTAAATTAAAGAAGCCATAAATAGTGTATATGTTTGGGACTGTTTTCAGCCATTTATTTATATACATTTGGTGCAGTGTATGTGGATTGACTCAAACTACAGTGTAGTGCAGAGCAAGCGATTCAAGTGATACAAGAGCTCTATGGCACGGAGGAATAATATATATCAGAGTTTGGATGCAAAGACAATACTGTCAATACTTAACAGTAGGATACATTTGTTGCTCTGTCTTTTAATGGGAGTTGTTGAAAATAAAAATCAAATTAAGCACTGTAGTGTCAGCCAGACTTGGGGGAAAAAGGAATGTCACATCAACTTTTATACTGACTACAACATGATTATATTTCAAGTGAAGTGAAATCATTTCAGATATATTTTAGTAACCTAACAAATAAAAACAATAAAACTACAAGTACTGCAAGTTTAAGCTCACAGCTGGCAAATAACATCTTGGGTCATTCCCCTGGTGGCAACTGCATATAGGTCATTTGGGGTTTTGCATGTAGTGATATTTTCCATTTAGTGTCACAAATTGCAAAAGTGTGTCAACACAGGCTGCAGACACTGCAAGAATGAAAGCAAGTGTCTACCACTTTGAGAACGTGTGGATCTTCCCTGCTCACCACGGTTCCATTTCCCTCAGACTTAATTTGCATCACAGCTACAAAACTTTGTGCCATATTAGCTTTTTTTTTTTAGAAACAAGACTTGTCTTTTGTTTTAGTTAATTGTGCCTTTAGGTTCAAGGTAATATTTGTGTTGAAACTAGAATTTTTGACCTCTCTGCCACAACATCAGTCACATGTCTGAATGTGCTAGCCATAGATCTATATTTTGATTTGGGCACACAATACTCAGCCAGCGCTATTAAAGTTGATTATTGTGACAATTTCACTGTCTGACCTCAGTATGTTTTCCATAGAAGCAAAGCCACGTTTGTTTTATCCAGCAGTTTTATTGTCACTGAAACAATAAACCAAGTATGTGAAACAGCTCTTCTTTAAATGACTAGCTAATGAGCTCAAACACTTTCCTAATGTATTTAAAGTGTGTATATATTGTAGATGAAAACTGCAGAACCTTAAAACTGACATTTTTAAAAGATATAATCTATTTTTTAATGATCTTGTTAAAAAAAAAAGTTTTAGAATAAATTTTGCCTCTGTTCATATTTACTGCTAGTGTATTCAAGGGAACTGACAGTTTTAAGCTAAACACAGCAAACAAAATGAGCTGCGTGTATTTAAAGCAAAGGCGGTGGAGAAGATAACATGTCTGTGCTGATCAGTGTATTTTTGCTTATATTCAATTTTGTAATAAGGTTCAACATGGAATTGCTTCAGACAGCAGTGTGACACTTGCTTCATGTTTATTTATTTTTAGAACATCATAAGCAGTATTATGTCACTACTTTGCCATTGTATTTTTGGTAATAAAGACAGTAATAAATGACTGCTTTTTGTCTTTGGTCGTGTTTGTGAGATGATAGAAAGCTTTCGAAAGTTTAGAAGCTGGAGTCAGAATATTTCAAGATGAATTGAAGAAAAAGAGTTATAGAGAAATAACATTATTGGTATTTTGACACATAGAAGAAATTTGACCCCAGTTCTCATTGCACTAAATGTACCTATACAGTGTAGAGAAATAGAGTTAAAGACAGATCAAATATGCAAACACCCAATGTATAATTGATATAATCCGACAAGAGCTGGATATCAAACACGAGCAAGATTGTTTTATACAGGATTGTGGTACAGTATTAAGTATTGCATAAAAAATAAGTTATTCTCTCTGTAAAGGTGGTTTCATGCATATATTGGTGGGCTGAATATATATATGACGTATAGAACAAAAATATTAGTATTACAGGGGTATTACGTGGGAATAGTTTTAATCAGCCTATAACTGATGTAATTTGATAACTATGAAGCTGTGTTAAAAGAAACGTTTGTCATACACTGAGATATGATATTGAACAATGGCCAGAAAAAAGTTTTATGCACAGGGAAGCTAAACTTTGACCTTTTGGATATAATATGCCATCACTTCATTATTTTATACTAGATATTTGTGTTAAGTTTTGTCATAATTAGCATATCAATTCTTAAGTTATGGCCAAAAACGTATTTTGTGAAGTCACACTGACCTTGACCATTGACTACAAATATCAGTTTATATTTCAGTCTAAGTGGACGTTTGTGTCAAATTAAGAAAAAAAAAAAAAATCGAATCAGTTCATTGTTGAGTTCAAGAGAACATTTTTGCCACATATGAAGAAATCCCCTATGGCGTTCTTGAGATATCACATGTATGAGAATGAGACAGACAAGGTCACAGTGGCCTTGACCTTTGACCCATGACCACCAAATACTACTCAGTTCATTGTTGAGTCCAAGTGGACCTTTGTGCCACTTTTGAAAAAATTCCCTTTTTTGAGTGTTTTTTAAATATTGTGTTCACAAGGATGGGATGGAACGATGGAGAGAGAGACATAGTATGGACGGACCTTCCGGCCACAGCTATCGTCAGTGCAAGCGCATAAAAACACCTAATTATCTTCTTACCTGTAGTGCTGTTTATCAGTCTAGGTGATATTTTGGTGTGAGATGCCAAGTGTTGGAGATATGGGATGTAGAGATGTTCTCTTGAACATAATGGAACTAGACATAATTCAGTAGCAATGTGTCTTTACAGAAATCATGACCAGGTTACTTAAGATAATCAGCAAACCTTGCTGTGAGAAGTTTCATGTCGGAGCTATTTTCTTTCTATTGAAATACACCCCCAACTGTATCACCATGCAGAAGGAAGCCTGTATCTTCTGCTAGCTTGCCTTGCACCACTGAGCCAGCCAACATTACAACTAAGCAGAGGCAGATGCCATTAATATTTACAACTCACACTGTCACACTGTCAGCATATACCTCTCGTCCATAGATAGACGTAGGTGTTGGCATGGTAACGTTCAATACACGGAAGAGGAGAGCAAGTGAAACGTTACAACCAAGACAATCAAACGCAACCCTGGAGTTTTAAAACTGGAGTCAGTGATGATTGATGAGTTTTAGAATAAGGTTACAGTGCTAATGTTAGATAGTAGCGTTAATGTTACTACTAAGTGGAAACGCACAAGGAAGATAGCGTTAATGTTTCAGAGGTTACGCTACAGTAGGCTAATGTTAGCCATTAGCAACTGGATGCTGTGTTGTCATATATAACGTTATAGCCTATGTTACATTGGAGGCAAACTAAAAATACCTGTCCAGCAGAAACTCTGCAACCATCTCGTCCTTATTTAGCTCACGATGAATGGGGATGTTACATGAGCGGTTATGTCAGTCGGAGGCCTCCACTTGGGGAAGACAGACAGGACACTCGAATCGGAGTTTTCTTAGAACCATATGAGAATGATACAATTATGAGTTTTTATCTCTGGTGGAATTCACTTACACTTTAGTGTGCCATCAGCCTTTTGATAGCATTTTAACCTAAACAAAGAAAAGCGAAAAATTTCCAGAAAGGTAAGTGTGGCTGTAAGTGTAAGTCCTGAGTGAAGTTGGACAGATAGTGGTGAAAGTAGTAGAAATGAACGTTGTTAATGGAGCTGGAATTGTCAGCTGAAGTGGAGGCCCTAAAAACTGTGTCAGTGTAAGAACTAAAATAAAATGTCAGTTGTCATGTTGGCTGAAGCTCACTGAATGCATATTCACTATAAATTAAAGAACAAATGAATTCAGTGGACCTGTCAGTTGATGTGTAAGTGCTGAAAGCAGCTGAAACAGATAAAAGACAGTGTAATGTCCTCCAGACCGCTCAAAGAATAATGTTATAAAACTGTCCTGTATAATTACAATATGGGAAAATAAAACATTCCTCTCTTTGCTATCTCTTTAAACACAATTAACGTAAAAATGGGGGTTAAGTTCTTTTGACAAGGCTATGCTATTTCACTTGAAAACATTTTAAAAATAATCCAAAGAATACCTCATTACACTGTTATGCAAAAAAAACAATAATGACAATAACAACAATTAAAATAACTGTAGTAGTACTAATAATAACCATCGTCTTCATCATGGTCAATCAGTGTATATTGGAGAAGCACCTCGTTTTCAGTTGAAGATGGCAATTAAGTTATGGGCACTGGACAGGAAGATAAATATTACAATAATGTGTTATCATTATTACATTCAGCACAACATTGAGGCCCTATGGGACCACAGTCATACACAGTAGAATTAGCACCATGTAACTTGGCTGTTGAACACTCAAGCTGTAAAATATCATTATAAGTAATAGTCCAAAAGTCATTGTTGGGTGGTAACCAACTTCTCAGAACAACAATTTTAGCAGCTGTTGAATCTGTGAACAGAATTCTATCTGAGGTGAACAGCAAAGCTAGGAACAAGGAAAAACAAGGCAGGACAGAAAGGGGGCAGACTGTAGCTCCTTTTATATTGCCTGTTCAAGGTGGGAATATAGTATCATTATGCTTCCTTGCTGTTCAGTATAAAAGGTACAATTGCAAAATGAGAGGACAGATTTGTCTAGTCTTTAAATCAGCAAGAGAGGTAATAACAGCCCTGATTTGGCGTCTGTGTAAAAGGGACAGCCAGCAGGATGAAACCATGGGCAGGGCATGTGTTTTTCTTATACTGTATTTTGATGACATGTTATGTTTGCAGCTCACTGCAAGATATTTAAAAAGAGCAGCTAGCAGCAGTTAGTGGCTAACTCCAACGAAAAGAATGCAAATTGGGAAAACAGTGAGGCCAGGGAGCTCCTTACCCTCTGCCCAGAGGACAAGATCAGCCGCCATATAATAGAGATGGTAAATGATTGTTATTGCCATGTTATGCCATTGTTATTGTTTAGAAAGCAAAGCCGATGCATATTTTAAACGTCACACCACACCTCTCTTGCTTCCGCAATAAGAACAGCAGAACAACAGGACACAGGACACCGAGTGGAATGGAGGGGTTGTCACAACTTTGGACACAAAGACCAAATGCTGCTACCATCAGGGCGCAGATATAATCTCCCCTGATGTGGGACAAATCAGTTCAAAAAATAATTTATCCCCGCTGCTATCAGCCTCTTAAATGGCTGCTAAATGCACTTGTGTATTCGTTTATGATTGTTTATTTATTTGTTGTTAATTGTTGTGTTTGTTTTAACTGCTGGCTGTGACACAAATTGACCCTCTGGGATAACAAAGATACCTTGACCCTTGAACCTTGAATGTGCTCATTTTAAGTAAGAGTAATAGAAATGGACGTCAAATTCAGATAGGTACAACAATACGTCATCAGCATAAAGCGACAAGTAGTGTTTGATTCCAGTGATGCACATAGGTCTGAGTGAAACATTATAAGGACAGAGAGAACATGGCAGGTGATACAGGACAGCCTTGTCTGGTAGACCTAGACAACACAAGGTCAGATAAGCCACCATGACCAATATGAATACATGCAGAATGGAAAGGATAAAGAGTTTTGACTTTGTTTATGAACCGTGACTCATCTACACTACCATTTATACATGTAAAATACTGTATAAATAATATCTTTTTCTGTTACCTAACAATGTGCAACACAGTCTCATAATGTTATTCATTTCCTTCCGTACAATCACCTTATTTTCTTAATGTTTTTTACTTCTATATTATTCTTATTTCTTCTTGTTTATTATTGCCACCACAGGGCTGTAGGATACATAGGAGTCTTGAAATGTGTTCTTGTTGTGTTTTTCGGTGCAAGAATAAAAAGAGTCATGGCTCAAAACTTAAATTTAATCACATACAAGCCGCCACTGCCTCTCAACAAAAACAAAGACAATTATGGTTAAGAGTGCACTTGGCCACTCAGAAAGTGTGGTGCTCTGGATAACCAAACAGTAGATTCCAACAGCACTCAATTTATGAACAATTCAGTCCACTCAGAATGCGTATTTCCGAACGCATCACTTGTATCATCTTCCTCCATTGTCTAAAACAAGCCAACAGAACTTGTTGGCTGGTGCTAGCTAATGTCTGTGAAGAATTGTTATGCTTCCAGCTAAGCCCCATCCACCAAAAATGTCATACTGTTTACTAACAACAAAAGGGTCTATTGCGTTGTAAGCTTTCTATTCATAACTGCCCATAAGAAATTCCACTTTAAGGCTTTTTCTGTATCTGAGCAATATCTGTATGTGTGGTAAATGTTGCAAGTTTTTGGAAGCTTGACAACCTTTTAATAAAACCTGCTTGTTCCAGATGAACTAAAGAATATATGCATTTGTCTAATGTAACACATGGGACTTTGGCAAAAAAAAAAAAAAAATTAAATCTCATTTCAGGATTGATGAGGGTCTGTAGCTGAAGGGTTTATCTCTGTGGAAAGAGCCAGTGACTTAAGAGAGTTTGGTTGAATTAGGAATTGTAGGGCCCATTAAATCCCAAAGCGCCGACAGCAGTTCAGGAAGGATACCATCAAGTCCAAGGGATTTGCTTTTAGGCATCAGATAAAGAGCATCCTTTAACTCTGTTAGGGAAATAGAGATGAAAATTGGTCCTTTGCAAGAGATTTGCACCAGCATTTACATGTTAGAGGACTGGGGGTATCAGACAGGGAAATAGGAGCTGGAGAGTCTAATAGTACACTTTGGAGAATTGGTGAGTTGGTGACACATTTTACAATCACAGAGGAAATGAAGAAGAAATCAATTTTGTAATGTGATGGGACAGGAAAAAGTGTCTTTGATGGTGGGATTTTATAAGTGCCAGATGATAAGTGATGTTTAGTTTTTGTAAGAATGACTTACGTAATATACATAGATGAAAGACCAATCGAGTCACCTTCCACCACACCAACTTTTGCATTTAATTTCCTCTTTATAATTATAAGAACTCATGTGGACTTATTTTGGGCACCAGAATATGTTTTAACCTAATACTGTTTATTTTGAAATCTATGAACATTATCTTTTTCAGTTGGGTAATCTTTGGTAAAATTTGTTTCTTGTTGTGGGAGAATTAAGGCCTTGTGCATTTAGGCTAATCAGGTTAAGATTGACCATATTTAAAAAAAAAAAAAAAAAAATCTTAGTAATCTAAGTAATATTTACAGAGATCAGAGAGGCTCAGTACAAAACAGGTTTGAAGCCAAAGTTTAGTTGAGGTTGAAAACAGGCAGAAGTGACAACCAAGCAGGCAGGTCATGTATGACAAACTTATCCGGTAGGAGAACAAAACTCAGTCAGATAAAGAAAATAATGGGAACCCTAAGGCGGAAGCAGTGGAAGGGAATGAATGGAAGTGGGCCCAACCTGTTCCCATTCCCAAGTTATCAGATACCGTCGCTTTGTAATGCCCCTTGGCGTCTCATAGTGACACACCAGGCACCTTTCTAGCATATGTTAAGCACAGTTGAAACACATCGTAACGTACTAAAGATTGTGAAACGGTTGCAGTTAGGTTTAGACAACGAAGTCATTGGTTAGGTTTAGAAAAAAGATCATGTTTTGGCTTATAATTAGTGTGTTTGTTATTTAAGTATCCCGATGTAAAAATGTTGTGAGTGACATCAGTGTGCAACGACTGTGGATAAGAACATTACTTTTAAACAACACTGCTCTTCAGAAGCAAGTAAATCACCACAGACACCCATGTTAAAATGCCCATTTTTTACAGCAGAAATAAACATGTTTACATCCTGGTACAATATAGCAAATTTCCCTGTTCATAAGAACTATACAGGGGGTCATTTTTTTTTTATATAATTCACCCGTTTTCATTCTATTAAGGCTTAAAATTCTGCAAAATACTGGTGGAGCCACTTTGAGTGACAGGGTAACTGCCGATAACACCCCCAGCCTCTCATCCAAATATGGTCACGTCTGTCTCCAAGAAAGATGGTGACAGCTGAAATATCGAACTCGAGGCTTCGAAATGGCAGTACATAAACGAATGGGTGATGTCATGGTAGCTACATCCATTATTTTATACAGTCTATGCCACTAAGGACACAAACAGTGTTGTCCTGGATAAAAGTCAGTTTTTGTTTAACCCATCCACCTAATTGGACTGTCTCATTCTTTTAACTACGTAACTTTCTCTCAGCTTCAGGTATGCCATGGATGGGCTTGCATTGGAGTTAAAAGCGCAGTGCGTTTCATAAATGCCCCAAGGGCTGCCTTTTGCGACAAAGTGTAGGTATTTGACGCACAGGAAATGAGAACGGGGTGGTAGGTTGGTTATCTATAAATGGCTGAAACACAGGGTTACTGCAGGACAGGGAGGAGTGACAGTATCTGAAACAACAGGAGAGTAAGTACATGGCAGAGGAAAAGAGCAGACAATGTGGCTGTCATTGTGACAAGCTGCTGGCTGCTGGCAAAGTAATCACTGAGTGGATGAAAGAACAGGTAGACAGAAAAAAAAGAGAAAGAAGAAACACAGCTTTAATGGGAAAGAAAAAGATCTGTCTGATTGGAATGTAGTTTTAGATGTATTAATAAAAACACAAAAAGAAAATCATGCTAAGTGAAACCAGATAAGGAATGTTCGCAGAGCTTTTATAAGCCTTCTTAGGGAACTAATTAGAAATCAATTGAGGTATATGTCCCTGACTGTATTCAAAGTAAGGACTTGATTTTCATGCATTTTTTTTTATAATTAACTAATAACTTAAGGTCCGGCAGTGCAGTGGTAAGCCATGCTAGTACCTCCCATTACTTCACACACAAGCACAAACATACACACTCTCATTTTTGAAAAAAAAAAAAAGTCTGTTTCTGTAATCCCTTTGACTTTAACATGAAACCCTGCTTGCACAAGAAGGAAAAAATCACCCCAGTCTATTCATTTCTTTACAGGATCAAGTTTTCTACCTAAACCTTTTAAGGGCCACCATGAAAGTGGAGATCAAGGCAAAAAAATAAATAAATTTAAAAAAGTGAAATGAGGCAAAGAAAGAAACAAGGATGAAGAGTAGTTGGAGATACTTCAGAATCAGTTTAAGGAACAGGAGACTGCTTTTTGACTTGTTTAATGGTTAATGCCAAGATTTCTTTGCTCCACGGACCTTGTGTTGTGTTACAGTGAGTGAAAAAGGAA
This sequence comes from Epinephelus awoara, assembly GCA_035609425.1. Classification (NCBI taxonomy): domain Eukaryota; kingdom Metazoa; phylum Chordata; class Actinopteri; order Perciformes; family Serranidae; genus Epinephelus; species Epinephelus awoara. The sequence goes on along the minus strand of CM069294.1, from coordinate 40,403,021 downwards.
CAAGATTTTTGATCCCATACTGGCTAAAAGGACACTGATTGGGAACACTGGGAGAGGCGATGGTTATCTTTAATGGGCCATCTTCCAGCAGTCTCACTCCCTTGCTTGGGATGACAAGACTAAAAGAAATTAAAGGAGGGAGGAGGAAGTAAAGGACACATTTGGACTCGGTGAAAGTGTGCCCATGAGGAAATGATCCAAGAACTTAAGGGGCCAGAGTCAGAATCTGTTTTCTTCTCAAATAATCCTTCTTTCCAACAAGAGTCAAGCCAATTTATTTTCTTAAATCTCTTTGATAATCTTTGGGTCTTTCATTTCAGCCCTTTCACATACACACTCTCCTTTCCATTTGAAAGCCCTGAGCATTCTCTCATTTTGCCTTTTTGCTGTCTCAAAGGTGCCTGTCAAAAATGGTGTCTGATTTCTAGTATGTGCAGAGGTGGGGGTTATGTTTATATGGATGAGTAGAAGTAAGAGAGAAAAGGCAAATTTAGAGGATAATTCACACAAAACAATGTCAACAGTTTACATGGGGACTATTTCTTTGGTAGAAAGTAGGGGAGAGTCACCTTAAATATTAAGTATTACAGTTGTAACAAGCATGTTTTCTCCACACAGCTGTCTGCATGTTTCTGTTCTCCATCAGTTAGCAAAGCATTCAAATGTAATGCATGCTAGTTGTGGTATGTAGGAATGCTAAAGCACAGATGTGCCCGGCAGCTCATTTGTGACACCTGTTACATTTCTAACTGCCCAGGTTTGCGAGCACAGCTTGATTACCTTGTATACATACCGTATTACATATGTAGACCTTGGCTATAGCATAGACTGTAAGACTTAGTGACTTGAGGTGTTGCTTCAGCTACCCTCCAGGGGTCAGTGCGCAGTTACACACAGGCGTGCCTAAGGATGCATTCAGTCAGATGTCATTCAGTATTCTTAATCTATTCAACTTAAAGAGGCAACAGATAGGATTCGGGGTTTTTTAAGCTTGGCGCCACCTAGTGTCAGTGGGGTTGCGTCAAGCCACCGGTACACCTCTATGTATATGTAGAATGAGAAGGTGAGTGGACTAAATAAATGAGTAAAGAGACCGAGCAACAATTATCAGATTTATCTGAAGAAAAAACAAATAGTAATGCAAATAATTATAGCAGAATGCACAGTACCAGTACACACAGCTCACAGTAAATGATACCAATATGTACAGTATCAGTTCAAACAACAGTAGACACAGTGGAATTATACAAATATACACATGTAAACAGTCCCATTCTAGAATAAACTGTACCATATGGAAACGATGCGGCTGGTTGGTGCTCAAATTGAATGGGAAACAAAGTCAAGTGTTCACTTAGCTGGGCGTAACTTAGCTGGGTGATGTCCGTCAATAGCTGCCTCCATGAGAAGAGGACAGAAGGAAGGGAGGGGGGTATCACTGTCCGAGGGCTGCCGTAGAATGGCAACAGAATGTCAGCCGACCAACACTCGCTACCTGGTCCCTGGTTGCTGCGATTTGCGATGCTTGCCAGCTAGGAATGAACTAGCAGCCAGTACAGTACGGTCCTCTCTCGGCTAGCTAACATTTATCCGTGTTACTTACTGATCCATTAGAAAGAAAGCTGGACATCGGTTTTGAAGCCTCTTTGGTCACGGAGCTCCCTCCATGTCTTCAACGCCTGACTGAGGTTTACTCTTGTTTTTCCTCTTCTTTTATCACTCTCCTTTTTGTGCATCCTCGCTTCCTCAGACAGATTAGCTCATTTTCTTTTGCTAGGCCGTTTTTCACTTGTCTTTAAACTTTGTCTGTCTGCCATTGTGCTCGTGACTCAACTATCTCATGCCTAACTCCTCATAAGGACCAGCTCCGGCCAGTCCCTGATTGGCTGGCCGACCAATTTCCCAATACGTGACGCGTTTCCTGCTCTAAAGCAGGTTTTTTTCAGATTTTCTTTGCAGATGTTCTTCGGCATCGGTGGCAGAAGCTTATTGCAAAGATTGCAAAGCCACTAAGTAACCTAGGTAAACGCTGATAGTCTGATTTTACTGTGGCCACTACCCTGTACAACCCATTTTCATAATGATAAATTTAGGAAAAGCTATCTGTTGCCTCTTTAACTATATATGTGGATGAAGCCTAATGAATGTATTTGCCAAAGAGGAAGGAGGTGAATGCTCCAGCTGCTACATCCCTTAAGTTTTAATAGTATCATTATGTTTAATAGATTATATCACATCCTTGGTATAAAATCAGTGTGGAAACAGCTGCTTGCCTTGACCTCCACGGCTCCATAATATAGGCTAACTGGCAACTGTTTAAATGTGCATATTTGGCTACATTTGTCTGTGAGAAAGACAAATAAGTTGAGTTATGAAGAGGAGTGTTGTCAAATGATACAGTGGAGAATTAAATAAATGGACAGAAATTGTTGCAGCCTCCGAAACACGAGAAGAGTGAGAGTTTGGGACAGAGACTTGTACGAGTTACCCCCCTGGAGTGTTTTTTGGGAGTTCACAATAAACGGGCCTTTTTTCCCAAACGTTACTCTGGTCTCCTGCTCGTAAGTGATCCATTACAATACTTTAAACATTATAGAAACATCTTCGTACTTCATACCTTGCTGAAATTAGAAAATAAGTTGGCAAACCATCGATATAATAACCATGTTGCTCCTTATATTGGTAATTCAACAATTAGGTCATGCACTCATATTGTTCAAAAAGACTGGATCCTACACTGTGCATTATGCTCCTAAATAAGATCTTTTGTTTGACCTTAAAGGGACATTGTGTAACATTTTCAGTTGTTTATTGGCAAAAATTGATGTCTGCATTCATCAATATGTCATCACTGGTGTAATATTACCTCCACCAATAATCTGACTTATTCTCGTAAAAGGAGAATTTCAGATTTGTTTGTACATTGTGCGGGTAAGTCGTCTGTGGGGTTCCATTACGTTTCGCCATCTTGAGAATACACCCGCCAGCAAGGGACATACAGCACCGCCTTTGGCGTTTTCGTTGAGAGCCAGGCCAGCACTGCGTGACTGAGGAGCCGAAGGAGAGGAGCAAGAGGCGCTTCGCTACTACCCTGGCACATTTGAAACAAAGTCCCACTCTTTGAGCATAATGCAGGATCATGCATATGCAGCATCATGGAAGACGGAATCCTTGTCGCCAAGAAAGCGCAAAAGGGAATAGAAAAGGCAGCGTGACCGGCGAATTAACAGAACAGAACGAAGGCCCACATCGGGGTAGCATTTCCCAGGTAGAGAGAGCTGCTGAGGGAGAATGGTAATGCAATCACAGGCCAGCGCCGCTGTTGGCTGTTTGCCGCTGTTAGCGGCCAGTCGCTAACAGCCTCATCCCTCTCCTCGCATCACTGCGCCGCTGTTAGCCGTTAGCCGCTGTTAGCCGTTAGCCGCTGTTAGCGCTGGCCTGTGATTGTATTACCTTTCTCCTTCAGCAGCTCTCCCCACCTGGGAAAGGCAACCCCAATGCTGACCCTTGTTTTTTTAATTCGCTGGTCACGCTGCCTTTTTGATTCCCTTTTGCACTTTCTTGGCGACGAGGATTCCGTCTCCCGTGATGCTGCAGAATACATGATCCTGCATTATGCTCAAAGAGTGGGACTTTGTTATGCGGCAGCAGTGCCGCTGGCCACTAACAGCTGTTTCAATTCACATCCGCCCCAACAGTCCTACGTTGTAAACACAGCCAGCATGGTGAGGAGGGGGTTTGTCAACTCGCGTCGCGTGTGTCTGTGTAGCAGCCTGAATGAATACTTCATGTAGTATCGGATGACATGGTTTCATCAGTGTTATCATAGCTTTTTGGTACACAGCGGCTGTTGCAATTCGTGTTTGAAACAGTGAGGTGCTAGAGTGCGCCATCTGTTTGAATGCAATACTATATGATTTAAACGTTAGATGGGAGAAATTACTACACACTGTGGCTTTAACTGCCATCTTTCAGACTCCATTGGCCAAACTTTGTAGTGCAGGCTTTCCAATAAAATGGTGAATTTATAAATGTGCATCAGCTCTAGAGCCTACACACATGGCCCACGCCCAGTGTTGCCAACTCTCAATAAGGAAAGTAGCTATTGGCTGTCCTAAAGGTCTCTAGAAGTCTAGATGTTGGCTATTCCCCAAATTTGCATAATTGTCCATGTGCATGTTACTGTAATGGACGCTGTAAGAGAGAGGACTAGTGTCATGGGAGAGGCAAAAATTCAGTAAAAAACACCCTGAATATGTTTAGAACTACAAATAAACTTTCTTCCATCTTCTTAATGTAACACTTCCAACCCTCCTCCTTTATCTGGCTTGGGACTGGCAAAAGTGACCAAAAGGGACACTCTGGCTTCTTTTCCTTAGGTATTTTTTTTTTGTTTGTTTTTCTCAGTGCATGAACTTTAACATTTTTTACTTTTTTGTATACAGTCTACATTAACAATCTAAATGGACCAAAAAGCAACAATAGATAAAGCTGTCAATGGCAATGTGAAAAATGATGGTAACTAATCTGGGCCTAATTCAGGTACATTGTTTTTCTGTTTTTCAGACCCCCCTCCACACACACTCATGCTGTGCTGGCTCACAGAAAGAGTGGGTCATTGTCATTTTGGTCAAGGCTCTCTATGGCAAGTTCAGCCACTAAGGGACCTGACTTAAATAAGTAAGCAGCTGATGTGCCAAAAAGCTGCAAAACGTTATCAGGCAGCTGGTGCTCATAGCAAGCCTCACCAGACAGATTCAGTCCATACCAGATGTACAGGATGGAGTTAAGGGTCTGCAAGGACATCCGATTTCTAAGTTTGCTTTTATACCACACTCATCTGTCTGAATACTCTCTCGACTTCAGCATTCAAGTGTGGCAAGGACAACACAGACACAGCAGCCATGACAAGTTGTTGAACTTCGAAATCTCACTCCAGAAACCCAGAGTGCTTTTTGTCTCGTTCCCTTTACTAAGATGGATGGCACGCCATTGCTGGACAATCTTGTCGATCACTGCAGGGGAGTAGCCAAGGAGCTTGGCTATTACTCTTATTGTGCTTCAGAGTTTCCTCCACATTGAAAACTGACGTACTGCAATGCTTCGATGTTGTCCAGCAACCAACTGTACCTCACCCAGCACCGACTTCAAAAAAGTCAGATACACTGTACATGGAGTGTAAAACCTCAGCCATGTAGCAGTTTTCACTTGACTTAGTGACTGCAAAATGCAGCCTAAGCTCCTCCCACTGGTCCAAAATGCGTGAAACCGCAGGTTCAGTGAAAAGCCAACATGTGGATGTATGTATGGATGCCGGCCACCTACGGGACAGTCACACAGACATTTGGTTATCTTATACTACATACAGAGAGGAGACATGAATCATCGATACTGTGTGTGTGTGTGTGTGTGTGTGTGTGTGTGTGTCTTACCTGTGGACAGGCCCCTTGTCGAGGTAAACTTGTGTTTAAAATAAATGCTTATGGTCAAGCAGGTCGCACAACAGTGCTCACAGCTGCCACACTGTTGAGGGACTGGCCTGGTATTCTCGGACCATAAACCATTCTGGAGAGGCTTTTGAGAAGGTACCTTAAATACACAATGACAGAAACAAAGACAGAGGGACACAGTCAGAGAGGATTAAAAATAGGGCAAAACGTGAGAGAAGAGGGGGAGAATCCTTGTTAAATTATCAGGAGAGGCCAGATATCATACCACAATAATAATAGTAATATCCCTTTCTCACGATGCAGCCACAACCAAAATCAATCACTCAGGCACTCGGGACAATGGCGTCCAGTTTCCACTAGGATGTTTTTCAACTTAATGTCTTGAGTGCATCTCAATGGCTGCATCCACCATCTGCTTCAGGATGATCTGTGACAGAGGGTGAAACAGATGAGTGAATGGAGTGGGGTTGGAGTTAAATATTCACTTCAGCAAAATCTGTTAGCTTTGCCGGCTAAGCAATAGCCCTGTGCATATACACCCTCAAAACCAAATGTGTTTTTACACCTCAGCATCAGGGGGCTGAGCACCTCAATACAGATCAAACAAACAAGATATGATGTATTAATGAGTGACCTTCAGAGATGCTGGTTGGTGGACTTGTTACCTGGACAGACATAGGGCTGTAGTCTCCTGGTCGACTTGTCGATTAGGCCTATTTGGTCGATAGGCTCTCGTCTGACCATATTCTCATTGGTCAAATAATCACTGTGTTACCCTTCATAAGGAGAAAAGTGCTACATCAACAGCTTTCCAGGATTCCAGGCGGGGGAAATGTGTCCAGATAAAGACAAGTGTTTGTCTGTCAATTCTGCGATTTCAAAATATATACGGTGCGCACTGTTGTCCTTGCTTAGTGTAATACTCCGTCGTAATTTACAATATATACACATTATAATAAAGATATGGGATAGGCTATAGTCAAGATGGCACCACCCGAGTGGCAGCTGGTTACAGTAGTTCCAACCCCCCTTCGTGGATGTGCAGTATGTGGTTCTGAGCGAAGCAGTGGCTAATGTGGCACCTTTCCTGATCTCGTAATTATGAGATCCTGATCTCGTAATTATGAGAAAAGATCTCATAATTACGAGATCTTTTCTCATAATTAGGAGATCAGGATCTCGTAATTACGAGATAAGGTGTCTAATTTTTTTTTTATCCAGTGAATGCAATGCGCTTCCATACTGTCCTGTCCCAAGTTCATCTACTAAGACAGATCCATGTCTGGGAAGGAGTTACAAAGCAGCGATTTTACTGGCCTCCCGGACCCCACTCAGATAGGCTCCTGTTACAGTCTGCGGGAAGTGCCTGTGGGTTGCCTGGAAACGGACAAACACAGCAAATGTTATCAAGCTAAATGCCGAATACTTAATTACATTCTCTCAAACATGAGGAACTAACTGATACATGTAGTAGGCTAAATGATTATAAACCCTCACCTCCCCAGCAAAGAACACTTTTCCCAGAACATCTTCAGCAATGATGTCATAAGCTTCCCCACTGCCTCCCCTCTTCACAAAGCTGTAGGACATTCTGAGACCACAAGTCTTTTTCCAGCATGTGACAAAGTACTTCACCGACTCATGGACCTCCTAATGAAGAAAATGGAGACAAAATCAGGATAAAGAAAATCTTGTCATTTTAATAGTGCACAAATAAACAGGTGTATGATTCTTTCTTTCTTACCTGCTCCTTGAACAGTTCCATATCTCCCAAGGGCCTAGATTGACTATGACAAGAGAATCTGCTCAGCTTCAGATCTGGTCCAGTGTGCTTCCACAAGCGTACTCCAGGTTGCTGAGGTGAAACTCCTCCAACTCACTGAACTGGATACCAGACTCCTGAAGGAAGTTCTTGTAGACCTCCTGGACCTTTTCTGAGGGAGGGAAATGTTTTCAATGAAAATTAAATATACTGTAGCACAGTATCCTTATTTTCCTTACAGTATGTGCACATGTACTGTATTCTCTGTTGGATGAAGCAAGGAAGGCATCTGTAAGGAAAAGGACGGTTATGGTTACCCCCCAGAGGAGTGTCTTGGTTCTGAAACTTGTCCTTCCTCCACTCTGCCATTACATCCAAGATGGCGTTGAAGTGGTAGTCCATGCGCTTGTCTATAGCACATGGACATGCACATATAGACATAGACAGACAGACAGACAGACGTGCTGGGCTGAGCTCGGCTGGGCTTGACTGAGCTCGGCTGTGCTGGACAGGGGTGGGCACAAGAATCCTACCACACATAGACTACTCATCAATGGAAGCAGCAGCACCACTGAATTCCCACTAGTGCCCTTTGAAAAGGACAGATTTGTTGACCTGCTGCCTGTTGATGCCACTCTGCAGCTGAAGTGTTGTGACTTTGGCGATGTGGTGCAATCCTAACTTGAAGAAGAGGGACACAACTAATCACAGCAACTTGTTATGGTGATTGTCAATGCCAAACTGAGTGTCGCTTGTGTGCTCCCCAAGCAAAAACACATCTTTCTGACCGATCCTCTTCCTCACGGCATAGGTGACCTCTGCCACTTTGATGGGCTGGGACCATCTGGAATCGGCTGATGCCTGGCAAATCACCCACTCTGTTGCTCTGATGACCTTCATTGTGTCTTTGGATGGAACCATCAGACCTCCATTGTTCTTCAGGGTCAGCAGCTGGTAGCTCTCATCCTCCTCGGCCGACGCAGCGTCCATGACCAGGCTGACCCGACACTCATCACAGGACAGCTTTTTCAAAGTCTGCCGCACAACAAATCCTGAGATGTAAACCAGGGCATTGGATGGGAAGGTAACTGTGGTCATGTACCAATGCAGGAATGGCAGCTGCAGGACATAACAACAGCTGATAGGACAACAGAAGTATTAACTTCGTAGGACAGGGATACTATGCCATCTTCTGCTGTGGCTGGTAGGGACTCTGTGTCATCCTGTGTGGTGACATTGCCTCTCCTGCTTGGTTTTACACCACACCGGGCTATCAGACAGTGGAATATGTACTTGAACTGGCTGGCAGTAGGATTGTTATTCCAACCCCCTAAAAAAACACAAGATAAATATAAGAGATACACAATATATCAACTGCCTACAGCTTTGCATCAAAAAGCACCTTCATGGACACTCCTTGCTCCCCCCAGACATCACTGAATGATCAAAATTCCACATAAATAAATTTCCATGGCGTTCTCATACAGTTCAGATTTTCTGGTGGTGACAAATTGGATAGCAACATTCAGACATGTAAACATTTTACTAAATAATCAAAATGGCTTCTATGACACTTCTGAGATACTGTATGTTTTCATTACTTTGTGTCACAGCTGCTAAATATGAACCCTACCTGATCCTCTGATGAAATTAAAAAGCAGTTCCAAGTGGTCCAGGCTGAAACGGTAGTTCAGGACATATCGCTGTCCTTCAAGCAGCACAGGAACCATCAACATCAATGTGTCGATGTCAACAATGAATCCCAGGACAGAGAGGAACCTTCAAAAGCATATTACTTGTTACTAGATGATCATGCCAAAACAAGACAAGAGAACAGGGATGCAAAGACATGGGTGCAAACACAGGGTGAAAATAGTGGATGCTCCCAGAGTAGCACTTGCTCAGGGAGTTAGCAAGCAACAAGGAACAAAGTGAGTTAGCACCCAGCGTCTAACTCTGCAAGGACCCTGAGCGACCAGCTTCCCCGGATCAGAACCTTTGGAACAAAGGACCCAACAAAGACTACAGCTGAAACCACACCTCCCCAGCCTTCTTCTGCCGGCTAACAAAGCAGCACCACCAAAACAGTTAACAGTTAAACAGTCTTGCTTTACAGGCTAAGCAAGACTGTTTAACTTGTTCTACGTGATTTGATGCTGTTCACTGAGTTATTGTTGTGATAGATTGCAGTTAGTCACTGATTAGTTGGCTTCGCTACAGCTAAATGTTTAGTTTGCCAATACTGTTCACAAACAGATTCTTGCATGCAACTAAACAATCTCTGTACTAATTCAGACCGTTTGCAACACACATTCACATAGACTCATTAACAAATAGGCTTTCAACAGAGCTACACCCAAACAGGCATTTCAAAGTTCCCGCTTCTTTTCCTTTGTCTTTGTCCTGACCACATGGTCAGAAAGACACCTCCCTGACCGGAAGCCAGCCTTGATTGTGCCATTTTGGTAGTTCTCTGTTGTCAGACATTTTATTTTGTAGGCCAAACGGCTACTTGATCACCACACCCGTCTGTTTAATGTTGCACAAGAGTGAATAAATAGTCAACCTCCTGCTGCGTCAAGAACCCCGAAATCCTTCAGGCGTTACTGTTAATTTTGATTGTTGTCATTAATTTAATTATTAATAAAACTCCAAATTAATAGTTGAGACTGATACCTTTATTGGCTATCATTTTCCCTTTACGGGAATGGTTCCCCACGAGGGGATTTAATGTTAATTAAGTCACATTATTTAACATAATTATTAATTATTAATAATTATTAATTATTTGCGATAGCCAATTAAACCCCAACATATTTGGTACCTCCGTGCGAAGCTGGGTGAAGTGGAGGCTGCGGAGGAAACACTGGGATGGGTTTGTCTGGAGCTTGAGTTATTAGCGACTCGGCCCCAGCAATGGCGTTACGGTTGTGTTAAGTGAGTAAGTTAGCCCGGCAGCCCAGCTAACATTTTCAAATAGCATTGTAAAATGTAGCCTCCCCGCCAGGCCACATTTTTGTAATATATTTGCTGAGATGGAGGCGAGGCTCAGTGACTAGAGGAGCTGATAGAAACGCTCCATAGCTGTTAAGTTACTCCAGTAGCCGGTGGCAGCCGACCCAGCTAGTGCTAACACCGGGAGCTAACGCTAACGTTCCTCCTCTTCTCTGTGAGTGAGAGCGATGCTTTAGCTAAAACATCGCTTCAGGTTAAAGTGGGAAGAAGCAGCGGGTTTATCAGGCAGCTGAGTGAAGCTGGGTGAAGAGGAGGCTGCAGAGGAAACACCGGGATGGGTTAATGTCCGGAGCTTGAGCAGCCCGTGAGCCAGGCGAGCAGCCTGGCGGACTCTAGCCGACCCAGCTAGTGCTAACACTGGGAGCTAACGCTAACGTTCCTCCTCTTCTCCGCGAGTGAGAGCCATGTTTTAGCCTAGCAGGCAGCCCGTGAGCCAGGCGGGCAGCCTGGCGGGCTCTAGCCGATTTGGATCCCGACTAGTGCTAACACCGGGAGCTAACGAGAAGAGTAGGAGTCAATCAGGAACCCACGCTGTAGTTGACAATGTAAGCAGACAATCAGGGACTATGTTGTTGTTGACAGAAATGCAGGTTGCAGCTTGCACAACAGAAATGGCAGCTTCCAAAGCAACAAGCACTAATTTCAACGTTAGTAGAAGAAACACAGCAATAAGTGAAGTTATTGCAGAAATAGTCAGGAACAAGCGTATGCGCTCACAGAGTTTCTCAGAGGAAAAGAAGCTTTTTCTGTTCCTCCAAATGATTTTGGCTAAAGCTTGATTTATCAACTAGCTCTGCTGGTGATGGAGATGATCTTTGGTGTTTTGTTACGCTGATTGGTTGCCCACTGAAAGTGTTTGGGGTGACACAGAGTTCCGACTGATACAGAGAGCAAACAGAATGTTGAGCTCATGTCATCAGGATGGTCTAACCAGGATGGTGAAAATACTGTGGGTTTATGCATGCTTAAATTATTGTTTATTTAAATGGAGTCTGGTGGGTTTGGCAATAACAATTTTGTGTCTCTTTCTGTTTAAAAAAAGAAGGATCTTATTCTTACTCTAACTCTTAAAAAAGGTCCATGTCTGTAGGGATCAGACACTTGAATTGAGCTTGTCAGTAGCAAAAACAAGCACTTTTAGTTGAGGTTCATTGATGATGTGAAATTGCCCCAGCTGGTTATGTTGCAGCCTGCCTTAATGCTTGTGGCTGCAGCTGTCTCGCTTAATTCTAAACCAGTTTCAAAAACTGTTGTTCCCATGAGTCACTTAGACTCAAAGACATGAGAAAAGAGGTTGATGTCCAGATTGAAAACTGCCAAACTTACCCTTTAAGAGTATGAATCCAATATATCTCAGCAGAGCAGTGAATTGACAACGTCACCAACTCTAGGAGAGGAAGAAATTGTTCTCTCCCCAATAGCAGGGGTAGGAAACCTGCTGCTCCGGAGCTGCATGTGGCCCTTTAGGTCCCCTCCAGTGACTCCTTTTCCTCCAAATTTTGCTGAACCTCAATAGCGATGACTAGTCTTGAGTCTCCCTAGGAAGGCTAACTATGGATTCCATATCCAAAAACCAAAATGTCTCTGAGGAAAATAAAGAATTTAGTAATCTCAAGTGCTTTATCATAGGCAACTGGACTTACTTGAGTTTCTTGTGTCGTTGACCCCCTCAGCCATCCCTTCCCAGACGACTTAACACCCATTCTCACCTGGACCCATTGAACCGGAATGACACATAAGATGGCCTGGTGGGTCAACGACTCACATGTGACCTTTACAACTCTGAAACTCAGACCTCACATGTGACCTTTACAACTCTGAAACTCAGACCTCACGTGTGACCTTAACAACTCTGTAAGGGTTTACACCCACACAGAGTTTAACACCAAAACTGCCAGGGGTCACTGTATACCTAAAACCACCAACGGGTTAAATTTACCTGCTATTAGAATGCATTGATTTTCAAGGTACAACGTCTATTTATTTATCATTTTACAACACAGTTGTATAAATGAAATGCTATTGTAATCCCTTAATGCTCACAAAATTACAATTTGGCAAACATGGCAATAAAATAACAATAAACTTGATGTATAACACTTTCCTTAACAAGGTTCTTCACAGAAAAAGAAAAAACAGCAGATAAAACAGCATTGATCGATGATTGATTGAAAATTGTTGGTTCATTCCTTCGCTTACTGACAAAGGGCTTCTCCAGCTTCAGGACCACATTCTGTCCAAGGTGTTGCGTGGCTGGCCTGCTGTCATCTTTTCCCACATATGGGAAGCCATTCAGCATGTACTTGCTCTCAACATTGGCTGCCAGCCAATACTTGATCCCAAATTTGTCAGGCTAGTTGGGCATATATTAGTGAAGGGGCATCTGGCTTTCGTCGGGAAGAGTTGCTCATCCACTGTTATGTCAGACCCTGGCCTGTAGCATGCAATGGCGTTCTTTTTTTTGATCAAGGTATTTTTATTTAGTTTTACAAGTTATAGTTTACAATTTAACATAAGTACAACAGAACACACAGGGAGAAAAAAAACAAACAAAACGTAAATCCCATCCACCCCCCACAAATACCAGACATACAGAGTTCACAGTATGAGATACATAGTTCAGTGTACAGAACTCATATAGCCAGATACCAAAAAAACAAACAACATATACAACAAAAAAGAAATACAATAATAAAGATGACTGAGGGCAACAACAGAGGTTTACAGTGCTATATTGTCTGCTTCCATATCTTCAACAAACATTAAGAAAGGCTGCCATATGTTATAAAATTTTCTAGTAGACATGCAATGGCGTTCTGAATGAACCTGTCCCACACCTCCCTCAGGTGGTGTGGGACAGTGGTCAGTCGGCAACGCTGGGTCTCCTTCTGATCAAAGCGCAGGCAGCGCATGGTATCCTGTAGCGGTTCCTGGATAACGTGGTGTTGAAGAACGCATTGCCCCATTGTTCTGCCAAGAAACTTTGCATTTCAATGTTTTTGCCACAGAACGCCCCCCTCACATACAGCAGTGCAATGAAGGCCTTGTCAGTAGACATCCCAGTTGGTTCTCTCTCCACCCGCTCTGCACGCTTCAGCAATGGTGCATTCACGAATGTGGAGCAACATTACACCATCACACAGACACATAAATGCTGTGAGTTTGTCACAGATATTGCGCTGCGCGTGTGGTGTTAGAAAGCTGTGCGTGTGTTTGTGAGGAATAGCCTATAGGGCCAAACACACTGAAAGCGATAATCTCTCTCTCTCTCACTCTCTCATAGTGCTCTCCAAACAGGGATTACACAGTGTTGGTTGCTGGGTCCTCGTTTGACACTCCCAATTCAAAACAATGTCGGAGTCGCTTTCAGTGTGTCTGCCCCTTGTGTATCTATCATAATAATAAATGGTTTTTGTATAGTAAAGGTAGCTGACCCCTACCTCAGAGCTTTAATGATGAGCCTTATGGCTCTGCAGTGTCATGCATGTTGCACCCAAGTTTATGGTGTCCATAAACGTTTTATTTATTAGTTTAACTGATGCTCATCTGATCCCTCATAATTAGTTTAGACTGCTTATACTGACAAAAAAGTTCCATTATTCTGACTGGCCTCTTATTTCTTCTAATAAGTTCCTCCTGCACATATCCTCCATATGGCGTGGGGACAATACACACACAACTGTCTGTGTTTGAATTCTGTTCCACTGTTTCAGACACACAGGTTCATCCATATAACTGTAGTCGTATCTACAAGCTGAGACTCCAGCAGAGATGTCGGTCTCATTTAGCAGCCTTTTTCTAAGTGATATTCTCACGCTTTTATTTTGAAGGCGGGCTCTCTTGTGTTCCGGTACTGTTCCGCGGTGAAACCCAGTGCGGTATGAAGCTGACCGATGAATTCTAACGGGAGGGAGAAAAGAGGAGAGGAAAATGAAAGAGTGAGGGAGATAGAGAGAAAGAGTGGGAGAGAGGGAGGTAGAGGAGAGCTGTCGGACCATCCTACCAGCCGCTGCTCTAGAGGAGGGTGAGGTTTATAAATGTACCGTCGGCGCAAATCGTATTCGTCTTTGTTGCTGTCAAGACAGAAAGAAAAGCTGGCGTCCATAACGGGAGCGCGCCTTTATGCAAAATGAACATTCATTTTGCATAAAGGCTGTAGAAGTATGCCTCACAATAGGAGTTTAAATCTACCTTACCGTACTTTAGGGTATTTTGTGCCTCACTGGTCTCCTCACTGCTAATTTCCCAATATTTCAGCAGGGACTTGTACATTTGCTGTTGTGTTTGGCGTAGCCTACCACCTGGCTTAGACACGGTAGGATTTATGTAGTTTGCCGGTGATGTGGGTGCTGTGGGTGTCGATAGATGGGATCTGGTGTTTCACGTTATTCTGACTGCGACGTGAGCAGGAAATGCCGCTGTAAGCAGGCCTGTCCAGCCCATCTATCACACTGAATGAAAGGCTGCAGACAGTGAAGGAAAACAAACGCTGTTTGCTTTGGCTCAGATTGCACACACGCTGTTAGTGTGTGTGTGTGTGTGTGTGTATGTTGAGGTCGGTTACATGCCTGCGTGTATGTGTGTCTTCACTTTGTTCATGTGTGAATCATATCTGTGTAATCAGACACAGCCCCCCTGTGTGGTTGTTTCAGTGTTTCAACATGACAGCCCTGCGTCAGAGGAAGGGCAGCAAGGGGAAGGAGCCCCCCCTTGGTGCAGAGTTTCAGTCCCAACATCCCAACTGTTGCACCGACCATCATCAAGAGAAGATCTTGCACGGTGAGTGAGCCATCCTCCCACCCAGCTGCTTCTCATACACGTCTTTTAGGGCAGCAGCAGCAGCTGCAGTGTGACTGCAGAGAGTGCCCTTTGAGGAGTTAGTACTGTTGCCAGCCACCCACCCTGCCAAAGTGTCCCTGAGCCTGCTCCAGCTCAGGGACCTGTGTTCTGTATCTTACCCTGACCTCTGACCTGCTGTGGGTGCTGAATGCAAAGAAATGTTCTTTAAAGAAATACCACATTTTCATTACTTACTCTGTTGCTTAAAGTCCTCCTACATCTTCTGTACACATGTATATGCAGTCACGTTTTGCTTGGGTTGCATCCTCAGGGGACACCAGGCATAACACACTGAAGTTTTTTTTCTGCACAGATGGAAAAAAATTATATATCTTTTATACTGTATGAGTTACCTGTATTTCTGTAGTATCCACATAACAAAAGCCATCTGGTGTTGCCATGTTGACACAGTGGCATGGCTTCGTGCAGCACTTCAACTGAATGCAGCCATCATAAATTTACTGTTTCGATCAACCAACAACTAAGTACAACACTATGAATGCCCTCCCTCCAGGAGAGACTGCATACAAATATGTGCTGGTGTTGTGATGAAGAGGGTTTGTCCGTCAATACAGTATGCATTCCCCCCACCTAAATCTAAACCAGACCTGAAGCCCGAACCCTATCATCACGGCTGGTACTGCCCATTAACAGGGGGGAACACATTTCAATACAACAGCCCTATCCCCATGTTTAAACAATATCGTGTCCCCCTCTTTATGACATCCGGCTTCACACAGCTCCCCAGTGTGGCTGAAACACACTTTCTATTTCTGATGTGGTCGGACAACATGTCGAACAAGCTAGTACTGTCTGAGTCAGTGGCGGCTGTTGGTCTTTCAGGGGAAGCTCACTTTAAGTTTACATCATAAAATTTGTCATATTGTAGCGAGGCAGTAACTCATAAAAGGAACATTCAATTAAAGCTTTTTTTAACCACACTCATGCCATAGAACCACAGCATCCTCCCTGGAAGTGATGATTTTGTCGCATTTATCCAATGACCGTCTCGCTTTACTGCATGAAAAAAACCTGCTCAGCGCTGTCTCATAGGAATGCCTGGAGGCTCTGCGTCCACCGTGCTGACACGAGAATGTATGACAGGGAAGTCGTGTTCGAAAAACTGGTGATAAACAGCTGATGTTTGAACATCATAGTCATGATTTTAAACGCATCATAGCGCACATTTAATGCAATGTAAATTCTTATGTTAATGTAAATTCAATAGTGCATATTTGACAATTTTTTCTATGAAATTTTAGGGGAAGTTAAGCCTCCCTTGTTGTTTAAGAGCAATCGCCCCTGGTCTGAGTGTAAGTTGATCCAAAGTATCCACAATACGAGGACCCTGAAGCAGCTAAATGGAATTCAACCTTCATTACACGTTTGCTTTTCCCGATGTGACATCTTTAAGTGTCTTCTGTGCAATGCTATGTTTTTTTTAAAACTCAAAAGTTTCACTTAACACTTACTGACATGTTATTGGTCCTGCAGGTGACTGGTCATGGGGGGCAATAATCTGGACATCAGTTGGTTGGTCTGTGTCTGTTGGTCTGGGCCTGCTGTGCTGTATCTACATGGCCACACTGCATGAGAACGACCTGTGGTTCTCCAACATAAAGGTAAAAGCTCTCCACTGTTAGAATCTTTTAGGCCAAGTGAAGTGGTAGTGAAATGTCAGAGGAGGGTGTTACAGGGGTGCACCTTGGGTTGAAACAGACCGCTAGTAAGTTAATGTAAGGTTGTTGAATGTCTCTCAATCTAAAGGAGTGTTTGACCATGCCAGTAAGTGTCGCTGTGCCGCTTTGTCAGTGTTAATGTTATTAGTAACACTTGTGCCTCTTCTGCTACAAGTCAGAATGTCTGCTGTGAAAAAAGCCCATTGCAGCAGCAGCAGTGGTAGTGCAGGCAGCAGAGTGCTATTATAGATCCAGTGTTTCTGCTATATGAATGTAGGATATTGGATATTGCCGCCGCTGCTGCTCCTTCAAAACATTTATTTTATATTCGGTGGAATATTGCAAAAAAACACACATTCAGTATTCGGTTGAATAAGTGAAAAGCAAGGCCAAATAATAGCAGCGTGGTTCGATAACGCAATCAAACAGTGTGCGGTGACGGAGTAAAATGTCGGCAGTGTGGCGATATTTTACTCAGTCTGTCACCGCACTCACATTTGCAACTAAAAATAGTTTTTCGCGGGCAAAATAAATCATTCAGCACGCTGTGTGTGAGTACAGATTTTGACCAGCAGCAGAAACGAAACGGCTGTCACAGACACGGACAGGAATTTATTCCTGTCAAATACGGTGGCACATGATAACGGCTTACCGGAGAAGTCCAGCTCCAGGTGAATAACTTGTTGTCATGACTGCCCAAAAGTACCTGGACAGCCGAGCCATGGCGGCACACAGTATGTGGAGTATCAGAGGAGAAACGAGCCGTTCATATTTCTCTATCTGTGGCAGGTCCACAAACCTCACCACACTTTAGGGACTGTTCTTTACTTTACTGTCAGGGAAGTAGGGTGGCTGGTTGATTCTTATTTTATTTATTTATTTTATTTTTTTTAATATTTTTTGTTCATCCCCGCTGCTGAAAAAAATCCTAGAGGAAACACTGAGATCAGACAATGAAACTGTCATTTGTTAGTTAGTTTATTTGTCAGGGACAGTGCAAAACACCTTGTAACAGGTTAAAATAACTTAAGCAGATGTACTGCATATATGATTTATAGCTAAGGCTAATTTATGACCCCTGTCTTTGGTTAGGCTTTTTTTTGCTCAAAAGGACAGCTCACCCCCAAATCAAAATACATATTTTTCCTCTTACCTTTGGTGCTATTTATCAGCCTGGACTGTTGTGGTGTGAGTTGGTGAGTGTTAGAGGTATTGGCTGTAGAGATGTCTGCTTTCAATCCAATATAATGTAACTAGAAAGCTTGTGCTGCTCAAAGTGCCAAAAAATACATTTGAAAAACTCAAGAGCAATGTCTCTTTCCAGACATCATGACCTGGTTAATCAAGATAATCCACAGAGCTTGTCATGAGCCATGCAGAGAGAAGATTTTCTGATTTTCTAATGCAATGATTAGAAATATTCAAAGAATGAATTCAGTCTACATGACAGTACAGGTGGGTGGGTATCTACTGGCTTAAGCACCGAAAAGATATCATAACTTGTAAGACCCTAAATTGGTGTTCTGTTGTGTTGCATTCAGGGGCTGTCATCTGCTGTATCTGGAGGCCACTGATGTTTTTTTCCACTGTACTAATGCCTACATATCGAATAGATAGTACAGGTGTTGTTTTTGGGTACATTTGACAGCAAATAGTTTTAAGCAAGTAGTGTCTGGACAACGATTAAAGCAAACATACCAGGCCAAACTGCAGAGAAATGACATTGTGTAACATTAACTTTAGCAAGGCAGCACGGCATGAAGGACGTTTTATAAAATAACTGACATTCAGTGTGTATTGTCATTCATAATTCACAAGAAAAAATCAATAGCGTTTCACAAGCTATTTGTCTTTAGTAGGGCAAATTTAAATTGCCAGGTTTTTGTGGGGAATTTTCTACAACATTCGAATGCTTCACAGCTTTTTTTTTCTTTTTCCATTTACTATATTCTGTTTAAATCTGTTAGTTCTGCACAGATGCAGATATAGATTAGGCTGATATTACTAGTACTTTACTATTTGTAGAATTAGATTCTAGGGGTGGCTGTGTGGTATTGTTTCTGACTTGTGTGAACCAAACATATCTAATAAGCCAATAAAGTCTTAAAGTCAATATGTATTGAAAAGGGATAGATGTAATCTTTTCTAAAGTTCACAACCAGTTTTTATGTGATACAATATTCTGCTTCAATCCATATTTGTCAGCATTTAGCCTTTTTTTCACTGCAGGCACTGTTTGTTCTCCTTCCTGTCACACCCAAAGGGAGGCACGTACCTTTATTAATGGTGCAGTCTAACAGTAACCTAACATTGCCATAAGTTAAATTTATTCTTTAAGACCGCAGCAGACAACACCTTACTGTTTTCATTTTGTCCCCAACCAAGCATCATATATTAGGATTATAAACATATGGATTGTGTTTCACTTATTAGTAATCCCTAATGTTCTTATTTGGCTGTTTTATCATTTCTGTTTAATTCAATAACGCAGGAGTGAGAAAATGACTTAACTTCATAATTTTTCAACCTCGACCCTCTTTTCCCATGTTTTCGTGTCTAAATGACTGATGTGATAAACAATTTTGAAATTGGTCCAGTATTGAAAGAAAAAGGGTTGCAAGCGGCAGCCACAAAATGCCCATAATGGGGGCAATTGTGCAATGTCACTGCATGTTTTGCCACAAATGGGCCTAGATTATCAGATCAAGTTCAAGCTAAAGGTAAAGAGTCACTTCAGGCACTCTTGATAACAACCTGAGCCTGTCTGTGGTAAAAAAAATAACCACCTTTAATGGATGTTCAGTGACAATGCACAATTGCCCCATCAGGTTATATTGTGGGCATTGAGCAGCTGCTGGCTGTTGCCCTTTCTCTCTCCCAACACTGGAATAATTTTTTAAAAATTGTTGATCACATTGGTCACTTAGAAACAAACACATGGGAAGATAGGGTCTAGGTTGAAAAATTTACCCTAAAAAGTAACATTGACTGTAACAAGCTGCTGTTACAGTATGTAAATCATTTCAGTTACTTTTCTTGACCAGCACTGATGCAAAACACATTTGCTAGTGATTGTCCTAACTGCATATTACTCCAGTGATTAATGATTTTAAGTTTCAAGTCAAGTACTTGAGTAAAACAACTGATTCTCCAGTTGAGGGAAAGGGCTGCTGTGATATACAGTGATTAAACTGATCTGTGTGACAGAGCAGTCCCTTAATCAAGACATTAAAATATAATCTTTATAACAATCTATAAATTAGACATTGCATAAATCAACTAATTGAAAAAGGATTGTTAGATTCATCGATAAAACAATTGCAAGGTGTAGCCCTGTTGTTATTGTTGCCAAGTCTTTTGTCCACCGATTACGCAACACAATGTATATGTAAATGTCTCAGTGGATTAGTAAGAGCTGTAAACCTACTGGCTGTATATCTCACTGACATTTTAACACCAACTTTTGCCGCTGAGTTTGTGCCAGCCCAGGAGAAAGATCTGGGAATGCCGAAAAAACACATGGAGATTTTTATGTCTTTTTATGAGGCACTTGTTAAGAGGCAGCAGAGATGACAGGATTGATGTACCTGACACTTTTATGAGGAGGTTATCTAAGGATTTGACATCCATGTGGAAGATTCATCAACCACATCACAGATGTGGATATTCACAGATGGAAAATATCTGCCGGTTTTAACATTTAAAAGCTCCACACACATTTTTGCTTATCTCAAGAGGAAATGTAGCTTCAAAATAAGTGCCAATCAGACACATCCCCTCCTCCAGTGTTCTCCGTTAAGAACACGTCATAAACACTTCATTTTGAAATGGGATGATTGTTTTTCCATGAGCTGCAGCAGATTGATTTTCTAGCCCTTCAAATGAACCACATGAAGTCTTGAAGCACCAGAGCGACTGGTGGTTACGCAGACCTTTTTAGAGTCTGTTCAGTGTTTGTTGTACAGCAACAGAACATTGTGCCCTGCCAGATATGATGTCATTTTTAAATCCCCCTTCCAAAGCTTCACCAGCACTCTGGTTCAGGCGGAGATATACATAGCAGCCTTCTATCTGGTTGACATGGCAGAACAGATTGCTCTGTCAGAGTCATAACTGGGGCAAAATGTAAATGAACAGCGTTCATTTACATCTTTTGTTTTTGTTTTTGCCTAATTTAGTGATGCAGTAATAGTCATTTGTTTTGAAAGATGAATGAGTCAACCGATGAAAGTAATGCAGGTCACTCACTGTGGCCTGGTTTAGTCTCATGTTGAGTGGTTTGCATATGAAGTAACGATACTGCTGGATTTTTGTATCCAAATGGCTCTTAAGGTTTATACCATAAATAGAGGTGTAAAGTTTAAATGCAGTCTGAGATATGGCTACATTGATACAAACTATGGATCCAACACGTGGTCATAACCAGTGTTGGGAAGGTTACTTTTGAAATGTAGTAGGTTACATATTACTAGTTATCCTGCTAAAAATGTAGTAATTAATGTAACTATTTTAATTACTTCATCACAGTAATGTAACTTATTACTTTTATTACTTTTTGATTACTGTTCTAACAAATGTTTTGAACTAGGCGATAAAGCTTAAAAGTCCTAAAACATAAGTGCATAAGTGTTGCACACAAATTTGTCCCAACAACTTTTCTGATCTGCCTGAAAATATCCCAAAGGAAGAATTCCTGCACAACGAAAAGATGCAAAGCAACAGAACAAATGTTATATTCTACATATAAACTTGTTACCAAAAATAATATATTTATATGTAACCTCTTTGTAATCACCAACATTTTTATAATTACATATTTTATCTCAGTAACTGTAACTGATTACAATGACATGGATGTAGTAATTTAATCATGTAACTGTATTACATGTAACAAGTTACTTCCCAACACCAGTAATAACAAGTATTAAAGAGTAGAAGAGGTTGCAATTAATACACTGTGGAGTCTGAGTTTGACACTTTGGTGGAAGTAGGGTTGTCAATTTTGGTTAATTTTGTTTTAATGTTTCCACAAGGCTGGGACAATATTACCAGCAAGGGCTGTGAGTTTCGATTAATTTTACTTTAAAAAGACTGATTAATTATTAAGAAAAAGAGGCCTCTACTTTCAGTTCAGCGCTCTGTTGACTCAGTGAGCTTTAGGGCTGCATTTCAAAGTGCTATCCTTTTACAGGTGATGAAGTTTTAATGTTTTTTGATGTAAATGTCTTGTGCTTTATTTTAGTTTCTATTGGCTTTGTAGACACACAGCTGGCCAACTGTGATATGTTAAAACATGGTGCCCACTGCCCAAACTCTATCTCCCCTGGTTTCTTGGCTGCTCTGAAGTGCGCAACACATATGGAGAGGGAGCTAACATTAGCTAGCTGGCTAGCTGCGCTGCTCATTCGGCAGTTCTGTTGTTCTGGTGGCGGAACGTGGCCCTGTGGAAACATTGTGATCACCCTCTGGCCTCCCCCCAGGTTGCCTGGGGAAGTAAGCGGCTTCATTTTGAACCGTAAAACCTCTTTAGCATTGTTCACAATGTTAGCACCACTAGCCGTGTTGACACTGCTAACAGTGATAACATAGTCAACAGTGTTAAAGGGGTTTAATGGCTCTAAATTGAGCTGTTTTTTCAATGGGGCGAGCTGGCGGGAGGCCAGGGGGGAACGCAACGTTTCCTCAGCAACACTGGAGGGTTGGGATTGTGTTACTAGCAGTAATGGCTGGATGATCTGTGCCGCTAACGATAGCTAGCTCCCACTGGACCCAGTTGTTGTGCACTGCAGTAAACTGAAGAGTGGCAAAGTACATGTGTAAGCGGTCAAAAATATTCTCTGTGGTTGACATCCCTATTACGAGTGGGAGTCCCTGAATGAGCGATGCCCCTAGCTAGCTCTCACTGGACCCAGTTGGTGCGCAGTGCAGTAAACTGAGTGTCAAAGTTAACTTATAGAACGACATGCGTAACTGGTCCGAAATGTCCTCGTTGGTTAACTGATTATCATTAAATGTTGACATCCCTAGGTGGAAGTTGTGCTCAGCACACAGGAAGTGGCGAGTCAAAGCTAGTGACAACAGCAGATTGCAGAGTTTCATCTGCACATAGTGGTTCAGATTTTGTTAAAGCATTATCCTAATCACAGAATAGACTTTCCTTTTTGTGTAAAACAGAAGAGTGGGGAATCAAACAAAACAACTGAGCATGCAGGCCCTCCAAAATCTACGACTAAGAATTTGTCTCATCTGTCGGCAGTAATTCGCAGTGCCAGCCAGGAGCTTCATCTGTTTCTCATGCAAATGTGCAATACATCTTGACCCACATAGAGGCAATCTGCACAGGATAATTTGTGAGTTTTTGTCACAGAGAGACAAAGCAGCACATCCAGTTAATTGAGCGGAATCCGTACCAACACAGTTTGCGGTCCTGTGCTGTTTTTGTGTG
Organism: Epinephelus awoara; assembly: GCA_035609425.1. NCBI lineage: Eukaryota > Metazoa > Chordata > Actinopteri > Perciformes > Serranidae > Epinephelus > Epinephelus awoara. Next base: position 40,379,831 of record CM069294.1, on the reverse strand, counting down.
TGTGTGTGAGTGAAGGGAAGGAGCAGACAGATGCTTTCATTCATAATAAATGCAAGTCACTTTACAGGCCTGGCGAACATTTCCCTGCAATGTTCTCATACAAGTGGGCTCCTGGCTGACATCATCGCATATTGCACGCACATGTGGGTGTGCATGTGTGTGTGAGTCGTGTTGACTCCTGGTAATGCCATCAAAGTCTCTGTCCAAGACGACATTCACACAGAGCCGGCTGAATCTTAAAATGCTGTTTATATGTCAAAGCATTATTGAGCCACACAAGCACATTGAGACTATTTTAGTAAGTATGTCCATCAATACTAAAATACCCAAACAATGGAAAAACAGCTAAATCTTTTCTTCTGACTCCTCTGATCAGCAGTGGGACAGGCTTCATCAGAACTCCTTGTTGGACGAGCCAATAGCTCAACAGCATTCTGGTGTCGGTTTGGGGTGGAGCTGTCAGTAACTTTCTGAAATTATCAATCTAACATTCACACCTACCAGTCATGCCACTATCCACAAAATGACTCAGGGCAACACCGTTGCCACGTTTCCACCAAAGTTTTTTGTTATAGAACCCTTTGAACCTGTACATTTGAAGGTGGGGTTGTTAGTGGGTGGTAATAGCCACGTCACTGCTCCACGGAATGGGGTTGCGCAATTGATGGGATATTCAGAAATACTGGGTTTGTGCATTGAGTCCTTGTCAAGCAAAAGTGACAGTTCTGTCTTGACCAGTCAATGGACTGCAGTGTTTCAATTTGGTAGGTACCTCAACAGAGGGGTAAAATAAAACAGAACAAAAGACAAACAAACAGATGGACTGGACTGAATTGTATTGATGTCATCCAAAACTTTGGACAATGGAATCGCAAAAATGACTGTTTTAATGCTGAACAAAAACTGAACTACCCCTTATCCAATTTTTAAAGGATTTGGAGTCTTCTCCCTCTCAATAATGGCTGACTTTTCACCTTCTAGTGTCGCCGTTCTGAACAGGTATATATATAAGTATTCCTTTTCACATTTCCCACATAGTTGGACAACAGGTTCTATGAGCTAGTTCTTTTGGCATAACTCATCTCCTAGACTGTGTTCAGACAGACTCTCATTCATTTCAATACGCCCACTTCATCGACTCAGCAGAGGTGCTGCCACAAAGGGCTCGAATAGTGAAACGTGGGATTGTCTGGCAAAAAAAAATCTAATCTTGCTCAACTTTTGCCATCACAAGGCAGGGCGTTGTCTTTGCCAATCAAATTTGTGGAAGAGCATATTATGGTTACTTTTTTATACCTCTGCGTTGGTGATAGCTGTGGCAGGAGGCCTTATGTTTTCAGATTATCCGTTTGTCCATACGTACATACATCGATAAATTTTCCTCAAATCTGGCACACAACGTCCACATGGACTCAGCAATGAACTGATCAGATTTTGGTGGTCAAAGTGACCCTACACCCACCTCATTCTTGAAAGTGCAATATCTCAAGAGTACCAAGAGGGAGTTTCCTCAAATTTGGCGCAAATGTCCACTTGGACTCCAGAATGAACTTATCAGAATTAGTTGGTTGAAAGTCTAAGGTCAAGTTCACTGTAACCTCACAAAACATGTTTTTGGCCATAACTCAATAATTCTTACGCTAATTGTAACAAAATCTATGTGTGAATCATCCATGTTTTTACAGACGAAGACGTAAACTGTAACTGCAACTTGAATGTTACGTGGAGTTTAGTTTAGCTTTAGTTAGCTTAGTGTTTTTCAATGTGAACGGCATATCTGTTCTATTTTTCACGCAATTCTAAAAATGGAAGATAAAGTATTCTTGATGTGAAGGATCTATCACTCACTGACTGAAAACACTTGTCCCATAAATGTGTCTGACACTGGAGACAGTTTTAAAGCTCAGTTGAAGTCCAAATAATTCCAGCTTGGTGGAGACAGAGGGCCAAATATACATTTTCATATTTAGTTGACTTAGTATGGACATGCTCTGAAGTCCACATGCAGCACATGCTACATTGTCCAGCAAAAAACACATGCACCTTTCTAAGCCACAGCAAATGTTGTAGTGTATGGCCAACACACTGTTGACACTTGCAGCTATGCCAGCTGACACTGAAGTCTGACCTTACCTTGAGCTGTTTGCTGTTGCTCCCTCAGCTAGTTAAGATTATATACTTCATTTTTTGCCCTTTGAGATCCACTGTCTCTCTCTCTCACTCGCACTCTTTCACTTACTGTCTCTCTCTCTCTCACACACACACACACACACACACACACACACACACACACGCACTCTCTTAAGTGTGTCTAGGTCAAGTAGAATGGAAAAGACCGTGAAACATGCTGGAAAGTAATTTGTGAGTTTGGAAGTCAGTCAGCTAGGTGTTTGTACTTTGCGGTTGTTTGCTGCCTGACCTGACCCAATGTGACTGATGGTATCAAAATGTTGGAAGTCTGTGGGGAAGCTGTTGTTGAACAGAAAGGGGACTGGTTTTAATAATCTCACATGTGGCTCCTCTTCCATTGTGTTGTAAAGGGAATGTGGTAGCAGTGTTAGCCTCAGGTTAAAGGGTCTGCAGGGTTTGTTATCAAGTTCGTCACACGCTTACTCTCTCATTTACACATACTTTTACAATGCTTACTATTGCCTTGTCTCCTCTAAGGTATGGAGTGATTTAATCTTGCCTCTTGAATTCTTCAGGTGTGAAGCCATGTCTGTGGCAGTCCCAGTGCAGAGTGCAGTTTATTTCAGACATGTGCTTATGGCTTGACGTCGGTTCCAGATCCACAAACCCTCTGACAAATGTTCCCCGCATTTTCCGAATGATGTTCCAACATGTTCCCCTCGCTTGTCCCCACCCCCACTCCATCTTATTCTTTTCCGGTGTGCATGTGTGCTTTTATAGACAAGAGGTCACCAGTAGTGACTGTCTTTTCTCTCCCTCCCTCTGGCTGCTCCACTTATCTACAGCCCAGCCTGTTAGTAGACTTACTGTGCCTCAGTCTTTGGGCTTGCTTTTCTCTTCAGACTTAGCTGATTTGTTGAGAACGATTACTTTTTGTTTAGAAATGTGTGTTGGGATTCAAGGGAGGCAGATGTCGATCCTTGTTAAAGCTCTGGAAGACATAAAGCAGAGGAAATACGAAGCAAGGCCAAAGCTGGACGGACCCTCTCTTGGATTCTTAAAGCACCATCAGAGAGATGGGAAATATTCAAAGAGCCACAAAGAGGAAACAGTAACGGAGAGAAACAGAGGGAAGAGGATCGGTGCCTTCTGAGAAGTGAACTAGCTTTCAGGGTAATGAGCAATATGTGAACTTGTTAACTAGGCCTATTCTCTTTGACCTTAATTTAAACTGAGGATTAGCCATCTCATCAGAGTTCTTGGTGAAAAGCCAAGGCTTGTTTTGCCTCGAGCAAACTCAAAAGAAGGATTGGGAAGGAAACTAGCTGCTCATTCCCTTGGAGAAAGCTTTTGCATATTTCCTTTGGCAAGGAACTTGAAGCGATTAAAAAGCTAATTTATTTGGACTGACTTCAAGAGAAGAAAAACACACCGCATTTACATTTATTGCCGTAATGGATTTGGATCAGTTCTATAGCTCAGCCCAGGAGCATGCTGTTTATCTACCTGAATTCAGCTCATCAAAGGATCCAAGAACTTATTGATAATCTCCATCTTCTCAGGCAATGGAGCTTCGTAAGAGAGTTAAGCTGAGCAAGCTGCAACATAATTCAGGCCTTTCACGAGATGCAGCAGCTGAAGGGAGATGCAGCAGTAACATGATGTGGTGGACAGAAAGGTTGAATGCCACACAGGAGGTCACTGGGAAGGTTTGTCTACACGGAGGATCCGGTACTTGTCCCGGTTCAGACATTCTACCCCGGTGGCCTTGGCGACACTGTGTTTCCATGGCAGCAGGGCTGTTATTAGCTGGGCTTCTGGCACTGAGTCAGGCTTGGTGCGTCAACGCCATCCACGAGAATCTGCTGTGGTTCTCTCAGCTCACGGTAGGAGTTATGATACTGTGTTCATTTAAAACGTTGATTAAACAATCACACCACAGACAAGCTCTCGCTCACAGTAACAGCTTGCAGTAGGATTTCCAGGGGTTGAGATGGTAACATGGTGCAAATAAAAACTGTCACACCCCTCAGCTGTCCAATCTCTGTTCACAGTAGGAGTTTTTCTTTTGGCAAAATATATATTTTTAAAATAGTTTTTCCCCTCTGCCTGTGTTCATTGTCCTCCTTGTTGTCCTTGTTCCTGACCGTTCTTCATTGCGATTGATCAGTAAATCAAAGCAGTTCAGGTTTACAAATAAAATGATCCACATTTAAAAAATATTTTCACTTAAAAAACATCCTGCCATGTCTAAGTTAAGGACAAAATGGACACTTGGTTTTTATGTTTAAAAAGGTAATTTTTAATAGACCTTAAGAGGTATGCTGTTGTAACTGTACTACGGATGAGGTTGTAGAAGAGCTCAATGACGATACAATGGCTACAGTTAAGCAATATCACACTCGAGGTCGTGACGTTGTACTGTATATCGTCACGGCTGAGATTCGGTCGTAGGCACTCGGCCTGTGGCCTCGTGCGAAAACAATTACAGCCGTAATGATATACAGTACAACGTCACAACCTCGAGTGTGTTATACAACAGGTCAACAACAGCTTAAAGGAGCAATAAGCGAAATTCATCATTTCTAGATTGAAGGAATTAAAAAATTGCTATGTGAAGAACTAGAGGTGTAATTTCATCTGGAGTATAGCATGACCTCACACACCCTCTCTCTGTGTTGATCTCCAGCCCCTTGTTTACAAGACGGTCCAGCTGCGCGTTCATGTGACACCCCCCCGCCCCCCCGTGAGGCTACATTTTACAAGCTGCCCGCTAGGCTAAAACATCACTTCAGGTTAAAGCAAATATATTACATTTATTACAGGTACCATCATCATTGAAGTAGGCAGGGGAATAGCTAAACACAGCAGAGACCGAGACATCGCTACCTGCTAAATGAGGCGAGTGGGGGGTGGAGAGCAGAGGTAGAGGGAGGAGTGGCTCATGACACTTTGTTTTGGTCTACAGGCAGTGCACAACAGCAAACCTAGCGGTGAAACAATTTCGCTTATTGCTCCTTTAAACAGCAATGCTGAGTAAGGAAATGTTATTATTTAAGTATGTTATGTAGCTCTGCGAAAAAAAAAAAACAGTTCCCCCAATCTGCTGCCAGGCAATGCAGCACACACGCCAGGAACTCACAAGCTAGCCTACTTTGTATTTACATTGATCTGCAACTGTGTAACTTCGTCCAGTTCGGCTGATGAGACGTTGGCAAACCTGGATGTTGGCACGGCCGGATTCAGCTTCCACTCTCCCTCATCCTCATCAGTACCTCATCAGATGATCATTGATAATTCCTGACCGTGTTCGCTTCATTTTTGCTCCTCTCCAGTTTATCGAGGTCGGCTGATGTTGCACAAACACACCTGGAGGTCTGCACAGAAGAGTCCTGGCTTTCCTTTTCCTCATCCTCTCCTGACGAGAACTCAGAATTTAATTCAAATGTAATTTTGGGGAAAATATCCATCTTCTTGGTGTAACGCTATAGTGTCAGTTTGTGTCAGTGTAGCGAGTGTGACAGCTGGTGAATTAACGGTTGTATTTATATTCATAACACCTGTGAGCGGAGTGATTTTACTGTTACATGTCCCAGTGATGTTATACCATATATTATTAATTACTCAGTCAGAACTAACTGTTGTCTAATAATGGTTATATCATGATACACTCAGTTATACAATAAGCATTATGTTTTTATAAAACAGGAAAGAATCATAACCCATATTTTTAGTTCACCTTTGCAGAGCAGTCAAACGATATAAATGAAACTAGGGCTGCAACCGACAATAAATATCTCATAGGGTCAGGTAAATATCTCACTCAAATAGGATTTGGCTGTTGAATATGAATGTTAAACAATATTTTACTTTTTTTTCTCCACATAGAGTTTTAATGTTTGAGCGAGGATCAGTGGGACGTTCATTTTAACAGCGGCATTCACGTAGTATAGTAAACAAGTTAACTGCAGTAACGACAAATTCGAAATGTGCAACAACATTTTTTGCCGTCACTAAAACAGAAGCCAGATACTGCATAGTATTAAGCTGCTGTGAGTGGTCAATGTGTCACTTCTAAGCAGAGGGCAGAAGATGATGTTATTTCAGAGCCTTATGGGGCAAAGTCCCCCCTCCTCTGGGCAACTGCCTCTGTGTTTGCAGCAGCCTGTACTGAAGAGCAGTGTGAAAGTGAGGAGCAATATCAGCAACAATCTCAGTTGATGGAGGGGTTTCTGACTGATGATTCTGATCTCTGACTTTCAGGGGGCAGCCCTACATGGTGTGTGAAATGGTGTGTAAAAAAAAAAGGGAATAGTGTCTGCTTTTTCAACACAGCATGTGTCGTCATTGATGTATCAATGATCATCAGTGACTTGTAACTTTGTCCAGTAATTATGCGGTTGCTGGTTTAATCCCCAGCCGTTTTTGTCCTGTCCTGTCATGTTACAGTGTCCTTGAGCAAGACATTGAGTCCCCGATTTCTTTCAGTGGCCAGCCCAGCACCATCAGTGTGTGAGATTGTGTTCATAGCTGACTGAAAAGCAAATTGTAGAGTTAATAGACTTGCACTTGTACAGCACCTTTCTAGTCTTCCAACCACCCAAAGCGCTTTTACACTACACAACCACATTCACCCAGTCACACACACTAACACAGTGGTTGCCAAGGCTACCACAGAGTGTGCCCCCTGCTCATCTAAACGTTGACATGCACTCACACAACGATGGCTCAGCCATCAGGAGCAATTTGAGTCAAGTACCTTGAACCGATCTTATGATTAGTGGTCGGCCCGCTCTATCTCCTAAACCCCAGCTGCCCCCAGTGTGCTTTGTCTGCTTGGTGAGAAAAGTGCTATATACTGTAAGTGCAGCCCACTCATCATTTACCATATCAATGAGTCTTAAACTGGCAAAAAGAGAGAACTATGAGCAATAAGGATAGTTCTAGAGTTAAAGGGACATTGTGTAACATTTTCAGTTGTTTATTGGCAAAAATTGATGTCTGCATTCATAAATATGTCATCACTGGTGTACTATTACCTCCACCAATAATCTGACTTATTCTCGTAAAAGGAGAATTTCGGATTTGTTTGTACATTGTGCGGGTAAGTCGTCTGTGGGGTTCCATTACGTTTCGCCATCTTGAGAATACATCCACCAGCAAGGGACATACAGCACCGCCTTCAGCGTTTTCGTTGAGAGTCAGGCCAGCACTGCGTGACTGAGGAGCCGAAGGAGAGGAGCAAGAGGCGCTTTGCTACTACCCTGGCACATTTGAAACTAAGTCCCACTCTTTGAGCATAATGCAGGATCATGCATATGCAGCATCATGGGAGACGGAATCCTTGTCGCCAAGAAAGCGCAAAAGGGAATAGAAAAGGCAGCGTGACCGGCGAATTAAAAAAACGAAGGCCCACATCAGGGTAGCCTTTCCCAGGTAGAGAGAGCTGCTGAGGGAGAATGGTAATACAATCACAGGCCAGCGCCGCTGTTGGCTGTTTGCCGCTGTTAGCGGCCAGTCGCTAACAGCCTCATCCCTCTCCTCGCATCACTGTGCCGCTGTTAGCCGCCAGTCCCTAAACAGCCTCATCCCTCTCCTCGCATCACTGCGCCGCTGTTAGCGGCCAGTCGCTAACAGCCTAATCTCTCTCCTTGCATCACTGCGCCGCTGTTAGCCGTTAGCTGCTGTTAGCGCTGGCCTGTGATTGTATTACCTTTCTCCTTCAGCAGCTCTCTCCACCTGGGAAAGGCAACCCCAATGCTGACCCTTGTTTTTTTAATTCGCCGGTCACGCTGCCTTTTTGATTCCCTTTTGCACTTTCTTGGCGACGAGGATTCCGTCTCCCGTGATGCTGCATAATGCTCAAAGAGTGGGACTTTGTTATGCGGCAGTAGTGCCGCTGGCCACTAACAGCTGTTTCAATTTACATCCGCCCCAACAGTCCTACGTTGTAAACACAGCCAGCATGGTGAGGAGGGGGTTTGTCAACTCGCGTCGCGTGTGTCTGTGTAGGAGCCTGAATGAATACTCCATGTAGTATCGGATGACATGGTTTCATCAGTGTTATCATAGCTTTTTGGTACACAGCGGCTACAGTTGTTGCAATACGTGTTTGAAACAGTGAGGCGCTAGAGTGCGCCATCTGTTTGAATGCAATATATGATTTCAACGTTAGATGGGAGAAATTCCTACACACTGTGGCTTTAAAGGGGCTCTATGTGATATTCGGAGCATGAGTTGTCTGGACACAAGGGATGTTCGTGGCGACTAATTTCCCTGTCGACTAAACGAAAAATGTTAATTAAGACACATCTAAAAAGAGGAAAACACTCAGAAAACAATCAAAATGTAGCACAGTTTATTGTTTAGTATTTGAAACATTGTTCCCAAGCCTGGTTCTAAGCAGGCAGATATGAGGGGGCAGTCATAAATGTGAAGGGGGCATCATGCTCCAGCACATTTTTGCCATAGGTAGAGCTGACAAATAAAGGTCACTCACTCATTCACTCACTCGCAGGATGTGAAGACGTTGTGTGAGTGCCCTGTAGAGGGTATCAAAACACTGTGGTCTCAAATGTGCTCGCCGCTTGTTTTGTTGTTGATAACAGTGTTTTCTACACGGAATTGGGTTGTTGTTAGCTGTGTGTCCAACCCCCAACCTAAAGAAATGGATTGCAATTTGTCAGGCCTCTACCCTAAGACCTGTCCAACGTGGGTGTCCCACCTAAAGACTAAGCTCCTGCTGGTATAGCTCTTAGGGTCACTGAGGCACGCAAACCCCCTGACCACAATAAGATGGCAATCCCTCAGGGAGGAAAACTGAAAAATAAAATAAACAAAAAAATAAAATAAAAATTAAGAAAAAATAAAATAAAAATATCCTCCATCCAGGCACGACCAACATCTTAACATTTATCTTATTGGATGGCCATTAGGCATCTAGGCATATGAAATAAATTTGAACCTAATAATTACAATAACCTCACTATAGCCAGTTTTTATCAAAGCTAGTCTTATAAAAAAAACCAAAAAACTTATCAAACTAACAGAACAGAACTAACAAACACAACAGATATAGGCTAGAGCAGAACATTTTATATTTTTTTGTTTTGTTTTGTTTTTTGTCATATTCTGTTGTTTTTTGTATTTTTTTTGTTAGAAATTTAACAGATTTGAGCTGCTGAAAGCTGCAGGAGTGAAAAGTTAATAAAAGCTTTGAAAAAAGCTGTGATTATAAAAAAAACAGCATGAAGAACTAGAGGCTGGGCAGGGCTTTATGTAGGGGTCTGGCACACACAGGGCATTTGTCCCCCTTTGCATACGAAATAGTGATTGGGTGTTTGCTGGGTGGAGGGTCTCTGCCGACTGCAGACAGTAGATCACACAGCAGGGAGTGGAGTGGAGACAGATGAGAAAACTTTTCAGTTTTGTGCCTTTTTCGGCAGATTTGATTTGAGGGGCAAGACATTTGTTTAAGGGGGCATTGCCCCCTCTTGCCCCTGCGTAGAACTGGCCTTGATTGTCCCACAAATATTGCATGCATTACGAGCCCTTTGAAGTCTTTAATAACAATCTTCAACAACCATGTAGGATTTTAAATGTACGAGACACTTTGTGCCGTGCGGGATGAATGTGAACATTCAGGCTCAACATATTCCATTAACTTCCTGAAGCCTTTACCTTCAACAAAGTTAAGTGGAAGCATATCTTGTGGGCTTGTGCTGGTTTGAAAATTTTCCAACCGGTTTGATTTAAAGCCAAATATCTAACCGAACCGATATATCGAATTATATTCCTAATTTTACCACTCAGGGCTCCAGACTAACTTTTCACTAGGAGCACCAGCGCTCCTTACTGAAAATTTTAGGAGCACCAGCACAAAATTTAGGAGCACTATCTATATCGACACAATATGTTCATAATTTTGTCGAGATTACCTGCATTACTGATAATTTAGCAATAAACACAGACAGCCCTGCAGGGTTCAACGCTAAGGTTTTTTTTCACTTGCCCGAAGTCAGTTTTTACTTGCCCTATAAAAATTGTTTAATTTAAGTGGCTATCAAATAACAAAGACTGCAGTTATTTTTATGTTATGTAATCTTTATTCATACTGTATTGTTCTCTCTCTATAATTTTGCGCCCTACTTGAGCCATGCCCACCTCTATTTATTTTTCACCCCTCTCTCCAGTTCTGCTGTATTAACACCAGGTTTAATATATTTTGCTTCCATCTCTCTGCCCTGCTCTACTCTACTTCAACGCTACTTAGCTCTCTCTCTGCTCTACCAGTAGACTACCACATCCACCTGTTGCACAAAACGCACACAGCAGTGTTTCCCCTAGGATGGAGTTGTAGCATCGGAGGTGAAGCACATGCATGAAAAATAATTTTCACATGCGCAAAACTTTTTTTATGCTCGCAAAGCACAGCCTGCTGGGATGTTTCTATGTATACTGGCACCAGAAGGGCTCTTTAGGACTAAGTACATACAGTACATGTGTGCACAGTAATGAGCAGGTGAAATGTCTGTCTAGCTTACATATGAGGTGTCTCAAGATTTAGGAAAATACAATTTTATTGAACGTAATAAAAGTAAAAAGTCACTTGACATGCTGCTGTTTTGTGCTATGACCTATTTAAGTGCTGGAAGTTGTTATTTACATGACAATGCCTGAACGCAACACAAGCTCAGCACTGAGTGCCGTGCTGCGCTGCTGTTTGTCTGTGTGTAACAGCAGTCTGTTGTTATTTACACACTGTCCATAACAATGACTTTGTCAGCTGACAAACTGCACCGGGCTCGGGTCAGGTTTAGTCAGGAAAATGCGGCCCGAGCCGCTCTAGCGTGCTCACCTTTGTGTGGCGGAACTCCACCGTGCGCAATACAGAGAGCAGAGGATAAATGTTAACGCGTGACCATGTAGAGACAGAAATGACACAATGACATTACACCATAAATAGTATTTTGTTAGGTTATTATATGAAGCGTCCGTCGCACAAAATAATATCAATGGGGCGCTGTGGGCAGGACATTGCTGACTCGTCCTCTGAACTATCTGAAGTTTGGGAAACTGGCACAGGACCAGGAGTTTCTGGATAATTTTTTCTTGTGAAAAACGAATCTATAGTTCGTTTCATAGCGTCACTTTATGATCAAACGACACAGCACTTTCTACTCGACACCGGCTCTATGACCCCTCTCTGTCTAACCCCGCGTACAGTACACGTAGGTAGGCTGCTAACTGCTGCACGTTGCTATGGCTACTGCCCCCCACCCCCCATGACATGCCAAAAAGCTTACCCCCCAACCCCCACCCAGTTTATCCGGTTGACGTGAATTAAATTGAAGGGAGCTCTTCAACCAGACCGAACCGGTTAAACGGGAAAAAGGCACAAGCCTTATATCTTGCGAGGTCATTGTCGTGATGAGCTGCGTTATCTTCCCCGGCCTAGGCGGGATCACAGCCATAGACATATATGATCACAGCGTCTCCAGATGAACAATGTCAATTTGGGCTATGTGTGGCTAGCACCACCAGCAGCAGCAGCCGTCGTTGTGCAGGCTAACATTCAAATGCTTGAGTTGAATGTGGTTACACATTGCTCCAGTCGAGTGATTAAATGCCAGTTTTTTCTGACACAGCCTACATTGTTTTCATTTTCTACATCAAAGTACTGCCAAATCTCGCTGGTTTTGTGAGAGTATATTTCTCCAATTTGCGATTGTGATGTTTTAAAACTCCAGTCTACTCGAGCATTACTGCGGGGGGGACAGAGCAAGTGGGGAGGACCAGAGAGGGACACTCCACTTCCATGACAACCCCTTCCCAATACTAGCAATAATCACCACATGAGCGCTGCATGAGCGTTGTGCAAAGCGGTGGCGTTAAACTAGCCATTGAGATACACACATGCACGCACGGCTGTACCGGCATAACACAACAAGCCAGAGAGAAGCATGGATTGCAAAACACCCAGACTAAGAACGACTTCATTCTCAGCTCAGGAAGCCATTACTTCACTTTAGCTTTACATGGCAAATAGTGCAATGCTGCTTTATTAATGCTCTGAATGTCGCACACACAACATTTAAGGGATGTCTTGCAAAGAATTTTCATTATCATTATTAACGGAGTATTTAATGAGCATGAGAAGGCGTTGCTGTGCTGGAAGTTTGCTGAAGTTACTAATAAAAGGCGTACATTGTCCCACCCTAATAGGTGCAACAAAATTAATTAGAGTCAGAGAGATGTCAAGAACAGCCTGTTCATGCACTGTGTCTCAGGAAGAAGTCTAATTAACACCACCTCAGTGGGTAGACCAAGACTGTGTCATAAGGGGGCAAACTCACTTTATTTCCTATTAACAGTGTTTTCACCGCTGTGTTCACAGTGTCAATCTCTTTTTCCCGTAAAGAGGTTCATCATTTCCTCCTGCACCTGTGTGTTGTTGAGAGGTCTTCAGTACCCAGCAATGTATATCAAATACAAATGTCTATGTAAAATGTTAGGACTGATATCTCTCTGTGTTATGAACTCTCTGTTGTCTCAAAATCCTGCTGGTTTTCACTCAACTAAAAGTTTAAAGAGTTCAAACTAGGTGAATTAAATGAACTAGCTGGTGGGAACACACTTGCCTGGTGTCCTGCATGTTGTTGATCCTCCCTGATTGCAATAGAAGCACATGTGCTGTCAGGTAAATGACCTGCAGGACATCACAGGAATTAAATAGCCAGGCTTATTAAATTTTGCCATCAGTTCTGCTTAAGATGATGAGATGTAGCTGCACAGACGGGGCTACAGACTACAAAGGGACATTTTATATATAAAAATGTATTTGAATGTCATTTCATGGAAGAATTTTGCCTTTTTCAGCATGAAAGCTGAATTTGTAATGCAGATGGAAATCAGCAGGGCTGTTCCATTTAGTGTCAGTTTGTCGATGAATCATCAAGGTTTTCGTCTCCAGAATTTGTTTCTTATGGCTCTTTATAAGGGATGAGCTTTTAATCATGAGTCATCACTGGAAAAAGATGCTATAAATGGCATTGTCATTATACTTAAATATGCTTTGGTTTTTAGTAAGCAGATTTCAAGATCTTTAGGGATGACCACTTCCATCATAGAGGGACAGTGCTGGAGACTTTTAGTTAAATCAGATAACCAATATGTCAAAGAAATATATCACTATAGTTAAAGGATGTATTTTTTGGTTGAGCACAGATGTGAAAAGCATTTACAAACTGGGCATGATAGATGGATGATTGAGTTAATATTCCGCAGCCGGTTTTTCACTGTTTGCTCTCAGTTTTTACCCCCCAGTGGAACAGTAATGATGCATGGCAAGCAGGAAATCTCCTGGGAAGACATCGTCTAAGCACCTACACACACACACACACACACACACACACACACACACACACACACACCGCTACCTGTCGTATTGTTACTGTTGAGGATTACGAGTGTATTAGCCGCTTTGCCTCTATCCTCCATGTTTCTGTCATGCTTTGCCAGGATATCTGTTTTCCATATTTTAGAGAATAGAAGTCTTTGGTTTCATATAGCTGAAATCCCCTTTGTTGCTTTCAGGAAGTGGAGCGGGAGATCTCGTTTCGGACAGAGTGTGGACTGTACTACTCCTACTACAAGCAAATGTTGCAGGCCCCAACAATACACGAAGGTATACACTATGTTTATGATTATATTATGTTCTATGTATATATTCCACCAATACTGGCTTTTTATTGAATTAATCAATGGGTCTATTTATGTCATCCTTGATTTTATGAGCCTAATTGACTGTTTACTAAACATGTCACCTATACAGCAATTGTCTAATCACTGTTAAGTAACTGTAAGAAGGCACCGAAGTCCTGTCAAGCTTTGAGTTTTTTCTGCATGCTGAAGTAATATGCATGGGAATTCTGGTGACAGAGATACTCTGTATCCAGTTTTTAAGGTTATGTCTCTTTTGGCTTTTACAAAATAGGAAAATAAAACTAAGGAAAAGAGCAAAAGTGTAAGGAATGCGTCAAACAGTCTGTTTTATCATTTTTATCTACTTTATATATTGTCATCTGCAAATGTTAGCAAGTAGCGCTAACTAGCTTACCACAGTAGGAACCCAGCTGTATTAGCCAACGTATCATCAATCAACTATATAATTTTTCAGGGTAAGAGCTTCACTCTTGACTGAATGATACACTGCTAATGTAGTATTTTCTCACTGTTTGGAAGCTGTACTGGATACAAACTAATTTCCTAGGATGGTGAAGGCATGACCCACCCTCCTCTGCCTTACTCTGCCTCTGATTGGCTTACCCTGACATTCTTACACTAACTGTAACCAGTCCCACTCATCTTCACTCAACCCGAACCAACCCAACCAATCAGGGCAACTAGTACTAGCCAATCAAGGAGGGTAGGGCTTGGTCATGCCTTCTCCATCCTTGATAAAAAAACCTTCCTGGATGGTACCAGAGTTCATCCCAATACCTGATCTTGCATCCACGTTTCCCTCTCTTGCATCTCTTACTTGCATCAACCTCCGCCCACTTAAGACACAGGGGAGAGATGCGAGGATGAGATGTGAAGAAAGATGAAACAAGGAAATACACCTTTAGAGAAATGAGACATATTTCATTTTTAAGTGTCATGTGAAGCAACGTCCGTTTGTGATGACGGGGGCAGCTGATCACAGCTGGATCAGCTATCAGTAGGCTTTAAAGGCTTTATTAAACAAATTAAAATTCTCGAACACATCAGCCTGACACCTGGGAACTATCAGCCTGGTGCGACTGAATGGAAATGATGATCACTGATGTAAACGTGTTTCTTACAGATACTCTCTATGATTTTAATTGTGTCGATATTGAAAGTTGATGAGGGAAATAACAGATCATGAAGAGAAAAAATATAAAACGTGGCAGTGATACACTTGAGTTGAATCTCTTATATGTCTTCTCTCTGGTATGAGACTCCAGTGATATTGTGATGTATTAGTTCAGTCCGGTCAGCTGTGGCGCTGCACTGTCCAATCAACTCCCATCAGCATATCCTGAGGAAGTGTTATATTTGCTAAACACATCTGCTTGTTGGTCCTTATCTTAGAAGTCTTCTCTTTTATTACATTAAAAGTGAAAACATACCTTTTGGAAATACAATCAGGTGTGCCAGCTAAGCAGCCTCATGGGGCAATATCAGAATGAAGTAATAGTCCAATCTATCATTTTTCTCTATCATACTTAAAATCTAGGATTAACTCGCTTTACACTGTGGTAAAAGACCAGTGCTGTTTCTTTACTTTGTCCTCTATGTGTACCATCAGCTGGTGAGTATGACATTTTGCCTGGGATTTGCAGCTTTAGCCTCAGGTGTTTCAGGATGGTGTCATTTATCTAACTATTAGATATATACTGTATTTAAAACCCTTTTTCAGGATTCTTGTTTTAAAACGAGTCAGCTGGCATCACTCAAAAGTCATCCAGAGTTGACGTTTTTGACCAACTAATGGAGCTAACATTAGATTAATTAGGTTGTAGCTAGGTTGTGTAAAATCATATAACTTGAAAGTTTGTGGATATTTTGATGGCTGTGAAACAACTGTAGTAATTGGTTGGACTAAATAGACATCCTTTTTTACTTAAGGCAGCTGTCTCTACTCACTGTTACAAGGAGAAAGATACTTTTTCCCTCCATCCAGCCAGACCGAACAAATCACTGCAGTTTCTTGTGACGCACAGTCTGGTCTGAGGGAAAGTGGTGTAATTATTTGTTCCCATTATCATGTAAAATTCCTAGTTGGAAACGAGCCTAATTTTCAACCAAGGCAAATAATTGAGCTGTTGGCTAATCAGTTGAGGAACTGGCTGACCTCCCTTTCTGTCTCACTCTGTGCTCACTTTTTTTCTTCCTGTCAGCAGAACGGCTAAATATGCAAAAAACTACAGTAGTTTCGGATAAAGGAGGGAGAAGAAAACTATATGGATGGCATGATGGAAGAAATGACAAAGTAACAGATTGATGTGTGGAAGGAAAAAGAGTTTGGTGGGAGAAAATAAGCAAGGAGGTGTGAATAAAGAAGAGGAAGGAAAGATACAGAAGCATGAGAGGAAAGGTATAAGGACAGAAGGATAGAGGAACTAAGATAGGTTAGAAGAATTAAAGTGAGGAAGGTAGGAAGGACAGAAGGAGGGGGGAAAGAATAGGGATAAAGTGAAAATGACAGTTTGAGAGGAAGATATAAAGGAATGAATGAAGTGGAGTGGGCTGTGTGTGGGTAGTAATGTGTACTTTGTTTATGGAAAACAGTGCTGGTTTTTATGGTCTTACATGGATCAAGAACACAGCAGTGATCAGGCTGACACATCCCTGCCTGCAGCAAAAACTCAGCTCTACGCTGCAAGTTTGGTGTCACGCTTCGTTCCAGTCAAACCAAATACACAATAATGATACTGCACCCAGTGCCCAATTTGGAATAATGACACCAGTGTGAGTGCGCTCATATAACATCAGTACTGGTCTTTTTGCAGGCCATGATAATGCCATTGCTAAAGGATAATTCTGGTTTATTAGAGTTAGGGTCTTGTTTTAGTAGTATTTGCCGATGATAATGTAAACTAGCAATAATAGATTTTTTTGGCCACTTGGTGGCAGCAGAAACAAGCTGTGAACACAACACTGCTGAATTATCACCTGAGCTTATGTGGAAACATTTTTAGGAAACTGTTGCTTATAGGCAAGTCCAGCAGATATGGAGCAATATTCGCCATGTTTGTAGAAGCCTGGCAAATGTTAGTCCAATATATGTTTTCCTTTCAACTTTGTTGTGCAACCTACCAACTTTATTAGAAAAAATACCTGGCTCTTAAGCTGCTAAATTTTTCAGTAATTCACCACATGCTGACTAACTTTGTCTGTCTACTGTTTGGTGCTGACTCTGAGCAGCTATTGTGCGGTGGGGTTTAAGAGCTTTTAGTGCCTCCATGCTGGCGACAGTGTTGGCCAGAGGCATTATGTTTTTAGGCTGTCTACTCGTCTGTCCCATTTTCTTGAACAAGATATCACTTTGATTCTAGGATGAAGTTATAGCTCAAACGTCACTGTGACCTCACAAAACATATTTGGCCAAAAATTCATTTGTTGATTATGACAAAATTTCACAGAAAGGTCCAACAGGAAAATGATGAAATGATGACATTTTATATCTAAAAGGTCAAAGGTCAACATCACTGTGACAGCATAGTGTTTTGCAAAAAATCACTTTTCGGGACATCACTCAAAGCCAGGGGAGATTGTGAGCATATTTCACATTTGTTTAGATTCTAAATTGGTGACACTAATCTAATGAAACTGTACTGATTGTGCAGATCTTTTCTGCTGCCATATTGAAGATGTATGTGACGCATCCAGGTTTTAGAATTTGTTGCTTTTTTTGCAGCAACATCCATATTTGAAGGGTTGTCTACGGTTGTACGTATGAGTCTGGACAGACATTGATGAAAATTGCAATTTGACTGGCTGGAGGAGGCATATAACCACAAGGTGGTAATTCTAGTTGGTTGGCTGCTACAGCTTAAAACAGTGTTGATGAGAGTGGTGAGAGAAAACCGGAATATTAAAGTAGCAGACGTCAAGCTAAAACAGCAGGCTGAAAGAGGATAAAACACTCTAAAGCTGAGAGTAATTGCAAAGTAAGGTGATAATTATCTGTAGGTTATTCACTAAGGGCAACATCTGTCACATGTAAGTAGTCAGTAGGGATCCATTGTAAACAGTAAAAATATTGCCTTGCCCATACAGTGGCTTTATAGCTTATTGGGAAGAACTTCCCCATCCTTCTACAGGATTTCCTGCAGGAAGTTGTTTAGCAGAGGCAGTATGCCACCTAGATCATGACTCATCTTCTCTCATGATCACTTTATTTAGTAAATTATGGTGTAAACGACAGCTACACTCAGTTATATATATGACATTTGCTGTGTGAAATAGCTCCTCACCTTTTGCTGTTGCCGTGCAGGTGATAGCCATGGTGGGAGACATTATGTCTGTCCATCCTTCCCATTCTTGTGAATGTGATTTCTCAAGAACTCCTTGAGAGAATTTCTTCAAATTTGGCACATAATTTCCATTTGGACTCAAGGATGAATTTTTTGATGGTCAGAGGTCAAGGTCACTATGACCTTGCTGCTGTCCCATTCTTGTGTATATAATATCTCAAAAACACTGTGAGGAAATTTCTTCAAATTTGGCAGAACCATCTACTTGGAGTCAAGGATGAACTGATTAGAATTTTTTGGCCAGGATTCAAGGTCACTTTGACCTTGCATCTCCCTCATTCTTGTTAATGCGCCATCTCAAGTAGGCCTTGAGGGAGTTTCCTCAAATTTGGCACAAATGTCCACTTGGACTCTTAAGTGAACTGGTTAGAATTTGTTGGACAGAAGTCAAAGGTCAAAGTCACTGTGACCTAGCAAAACACTGTTTTTGTCATAACTAATAGCATTTAATGATGAAGTAATGACATTTTATATCCCAAAGTTCAGAGGTCAGCTTCACTGTTACATCATAATGTTCTGCTAAAACACTTTTCTGGCCATTACTCGACGTCATATCTCAGGAACAGAGAAGAGACATTGGGCCAGATACTGAATTGGTGACACTAATCTTGGGTGCCTACCTTGAAACTGTGCTAATGACAGGCAGGGGTAGGATGTATGTGAAGCATTCATGTTTTCACAGACATGGATGTAAACTGTAACTGCAACTTGATGACGTTATGGAGGCATACAAGTGCAAGGCTGTCATTTTAGTTTTACAAGGTTCATGTGTTAATTTCATTATTTTTTCATGATGTTAGTGGAGATTTATGGGCTTTATAGGCAGCCTTCAGGTGAGGGTGCTATAAAACACTGCAGGACCTGCAAGACATATTTAGATTTTTTTTTTTTTATTAAAAAAGGCAGTACAAGAGTACTTAGTAATTTTTATTTGAGAAAGAGGGATTTATGTTTGAGGGCTTCCAAGGATAGTTACACTGATGGCTTCAGGTATCCATTGTCCTCTCAGCAATTACAGAATTAAATTCAAGCAGAATATTATGTGTTTTTAGTGGTTGACATAAATTTCAAACAGTTATTGTTCTTTAAAAGCAGCACCATACCCTGTAAATGAGCAAAGACAGCTTTAAGAAACATTCATCCCCCAATATTAATTGTTAAAATCAGTCTGTGTCACTGTGAAGAAATGGTGGCATTTCTAAATTGTGTGTGTATGTGTGTGTGTTCCCAGGGCTCTCAGAATTGATCCATGACAACTTGACAGAATCCAAAAGGACCATTAATCTCCTACAGCGAATGAATATCTACCAAGAGGTCTTTCTCAGTGTTCTCTACAGACTGTTGCCCATACAGGTAACACATCACTCAGCTGTCAACTATTTAGAATTGGCTTGTAAAACACAAAAGATTAGAGTAATGACTGCCACACTTCAATGTGATTGACTGTCTCTGTGACTTTTCTTGTCATTTTGGCCCAGGAAATAAAGCATTCCTCAAAGTGTGAAAAATGTAAAAATAATATCACACTCCAAGACTGTATTTTGTCGTATTATTTGCCATGCTTTAAAAAAAACATTCATGACTGAATCATGCAATGTCAGCGTGATATATCCCTACTGTGTGGAAGCTGTCTTAATTGCTATCAAGGTTTAGGCTAACGTCAGCAGCTCTGTCCTGCTCTTTATTGGATTTGGGGAAGTTTACGTCAGTTTCAGTATTACTTAACCTTATTCTGATCTTTAGTAGTTGTGTTTAACAGGGCTTTAAAAAAGACCCTAAGTTATGTAGTGGTGAAAAGTTGCTTCAGTCACCTTCAAGTTCCTGGTACTATTATGAAAAGTAGTCATATTAGGAGCCTGTCAGGCGTTTGAGATGCTGTGGCATTTTACATTTTGGTCTTTATAGCTGACATGGCTTGGTACACTTGCACTTGTCACACTGGAGGAAAAGGTTCCTGTATTGGCATATCAATTAACTGAGAAACAGTTACTTAACTTCCTCAGAGATCTCAGTGTGACAAGATTGCTGGGAAGTGACATATCAGACCAAACTCTGGAAAATGCCTCAGTGTTCCTGAGTGCCTGAGTCAGTCGCTGTCATTGCATTTAACTCTCTATGTTCATTTACAGCATTTAATGCCTATGTGTGTGTGTGTGTGTGTGTGTGTGTGTGCGCGCGTGTGTGTATGTGTGTGTGTTTTTGTGTGTTCCAGTCGTATCTGGAGCCAGTGTATTTCTACATTTACACAGTTTTCTCGCTCCAAGCGGTGTATGTGATTGCTCTGTACCTCATAGCATGGCTCCTGTCTGGTTCCTGGCTGGCTGGTACGCTCACTGGGGTCTGGTACATCCTCAACAGGTGGGTAGACAATGTGTTTATATGTGTATATACATATATGTATATGTATATATATATATATATATATATATATATATATATGTATCTTTTAACTAATTCTTTCCTTCAGGTAGTTGAATGTAAAGGGTTAAAAAAAAAACTATAAAAGAGTTCCTTAGTACTATATTGTAGGTAACTGGACTTGCTTGAGTTTCTTGAGGATGTTTCGCCTCTCATCCAAGAGGCTTCTTCAGTTCTAAGTGACTGGTGCGGAGTCACTAGCTTTAAAAGGGCAAAAAGCGAAATCGTTTCACCGCTAGGTTTGCTGTTGTGCACTGCCTGTAGACCAAAACAAAGTGTGTCATGAGCCACACCTCCCTCTAGCTCTGCTCTCCACCCCCCACCCCACTCACCTCGTCTGTGCAGCCAAGCACCACAGGATCTCCACCGACTATTACATCCAGACTATTCCGGTGTTTCTTCCGCAGGCTCCACTTCACTCAGCTGCCCGATATACCTGCTGCTTCTTCCCACATTAACCTGAATAACAAACCAGGGCTCGGTGCTCCGGTTGGATCCAAACGAAGAGCTGGGGCTAATGTTATCTGGTAAGCTAGCGGAGGCTAACTGGCTGTGCTGGCAGCTGAGTGAAGTGGAGCCTGAGGAGGAAGGGGAACTGCCCATTGGTCCGACAGCCCATTGTTCTGACCATATTAAACCCATTGTTCTGAAGTCTGTTCCGAAATTATCATGATGCCCTGTGGTTAAGGTCTGGTTAGGTTTAGGCACAAAAACCACTTGGTTAGGGTCAGGAAAAGATCATGGTGTGGGTTAAAATGAAAAAGAAAGTGACAAACATATAAGCCGTGAGCCTGCTCCGCCTCAAGCCTTTCCCAGCTGACCCAGAGCCGGTGTGTCGGATCTACTCGCGACCCTGTTAACTGGCGACCTTCAGCCGAATGCGTCTGTGGTTGTCGTAGTGACAACAGCTGTTTTCAACCAGGAAGAGAACACGTAGCTGTCCTCGCGAATGCCTCTGTCTTCAGTGTTTCATTACAGTGTCAAAACAGAACATACTTGATCCGTCTTTGGACTCTTGTTGGAGGAACCCAGTCACGGACCGACACCCAGTCGCGGTTTGAATCACACTTGTTATGACGGAATGTTGAAAACAGGAAGAGGCCAAGTTGCATTTCCTGTAGGAATCTAACTCCTATAAATTTTCATAATAGGCCTACACAGTTTCGTCTCTGGTGTCTGCCTAAAGAGACATGTGCCATATTAAAGAGTCGTTCAGCCCTGTGAAACGTAAAAAAATAATATTTTCACGGGATTCGAACCCGCTTCATTATGAGAAAACAAATCACAGGCGCGCAACAAGCGAGGTGCGCCACTATTACAACATCATCATTTAGACAGATACAATTAATATCCGACAACATACAGCCAGCTGTGTCTTCGAATTGGGAGGCAGCCAGATCAACTTGTGACCACGCTGTCCATGCACTGAAGAACATTTTACAAACTCACTGCTTTCCAATACAAAAACCAGCGGTTTAAATCCACTTAATTCATAAACCTAAAGTTTATTGTTGTGCTACAGGTCGATAAAGCCAATATTCATATACTCACGTGGAAATACTGTCTTTTAAATTAAGCAATAAAGCAGCAGCTGTATAATAGATATGACTCTGAGATAAATTATTTATTTATGTTGTAGCATTAAGGCGGTCAAAAGCGTACAAATAGCCTATGGCAAACACTAGGCTGTAGGCTATGTGGTACCAAAGTCCATTATCTCCTGCAAAGCGTTATAGTGACGTACGATTAACGTTACCCACTCGCGTGTTGTAAGGATGTGATTTGGAGTGTGACTGAATCTACATGCGTTACATTCTGCCTTTTTTTTAAGCTCAAAATATTAAAACACATCTTGGCGGAGATTCGAACTCATTCCGCGAAAGGAAAAAGACACAAGAGACCAACACGTTAACCACTATACTAAGACCATCACTTTATAAAGATTAGCACTGACGCATGGTAATGTAATGGGATACACAGTCAGCTGAGTCACATTCAAAGGTGTCAGATCAACTTGTGACCACAACGTCTGTGCACTTAACCCTCTGCGGTTTTGTGTTGCCTATAAGTAACATAACATTTTTTGCCCTGTTTACACTCACACAATATATCCTCAATTAGGATTTTAAACTTGCATGTTTTGGAATATATTCAATAAGTATAAATAATGTAGCCAAGTAGCTTTTATTCCACCTCATTTTTCCACCATTGGTACTGTGTTGCTTCAATGTTTCAATGTAATGTAACCAAAAGTGCACCCCCTATAAATACATTGTTTGCAAATACCTCAAAAGTTGTTTAAGTATTGCACACTAAAACTGCATAACATTAAGGTCCCTCCACTGCTCACATGTCAGTCAAGAACACAGTTCAAGTTAGTCAAGTCAATTTTTATTTTATTCTTTTTCCTTTCGCGGAATGAGTTCGAATCTCCGCCAAGATGTGTTTTAATATTTTGAGCTTGAAAAAAGGCAGAATGTAACGCATGTAGATTCAGTCACACTCCAAATCACATCCTTACAACACGCGAGTGGGTAACGTTAATCGTACGTCACTCTATAACGCTTTGCAGGAGATAATGGACTTTGGTACCACATAGCCTACAGCCTAGTGTTTGCCATAGGCTATTTGTACGCTTTTGAGCGCCTTAATGCTACAACATAAATAAATAATTTATCTCAGAGTCATATCTATTATACAGCTGCTGCTTTATTGCTTAATTTAAAATACAGTATTTCCACGTGAGTATATGAATATTGGCTTTATCGACCTGTAGCACAACAATAAACTTTAGGTTTATGAATTAAGTGGGTTTAAACCGCTGGTTTTTGTATTGGAAAGCAGTGAGTTTGTAAAATGTTCCTCAGTGCATGGACAGCGTGGTCACAAGTTGATCTGGCTGCCTCCCAATTCGAAGACACAGCTGGCTGTATGTTGTCGGATATTAATTGTATCTGTCTAAATGATGATGTTGTAATAGTGGCGCACCTCGCTTGTTGCGCGCCTGTGATTTGTTTTCTCATAATGAAGCGGGTTCGAATCCCGTGAAAATATTATTTTTTTACGTTTCACAGGGCTGAACGGCTCTTTAATATGGCACATGTCTCTTTAGGCAGACACCAGAGACGAAACTGTGTAGGCCTATTATGAAAATTTATAGGAGTTAGATTCCTACAGGAAATGCAACTTGGCCTCTTCCTGTTTTCAACATTCCGTCATAACAAGTGTGATTCAAACCGCGACTGATTGTCGGTCCGTGACTGGGTTCCTCCAACAAGAGTCCAAAGACGGATCAAGTATGTTCTGTTTTGACACTGTAATGAAACACTGAAGACAGAGGCATTCGCGAGGACAGCTACGTGTTCTCTTCCTGGTTGAAAACAGCTGTTGTCACTACGACAACCACAGACGCATTCGGCTGAAGGTCGCCAGTTAACAGGGTCGCGAGTAGATCCGACACACCGGTAGCGGCGCACCATATGCCCGCCGCGAGCTGTTCAGCACCGCAGACAGTCGGACTAACGGGATGTCGAGCTAATGGGCTGTCCACTGGTTAGCCCCAGTTTCACTACAGGCAGACGACTACCAGGCTAATGTCCCTACTTTTCTCGGTGAGCCGGAGCTGTGAGCTGTGAGAAGAGTAGGGACGTTAGCGTTAGCACTAGTCGGCTGCCACGCTAACGTCTCTACTCTTCTCCGTGAGTCGGAGCCGTGGCGGGCTCACGGAGTAGGGACATTAGCGTTAGTTATAATACCAATACCAAAATTAATTTCAGTGTTTATGTAAATATTGAAAATGTTTTTTTACTACTTTTGAGGGATCACAGCAGTCAGTGTAATAAGAATAAGAAGAACTTATTAATCCCCAAAGGAAATTTCAAAGAAGTCTGTAAGATCATCTATTTAACAAAGAATTATGAAGTGATGGCTGATGGCTGTGGGTATAAAAGAGAGTGAGTGTGTGTGAGAAATAAACTCAATCAACAATCAAGCATTTTCTTTATTAAAATATATTAATAAATGTATTAATATGCTATACTATGTTTGTATTGGTATATTGTGTTTATACAGTATGTTTATGTTTATATATAAATATATATGTATGTATATATATCCCACTCTGGGGTTGAGGTGAATAAAAGAACTGTGTTGTGAGTAAGCAAGGGTGTAAACAATGCAGGTTTCAAACTTGCAGGAGAAAGTGTGTTTGTAATGTCTTAGTATGTAGAGGGAAATTAATACTTTTTATTTGTCAAACCTTAGAGATACAAACAGCGCATTGGTTTGTAACAGTCAATGTAAATCAAAACTTTGTTTACAAGAAAACGCTGCAGGGCATCTTTAAACTTTATCAACTTAAAAAATATTTGGAAAATACATCCACAAATTTTCGATCATTCATGCAGTCCTGGGATTCAATGGTACTTTTGTTCTATTGTTGCCATTTTGAGTGAATAATGTCAGATAATAATTTCCCCCATATTACGCAAGTTACGCATCTTTGAATCTGAAGATATGCATCTTTGATAGTTGTTAGCTGTTAGTGCTGTGTCTGAGAAGCTAGTGCTTTTTGTAATTCCCCATAATGGCCTTAACTGCTATTTTAAGATATAACAGGGAGAAAGTGCCATACAGCTCAGAGGGCTGTCAAATCTTAGTATTTGCTGTAATACTACTAGATATCATTTTCTGACATTTCCAAAACGTATGCAAGTGATTAGCATCAAATGATCCATGCTCTCTCCAACATATATGACATTTAAGTAACTGCTTATTTGGATGCACTAGGGTGTGTGATTTACAAAAATTTTCTTCCGTTTCCAAGAATTTGTTTTCTAGTTTTCAATTTGACTTTTTACATGCTTTATCAATCACTATCTGAAATCTTGGCAGTAGACACTTTTACCGGCTTTTGAAAAATTATATTTATAATCATTAGTGATCAGCCTTTGATATTTTGCTGAAATTATGTATTTCCTTGTACGCTTTGATAATCACATTATTTTCTCCCATGGAGGAATGTGTTTATTACAGGAGAGAAATCTCCTGAAATAATTTCGTAGTTGCATGCAAAATTCATGTGTCCCAGATCATAGTTTTGTCTCGCATTCTGGAAAACAAAACAAAAAAAGACAGCTTTCCTTTTTCCTGCCCATTTTTTTTAGAAATTACTTTTTAAAGTAGTATCCCACTTTTAGAGTAGTCATAAGCTTTTATTAAATACATATATTTTTGTTTCACTTTGTAAGACGTTTTATGATATAAATTAACGGATTAAGCATGCACAGGGTCCTCATTAAGACAGCAGTGCAGTAAAGGTCACATTGAGTCATGATTTCTTCTACACGAGGAAAATAAATCATTTTAATGAACCATTTTAGCTGCAACATTTTGAGTGAACGAAGCAATTTAATAGATTCTAATTCTTTTATGTTGGGTGTGAATGTTTTTAAAGATGTGTTCTTTCCCCTTGGGGTTAAATAAAAGGAAAAAAAAATGCTGCTAAACTGCAAGCCTCCCTGATCCTTCTTTAATGCGAGCTGCTTAGAGGATGAAACACCAGCACAGCACTTCACCTGCAAAATCAGAATCGTGTGTGCCAAATATGAATTCAACAGTGTCCTCATTCAGTAAATGACAAAACGGATAGGAAACTTGATTGGATCCATCATGATTTGTTCTCATGTGAACAGGCTTAAGTAGTTTTATGTAGTAAACCAAGTGCCGTTAGTTACATAGAGCTGTTTTTTTTTTTTTTTATCTTAGAAATGTAATCAAACCAATTGGTAACTCATATGAAAGTCAGATAAAGTGTCCTGTTTCAGAGGCATGATACCAAATTCTGAGCCCAATAAATAAGCAGTTTCTGTGCCTACCTTTTTTTTTTCCAAATAATTGAGCCAACAACTGTACCCAAACATGAACCATACAGAATTGGTATCAGCTTCTTCACCTGCTTATAGCCTACAGGCAAACACATCACATGCTGTGCGTAGGGCACCAGTCTCAGAGGGAGCAGCAAAACAGCCCAATATGATTATCATCAGTCAAAAGTGTTGCATTAACTCTCTCAGACAAGGCCCTCTCAGACACAACATGGTTTGAGCTGTGCTGCTGCAGGGTTCAGTGAACAGTGCAGCAGCAGCAGCACCTGGCTGAGTGGTTTGCTCACACTTGCAGGTGATTATAACAGTTATTAACACTGTCACTTCCCCGTGCTGAGCGATCTTTTTTGAAACTTATGCTTGTTAAAACATACCTGCGTTCAACAAGGGACAGGAACATCAGCATCAGCGCACAACTCACTCAGAAGCTGTCACAATGACCTAATTAACGACCTTGCAGCCAGGAAATGTGTGCCTCTGTAGAGCCTCCCACAACTGCTGAAAAATGCCTGTCCTTTAGTTCTTCTGCAGTCCTTATGAAAAACAACAGTCAGAAGCTGTTTTCTCTCAGTTTGCTTTCTTTCTCTTTTCTTTCTTCCCTTTCTGTTTTGGAAACCCATTTCCCTTTCTTGAGGAACATCACAGTGTAAGGTGGTGCTCCAGCAGCGTAAGCCGCCACTCACTCGCCTCTAGCTGCGTTAAAAGACTAAGCTTAGTGCAGGGGCAGACAAAACCAAGGGGTGAGAGGGGCCTCAGAGGCCCTAAACAGTTTTTTTTTTTTTTTGAAATAAAAAAATCTTTCAACTGATTTATTCAGCCAATTATTGTTCAGGCATTAATTACTTAGGAAAAAAATGCAAATTAATCCAAACGTTTCATTCCAAACTTTTGGAAGCATTTTTTTTGCTACATTTTCACTTACAATTTAAAAAAATTGTGCATAAAAAAGACAGATCAGTAGCGCACCTGAGCAGGTTTGTGCACTCGTATTTGGAAGTGTTTTAAATAGTACGGTCTTTCTCAGTTTTTTGATTTTTTGTTCATAACAGAGGCATGCAAAAAAACAACAACAAAAAAACAGAGGTTTTCTTCACAAATTCAGCATAACAGAATGAGTAATTTGCATACAAGTGATCATATTGTTGGTGAAGTGTGCCTTTAACATATGCGCCTCACCACCAGCCAATGTTTAAAAGAAGATGAATGACCACTAAGGGCTTGTCATTGTTATTGGTAGCAACACCTACTAAATCTTTTATTCTGGAATTAGAGGACTAAACACTTGGTAAATGATTCAGTCTGTTGTACTGAATGGGTTAAACATTTGATCCTTTGCACACATGCTAAATCTGTGTCCTGTCTGCAGTAGCCGGGTGACAGAAAGGAGACTGTCAAACTGGAAATGAGCAGCTTGCTGTGTTGTTTTGAAGTAACATCAACATTTATGTATGTGAAAGACAAAGACAGTCTTCCTGTAAGTCACCGTCCAAAACATATTTACAGCATTTAATCCTGTAAAATCACAACTTGTCATATCCTGCATTTCTGTTTGTGTGCAGATTAGATGAGATGGCGTGTTGATCAGTCAACTTTCGAAGTTGTTGGCAGTCAGATGTTGTTATCTTTGGACAGAGCCAGGCTAGCTGTTTTCCCCTGTTTCCAGTCTTACAGACATGAGAGTGGTATCAGCATTTTCATCAAACTCTAACAAAAAAGGAATTAGCATATTTCCCAAAATGTTGAATTTTTTACAACTTCAGATAACTTACTATGATCAGAAAGACAACAGCAGAGTTGGAGGCATATTAGTATGTCACTTGAAACTAACTGGAACCTTGTATACTGAAGTGTACTGCTAGGAGGTAAAGAGGAAACTGAGACAGGTCAAAAACAACTACAGGGAGAAGATTGAGGTCAAAATGGGACAGAACAGTGTGAGGGAAGTGTGGGATGGGATGGAACAAATGACAGCTGAGTGTGGTTGACAGTCGACTTCAAAGGGCAGGTACATACACAGATGCACTGGTTTTGCGAGAGGACTCTCCAATTTTCCAACGTGCTGTTTTAAAACTTCAGTTTAGTCTTGAATAACCGCGGGGAGGGGGACTGTCATCTGACTGCTCTGTAGCCCCCACTAGTGGTGGGCAGCTGCATGGCAGTTAAGCTGCCTTGTACATGAATAAAACACTTATTGGTTTGACCATCTAATATATCTGGTGCCGACTAGTGAGGAGGCAGATGTTTAATCGTTTAGACAACTCAGACTAATCTCGCGCATCCCTAGGTTTTAGTAAAGGAGTCTATGGTTAAGTATATGGTATTTATTGTTTTGTTTTGAATAGGGTATTGAGAGTCCTGAGATTTCTCTGGTATTGGTATCAGTTACAAAATTTCTGGTATCATGATGGGCCTGGTCTGCTGGCAAGGAGGCATCAAGGCTGGTGAGGCCAGCAGACTCAACAGGCTGCTCAGGAAGTTCAGCTCTGTGGTTGTGCAGCAACTGGACAGTCTGTAGTCAGTGACAAAATCAAAACCCTCCTAGATGATGCCTCTCATCCTCTACATGATGAGCTGTGGCAGATGAACAGCTCAGTCAGTCACAAGGTCATCTCACCCAGGTGTAAAACAGTGTGCTTCAGGGGCTCATTTATGCCCACTGCAGTCAGGCTGTACAACAGCTGTGGAGACCACAGACTATGACATTCACTTTGATCAGTCAGCCTCTGGCTATTCTGTCAACCCTTCACCTTGTCTTAACTCCTGTGGTTGTTTTACAGCATCAACACTAACCACAGGAAGTTGTAACAGTGCAGTATGTTTTACTTTGTTTAGGTCTTGGTTGTGAGTTGGACATTTTGATATTATGTGACTTTTAAAATTGATTTTCCTTTACTCTCTCTCCCTTCTATCAGGGTAGATACCACTCGCGTGGAGTTCACCATCTCCCTCAGAGAGAACTGGTCTTTACCCTTCCTAGCGCTGCAGGTCGCCGCTATCACCTGTTACCTCAGGCCTCAGCTCACCTCCTTACAGCAGGTACACACAAACCCACACTAAATCAGAGCTATTGAGCACATCGATTGGCCTTGACACCCAATCCGTCTGCTTAAAAATCCTCCATCTCTGAAGGAGGCAGCAGAACAGCAGGAATGCACATATATATATATATATGCAGTTGGTGACATGTTTAAGTATCTAATCCCAGTGTGTTGGTGTGTGTGTTTCCCTCCTCAGAAGGTGATGGTGTGGTTGATGTACGTGACAACGTTCTGTTTCTGTCTGACGTGGCAGTTCAACCAGTTCATCCTGCTTGTTCAGGCTCTCATCATATATACTCTGGACTGTGTCGACTTTTTAACAACTACACAGGTATGGCTACAAGACAGACCAGATTCCTAAAGAATCAATTCCATGGAAATATAATGAGAACTGGATACTGGACCCCAAAATGGTACCAGTTCAGCTGAATGAATATTGCTTGGCAAGTGCACAAGCTAAATAAGTGGTTGCTTTAGTGCTGTAACTTAAGCACTCAGTCACAACTTCTTCCCTCTTCTCACCTCTCTTTGCCACTGTTAGGAGGAATTTATATACTATACACTTCATGGATTGATTGATTGATTGATTGACCTTAAGTTCCTAACCCTCATGGGTTTTCAAGACACCAGAACAGTTGCAGTGGTTAAACATTTCATTTTAATATACAATTACAGGTTATTTTAAAGGTCCAGTGTGTAGGATTTAGAGGAAATATTGGCAGAAATGTTTTATAATATTTATATCTATGCTTTTAGTTTAAAATGAGCTGAAACTAAGAATCATTGTGTTTCTGTTACCTCAGAATTAGCTGTTTATCTACATACAGAGCTGGTCCTCTAGTGTCAGCTCATGGTGTCCACCATGTTGTTTCCCAGCCCAAAACAAACAAAAAAAACAAACCCACTGGCTCTAGATAGGGCCAGTGGTGTTTTTTTTTCCACCATAGTTCTTCTACATGCTTGCAAAGTTGCAATCATATCCCTAGATGCCACTAAATCCTACACACTAGACCTTTAAAACCCAGTCTTAATCAAAATATTATTCTATCCCAAGCTTCGTGAAAATCTGCCACAAAAAAGGTTCCTTTTCTGAAATACAATTCAGGTTTTTCACAGTCATCCAGCCAGAAGTAATCCACATAACTGATGCCATTTTACTTCAAATCACACCCTTATTCCTCAAATTTTCCTCTGTAAAATGAACTTAATTCTCAATTTTATCTCGCTCACACAACAAAAGAAGTCCGTCTGTGTCTGAGTGGAAGCAAAGCTGCCAGTTTCAGGAGCTGATGGTAATGTTCCTGAGCGTAACTGTGCCCATAGAGATCTTTGTCTTTTTTTAATCATACTTCACATGAAGTTCTACACTGTAGTAAGTTTGCAATTTTGGGACACAAAAGTTGGAACTCGGAGCTCCGAACAATGTAACCTCTGAACTGAGCGCTTCCCAGTTTAAAAACTCGGACATGGAACATGGAATTTGAAAAAAATGGACAGTTAATGAAATGAAAGAAAAACCCCAACATTTATGCTTGTAGATGCTAGATTCAAAACTCCGACTCACTAATACAGCTGAACACACCATGAGTCGTAGCACAAACACCGGCCCTGCGTTCCAATACCCATACTACCATACTATTTAGTATGCCAGAAAAAGAATTAGTGTGTCCCAATACATAGTATGTCAGATGCAGTATGCCAAAAGTACCAGGATGTTCTACTACATCCGGTCATATTTCGCAGTATGCATGTCAGCATGCTTCTTTGGCCATTCTGACCCACAATCCTTTGCGCAGCGGAAGTTATGTCGCATTGACTGAGCTGCGTGTACAACCAGAGATATTGGCGAGATATAAAGCGAGATACCCCACTCAGCTCTTTTCCTGATTTAGTGACGTCAGCGCCACGCCCCCGTAGGAGACTTGTGGCAGCTCTGAATGTATTGGGTTGAGGGAGAACAGGCTCTGATTGGAGGGAGAGCTAACCACGCTACAGACAGCGGCGGAAGTGAGCAAGAGGGTCGGAGTTCAGGGAGCGATGTGATGGCAGATGTAATGTGTCCCAATAGTATACATACTGCATACTAAACTACATACTACCCATACAAGGGCAGCTGCAGTACATACTAAAAGTATATAGTAGAAGTATGCGATTTGGAACGCAGGCGGGGATATCAATGGATCATCCAATTGGGGCCAATCAGGGATCTGCACCATAGTTGACAGTGTAAGCAGCCTATCAGGAACTGCATTGTAGTTGATTAAGTGAAATGCAAGCTGCAGCTTGCAGAGCAGTAACGTCAGCTTCTGAAGCTGAAAGTGCTAACTCTAATGTTATTAGAGTAAACACAGCAACAAGTGAAGGTACTGCAGAAATAGAGGCAATAGGAACAATTAAAAAAGAGCAAGAGTATATACCTGCAGAGTTTCTCAGAGGAAGAGACATTTTCGCCGTTCTGTCTGGATTTGTCAAAAACTTGATTTATCAACTGGCTATGTTGGTGGTGAAGATGTTCCCTGGTGTATTGTTATGCTGATTGGCTGAAGGAGTTTGTCTGTCGAGGCAAGCACTCCTGCATGTTGAGCTCGAGTCATCAAGATGGTCTTACCATGCTAAAGGCCATTGTGACCTTGCGTCCGTCTCATTCTTGTTAATGCGATGTCTAAAGAAGGCCTAGAGGGAATTTCCTTAAATTTGGCACAAGCATCCATCTGGACTCAAGAATGAACTGATCAGAATTTGGTGGTGAAAGGTCAGAGGTCAAGGTTACTTTTACCTCACAAAACATGTTTAGGCCATAGCCCAGGAATTTGTATGCTAATTATGACAGAATTTCACACAAATCTCTAATAGTATAAAATGATGAAGTGATGACATTACTATCCAAAAGGTCAAAGGTCAACTTTACTCTGACGTCATAATATTCTACAAAAACACTTTTCTGGCCATTACTCAGTGTCATTCAGCTTAGGAACAGGAGCTCAGAAACAGAAAGAGAGACATTTGGTCAGATACTGAATTAGTGAAGCTAATCTTAGGTGTCCACCCTAAAACTGTGCTGATTGTATAGATCTTCTGTGCTGCTGGGGGCAAGATGTAAACTTTAAGTGCAACTTGACTGGTTTGCAGAGGCGTACAAGAGAAACATTTTGATCCTAATCTTCTTAATATCACAAAGTAACTTGTTCTGGAAAATTAATGACACAGTGTTCAAATAAAAAAAGTATTTCAACTCATTGGCCCAGAGATGACCGTGCAAATTGTCCTAAATTAAATATCTTTTTAGTGAGTGTCTGATCAGACATCTTCACAAGTCTATTCCAAAGATGAAACATTTGAGATTTATGTCTGATGTTTGGAGGTTTCCATTTCATATCTCCACTAATGGCCAAAACTAAATTAAATTTGTGGACTTGAATAGCTCTATGATGCAGTGTTACAACTTGTAAGTTCACGGAAACCCCAACAGTATACTGTTCTTTGCTGGTGTCTGCAGCCATGTGACGTATAGGATACTGGCTTAAGTTT
This sequence comes from Epinephelus awoara, assembly GCA_035609425.1. Taxonomy (NCBI): domain Eukaryota; kingdom Metazoa; phylum Chordata; class Actinopteri; order Perciformes; family Serranidae; genus Epinephelus; species Epinephelus awoara. The sequence goes on along the minus strand of CM069294.1, from coordinate 40,346,768 downwards.
CATAGCACTATGTATGTGTTTCTCTAGGTGACCACTATGTACCTGGTTCAAGTGAGCAGTCTGCTGAGTGTGTGGCTCCTCCAGTTCTGTAACTCCATGATACTGGGATCACTGGTCCTAAGCTTCATCGTAGCTGCGCTCTTCATCAGACACTGCCAGGTTGGTGTGTGTGTGTGTGTGTGTGTGTGTGTGTGTGTGCGCGCGCGCGTGTGTGTGCATGTGTGTGTGTGTGTGTGTGTGTGAGAGTGAGAGATAGAGAGAGTAATGAATACAGAGAATTAAAGTAAAAGTTCTAAATCGGAAAAGGCAGGAGTTATATATAATATAACACTGTTAGTGTATCAGCGTCCCACAGAGAAAGATCCAGACAGTTGTGGTAGCTTGTTTACAAAACACAGATGGAAGATTAACCTGCATGATGTGAAGAGGCCTGTGCTGCAGTCTGCTTCTGCAGAAGTTAATTCCAATTTGTATGCTGGGGACACATTTTCCTGTCAGGTCTAAATGTAATTTAGTTAAATCAGATCTTATCACAGTAACAATTACAGAAACATTTAATGTGACAGGATGAAAGTGGAATGGAGAGAAAGATGGTGGAAGGTTGAGAATCAGAAAATGGAGAGAACGATTTCATTTGTGGCTGTAGATAATTTGTATACTGTAACACATGCTGCTATGGTGAAACGTTTTCATTAAAAACAGGCATGTTTAACCCATTCTAATATGTGTGGATGTGACTCACGTGACTCTGGCCAGTCAATGTTGAATTATGATGTGACTTCAGACATGACTTTTGACAGCCTTGATTTGATCTCATTCCAAGTCCAAACATTAAAATGAATGTTATAAAAAAACTGCAGAATATCAACTCTTCATTTTCCAGACAGCAGGCTGCACTATATTTAAATCTTTTACAAGTTTAAATAAAAAACTCCTTTGACAGCAAATTATTTCAGATGTAGCTAATTAATATTAATGGCCAAAATGAAAGTGTTGGCTGCTGTCTGGTTGATGTGCAGGCTGGTGTTTGTGCTCAGCCAAGCATCATTTGTCAAATAAAAGAAACATCCCTCTGTTAAATGACTCAATTATCACAAGTGGACAGTGTGTTTTCGAGGTTTAGCAAGACCAACAGTTGTTTCACATCAGGCTCTCAGCTCAACTTTCATTCATATGATTTACTTAGTTACAACAAGAGAACAAGTTTTATTCACAGGCGACTTTTGTTACAAATGTTCAAAGCTGAAGATGTGTGGATTCAAAAAGGCATTTTATGTTACATTCTGATTTGTTAAAATTCTATCCAACCCAGGGCTTTACAGTGGGACAAATATGTAACATGTTCTTCCCAAAAATCAGTCCGCTGGAGCACCTGCAGCTTTGCGCTGCATGTGTGAGACAGAGCCATTTGTTTGTTTTAGGTGAGGGTTTGTGTGTTTTTGTGTGAGGTGAATTGATAGCACATTGCTACTCTACTTGGTAGTCCTAGTCTATTGTGCAACTGTGAGATGGTGCTTGGATGCGGGCGACACATGTATTTATAAAATACAGCACTATGGTGATATAGACATTTCATACACCAGACTCACTATATGTAAGGCGGACCTTTAAAGTCAAAGTCACTGTGACCCTGTCTTTCATTCTTGTGAACACGATAACTTAAAGAGAAACTAATGTTTTTTTCTACCTGGGCCCTATTTTCCGATCTACTTTTGTCTAAATGAGTGATGGGATGTTCAACATTTGACATTTCTCCAGTACGAAGCTAGGGCTGACCTGCCTGCAGCCCGTGAGCGCGCGCTATATTAAATAGTCAAACAACGTCAAAATACGTCCACTAAAAGTGCATTTTTTTCACACAGATAGGCTCGTATTGTTAGTATAATTATCGACAACATAACGAAAAGGAGAAATGAATGTCTGTGTTTACCTTTTAGCTGGATTCGGACATGTTCCTCTGCCTGTTGTTGCTCCCTCTCTCTCCTCGTCCGCTCTTCAATTTCAATGAGCCCTGAGTCCGTGTACGTCCGTGTACTCCGTGTTCAAATAAGTACAGGCGGTCATCAAATTCAAATGGCTCATCCAGATCCAGTTGGTCAAAATCGGGTAAAAATACGGACATGTTTGTTGTGGCAAGTCAAAACACTCACTCAGAGAGTGAAAGTCTGGCTCTGAAATCTCACGTCTTGCGAGATTTGAGTTGTTGCAGGAAGTTACCGCTGGAGTGACCTTATAAACGTGATGAGTTACTCTGTTTGGAGTAGTGATGGCTGAATTTTTACCTGAATTTTTGACCAACTAGATCTGGATGAGCCATTTGAATTTGATGACCGCCCATATTTATTTGAACACGGAGTACACGGACGTACACGGACCCAGGGCTCATTGAAATTGCTAAAAGGTAAACACAGATATTAATTTCTCCTGTCCGTTATGTTGTCGGATAATTATACTAACAATCCGAGCCTATCTGTGTGAAAAAAATGCACTTTCAGTGGATGTATTTTGACGTTGTTTGACGCTGTCTGAATGCCCTATTATTTAATACAGTGCGCGCTCACGGGCTGTAGGCAGGTCAGCCCTAGCTTCGTACTAGAGAAATGTCAAATATTGAACATCATATCAGTCATTTAGACAAAAGTAGATTGGAAAATAGGGCCCAGGTTGAAAAAAAAACATTAATTCCCCTTTAAGAACACCTTTAGAGGATCTCTCCAAATTTGATACAGGCATTCACTTAGACTGAAGAATATAATGATGTGAATTTGGTGATTAAAGGTCAAAGGTCAAGGTCAGTGTAAGTTTTTTGGCCATAACTCAATAATTCATACGCAAATTTATGCCAAAACGTCACACAAATGTCTAATAGCATAGTGAACTGATGGCATTTTATATCCAAAAGGTTAAAGACATCACATCGCAATTTTCTGCATAAAGCACTTTTCTGGCCATTACACAGCATCATATCTCAGGAACAGAAGGGGAGACATTTGGTCAGATACTGAACTGGTGACACTAATCTTGGGTGTCTGTGCTGATGGTATTCAAATAGTCTACAATGGGCTTACTTTATACTTATATACCCATGCTACCTTTTTGTGGCCTGTATTGTTAAATAGAATTATGTGAAAAGCACATAATGACTTGTTGAGTTTTGTTGTTGGACTTGACTTAAGACTTGTTGGTCTTGAATCTGAGGTGGAACTTTATAGCCAAGACTGAAACTTACCAGTGACTTGCAGAGCAATTACCTTATCTCACCTCTGAGTTAATATGTGAATGATCTGAAAATATGATGTCGGCCATGCCAGACAGTGTTGACATTTAATGTCTACATTGATAAAGAGATACATGTATAACATTAAGTGTGTACAAGTGAAGATGTTTGTGTCTGCTTTCTTCAAATTTCTAAGTGCAAAATTGCATTGAGAAAAAAAACTGCATGTATTGACAAATATGTTGTTGCTGTCTGGTCATACAGTCTGGTCTGAAGACAGGAGGCCTGCTGGTTCGTCTGGGCAAACTGCTTCTCCACAGTGCTATGGTTCTCCTCCTCACTGTCACCATCAACTACCTGGCCAAGGTGCTCCTCTTCTTTTTCTTCCCTTGCTCTCATCCTTCCTCACTCCTCAAACCCCTCCTCATTGCACCTATTCCCAACACCTTTTCTCCTTGTCTGTCTGCTCTGGTCTTTTATTGTTATCTTTTGTTTTGTATTCTGTACTGCTCAACTCTCTTTTTCCCCTCCTCTCCTTCATCTGCTCGTCTCTTTTCTGTCTTACTGCTTCTTCATTACTTCTTCATTTCCCTGTTTCATCGCAGTCTCCTACCTCCCTCTATGGCAGCCCTCCTCTCCTCCTCATTTATATCTAAAACTCGTAGGTATGATGTAAGCTTATGGTATGGTCTCAGCTTAGGTTACTTATTTATACTCTCAGCATGCTGATCTTTAGCCCTGACAAGGTGACCTTATCGGTGTGTGTGTGTGTGTGTGTGTGTGTGTGTGTGTGTGTGTGTGTTTTCAGAAAGCACTTCAGCTCAGATCAGATGAACACATCTTTAAATTCATCAATTCAAAGTTTGCCTTGGGGCCAACAAGGTATGAACACGCACTTGTAGATGCATACATGCTGTACACACACACACACACACACACACACACACACACACACACACACACACACACACACACAAACAGATTCATGTGTTCTTGAAAAGTTTACTGTCATGAATCCATGCCACAAGGATGTGCTCACACACAGTGCTGCATACATAGAGTCTGCACAGACTGCACCCTTACACCTCTTGACTTGATCCAGCTTGACTGTATTACTCACTAAGCACCAGTATTGTAGCACCTGGAGTGTTAGCGGGTGTGAATAATAGATGTCGGGGTAACGCCATCAGGCCTCTCATCGATCAGAGACAGTGCGTGTGTGTTGAGCAGCTCAGCCACTGGATAGCTGCTCCAGGGTGGCAGATAACACAGCTCACAACCCAACGCCACACAACTCGCCCTTCAATTATTCAGGAGGCTGGAAAATGCAATGCTTACTCTCTGCTCTATCTCTGCCTCTCTCTCTGTTCTGGTTTCTCTCACTCGCTGAGACTGATTTCTATGCTCTAATGGTTTCTGTTTCTAATGCCTGGAGTTTTGCAAAATCTCAATTCCAGGGATGGGACAGTATATGATTTTTTCATGGGTCGCAATAAAAAGCACAACTTGATGGTGGTGAATTTCCATTACCTGGATAATTGTGAATAGCGTCTCCAGTAGCATCCAAAGACATTGCTAGGCAACCAGCAATAAGAGTCTCTGCAAAAACAGGCTGCATACACACCACTCTCAAAAAACGTAAAAGATCTACATCAGTCATTGGCATATTTCATATTGTAAGATGTGAAGCCATTTCAAATAAATGGCTTTAAAAGATTGTTAACTGAAAAAAAGATGTGTGCTATCTACAATGTAATAATACAACTATTTTGTTCTTCACCAAATGTAAGGCAAAACGATTTCAGTATGTTTTAGTGCCATTTTAATGATTAAAGGGATAATACTGTGAATATTTTGGCCAGGATAATTGTGGCATGAAATTTTCATTTTGTCCCAGGCCTCCTCAATTTTCAGTTCAGTTTTGTATCAGTATGGCTGTTTACCAGAAGCAATTCTGCCGCTATAATGGGTAAAATTTACATTATGAAAAACAAGTTTCTATTTTACTTTTATACCATATTGAGATCACAGATAGAGTTTATTTTGAAAACATTTTCCATATTATAGTGCACATCTAGATTTTTCTGTCAACCTGACAGAACACGATTTGTTCTGAAACATGAACATGTCATTAATACGTATCAGTGTCTCTTCAGTTCCTGAATGATTTGTTATTGCTGTTTCCAGTTATTTTGTAGTAATTGAAAGAACTGTTTTTTTTTTGTTTTTGTTTTTTTCCCATATATGGATAAGTAACTTATCTTTATTAAGTTGTGGATGATTGGACAGAGCCAGAATTTTTTAGTGCTTCAAAGCTGTCCTGAACATGATCTGGAGTTGTTGTTAAGAGCAACAGATCCTCAGTCCAAACCTGCAGTTAGCTGGATAATGACTCATAGGGTAAACGTCATATATCAATCAATCAATCAATCAATTTTATTTATAAAGCCCAATATCACAAATACAATTTGCCTCACAGGGCTTTACAGCATACGACATCCCTCTGTCCTTTAGACCCTCACAGCGGATAAGGAAAAACTCCCCAAAAAAAACCCTTTACCGGGGGAAAAAAATGGTAGAAACCTCAGGAAGAGCAACTGAGGAGGGATCCCTCTTCCAGGATGGACAGACGTGCAGTAGATGTCGTACAGAACAGATCAGCATAACAAATTAACAGTAATCTGTATGACACAATACAGTAATCTGTATGACATCCTCGGTAATGACAGTAGCTTACAACAACATTCATGAAAGTAATAATACTGTCGTTATAGTTCTGGCTACTGTGGTACAATATGTTGAAAGTATATATTAGTATCAGGCAGTCTACATGTATGATAATATCATATGTCTATAATAGCAGTAGAAGTATGACTAATGATTAATGATGGCAGCAGCAGCAGCAGGAGGAGGCATCTGGCAGGACCACGGCAGCAGCACAACCACACACGTCACACTATCCAGGCACCGCTGCAATACGAGTTAACCTGAGAGACAGTGGAGCACAAAGGCTCCGGAGAAGAAACCGAGTTAGTGACATCCAGAATGGCCGAGTAAAATAGATACAGTAATAGGATACGAGAGAGAGAGGGAGAGAGAGAGAGCGAGAGGGAGAGAGAGAGAGAGAGAGAAGGTGCCCGGTGCATTAAAGGTGGTCCTCCGGTAGACTAGGCCTAAGTCAGCCTAACTAGGGGCTGGTACAAGGCAAGCCCAATCACAGCCCTAACTATAAGCTTTATCAAAGAGGAAAGTCTTAAGTCTAGCCTTAAATGTGGAGACGGTGTCTGCCTCCCGGACCGTAACTGGAAGATGATTCCACAGGAGAGGAGCCTGATAGCTGAAGGCTCTGGCTCCTGATCTACTTTTGGAGACTTTAGGGACCACGAGTAACCCTGCGTTCTCAGAGATATGAACTAGTAGTTAAAAGTAACAAGGTGCATTTACTCAAGTATTTAACTTGGTATTTGCACTTAACTTGAGTTTTTCCATTGTGCCCTCTACTTTCACTCCACTACATTTCAGAGGCAAATATTGTACTTTTTACTCCACTAAATTTATTTGACAGCCACATAGTTTCTTTATCTGGTGCATGTAGGGTGGCTTCCCTAAATACCTTCCTCATATTAGTGAGGGGCTGTGAAGGGTTCTCAGTCTGAACCTAAGCCTGACGGGTCTCTGAAAGCCCGACGGGTTGGATTGGGTTTGGGCCGAAAATGTCCACTGATTGGTCAGGTTGGGTAGGGCTCGGGCTCTGGGAAAAAAGAAAAACAAAAAAAAACAAACTTTTTAAGTAATACATGAATAGAAAATGTTAAAAAGTTGGCACTCTGCGCTTAATTAGTGTAATTATTATTATTTTTTTAAATGTAAATCCAAAAAATATAATAGAATTTTAAGATTGATTGATTGATTGAGTGCTTGATTGATTAATATCATGTCTGGCCTGCAGGCAGGGTGGGAAGGAGAGCCAGACTAGGTGCCGGGTGTTCTGTCCTTCCTCCAGAATGAAGCCGGGAGCTTCTTTGGTGGGGAAATGCAGTGTGGAGAGTCAGTGATCCAATTAGCTGGTTCCTTTTCCCACTGGAGACGAGCGTAGCTAGCACTGGCACACAGCCGGTGTGTCCAAGTGTCAGAAGCTGACAAGTGTTTTTGGAGGGGTCAGGCTCGGTTGGGCTTGGGCTCAGCATTTTATGTGATGATCATAGACGAGCAGATTTCAGGCTTCAACTCACTGGCTTGGTTCGGTTCGGGTTGTAATTTTTTTTCTTGTTGAGAACTCAAGGGCTGTACATTGGCAAAAATCTTATACGATATGGATCATGACACAGTGTCTATATAAACTGTGATATATTAAGATACTGGTAGTGAGGAGATAAAGTGTGATTTTAAACTCTGCCTGTTGTGACTTTTTTACTCTGCCTGTTTCATAGGCCCAAGTCCTTTGTGTGTACGCTAGTGATATTGTTAAGAGTTGAAAAGAGTAGAAGAGTCAAATGACTGACGATAGATAACAACACTGGAGGATCTAGCGGTTAGAAGTTAAAACACAACAGAAAATGAAACACTGCCACAAATCTTTGCATATGGACTATTAAACAAAAAATGCATTTTTGAGAATTGATAAAGTATTAGAAAACAAATTATTGTTATACTTAAGTAAATCGATATTTTCTTTCACCTCTGTATATATAAGCGCATGTGCCATATTTACTTCATATTACTGTTGATCTTGGTTTCAGCTCTGCTCATGTTGCCTTTATTTCAAAATAAAATTGCACTGTTAATCAAATTAACGTTATTAACAAATTGATTCGCTAACTACATCCATAGAACCAAATTAGTTGCATGAGAACACAATCGTTTTAGCCTATAAACTACAAGTCTGGATTAGTTAAGCCTCATTTAGGAAACAAAGGTCCAGGGTAGTTATTGTACATAGCATGAGTGCAATTAACAGAAACCTAAGCTTCATCAACAGAATAACCAAAACATAATCCTCCACACATTGATTTATAGACAAGTGAGCACCTCAGCAATAAATGTTAAGCATCAAATACTATTCCATAAATGGTTTCAGTTGCTAACAAGTTTGCTCCCTCCTCACTGTGTCATCTTCATATCTCTTATGTCCATCTCCCTCCTTGCTCTGTTCCTCCCTCGTGTCATCTCCCTCCTCTCTCTTGATTCGTTTCACCTCCCCTCCTACAGGGATTTTGATGCCAGTCTGTATCTGTGTGAGGAGGCCTTTGGCCTGCTGCCCCTTGACACACTGGAGCGCCTGGCTGGTACCCTGCTGCTATACCCGTACATCCTCTCGCTGCTGCTGCTCAGCGGCATGTTGGCGGTGGCTGCACTGCAGAACCTGAGGTAGGATGGCTGGAGAGGCAGAAGGTGTCCTTGTGCAACTCTTGAAACTCACTGATGTCACATGAAAAGAAGCATTTGGCAACTGTACTTGGGGGGGGGGGGGGGGGTACATGGCAATATAATGTTTAAATGAATCAGACAGTTGAAAGTAGAATTTCCAAGTTTTCTCCTACTCTTCCACTCTATTGATGTACATTATCAGGTGGCAGTTGAGCAATCTCCTCCATCTGTCCTTCTGTATGTTTCTCTGTGAACAACATAGACTGAAAGCTAATGACCAGTTTGGTCTGAAGTTTGTAAGTATGGGCATTTACCCTTCAAACAGAAAGCAACCTATTGATTTTTGGTGACCCTATGACTTTTCTGCTATAGCACAACAATCAGACCAAACAATGGCTACAACAACAGTACAATGTTGACCTCAAGTAATAGCTAACGAGATTGGTATAAGGCTTCAATGACGGTCTACACTATATTGCACCAAAATATTTTAAATCAGACTACTTGTATGCGAAAGTGGGAAAGCACCTTTCAGCTCATACTGTTTTGGTCTCACTCTTATTATCAGTGTAATTTCCTGATGCAGCAGGCAGTGAAAAAGATATGATAGAAGATAGCAACTACCTGCTGGACATAGTGGTGCATTTATCAGCCAAAGAGCAAAAGATAATTCCCTCAGGAGTTGGTGGAGACCAAAACATAGCTAATAGGATAGTAAACATTGGCCTTACCTTCATCAGGTGGACAAATACAATAATAAAAATACTGTTAAGTTTGCTCCATGTCTGTGGTGTAACTAAATGCTAACAAGTTTGTCAAATCTACCTTAAAGTTATTAATATGTACTATATGTATGCAAGTTTAACAAATTCTAGGGTTGAAATATTATTTTGAGAATACCGTGGTAATACTTCTTAACTATTTCCCTTTAACCGACTTTGACACAGTGACAATAGATGTTACTATAAGAAAAAAAAAAGAAAAAAAAATTGGAATTAATGAACTAAAATGCAAATTGTTCAAATAAATTCAATCACTCCAAGTTGTTTTCTATAGTAAATCCATCCTGTGGTTGATGTGGACCAGCTTCAATAGTAAAGTGGTTAGGAACCCCTAAACTGATAACACAATGTTGACACATTAAGTCATGGGCCCCCATTTCATTAGATTTCCATTCAGGGATCTCCAGCTGAAAAGATTTTGGTCGTTAGATATGATTAAGACCAGAATTCTGTAGTTGTCATCTACAGTTACGGAAAAACCGAGAAGGAAGAGAACCATTACCAAAATAGTCACTTTTATGACTCTTTCTCACACTGAGCTCAGTTCTAGTGTGAACTGAATAGCATGTGTTTTTGAATTGCCAAAGGCATTTGACTAAAAATACAAACTCTGTCCAAGGTTTTACAGAAGCGACTCAATCCAGACCCAGTCCTGGCAGTGTTTAAATGAAAGCAGCTAATTTTGTTGAACTGGAAACAGTAAAAACCACCAGCCCACTGAGCTTTGCTGAAAGATGTGATGAAACACACACACTATTAGAATTAGAAAAAATAAATTTTCACTTGGAACAAAGGTTGATGTATTCTATTACATATGGCAACCTTTTATGGACCATTCAATAAGATTAACCCATAACACGGTGTTATCTACAGTGCAGTCCCTGATATCCCCTTTATCTTTGTTGGTATAGTTTTTTTATCGTAAGTCAGAAACCCAGTGGTAGTCACTTGTGTCTCTGCTGCACATCACTGCAGATTTAGTAATAGCATTATTGCTTCATGCTCTGGAAAACAGAATATTCTACCAGCTGCCTTTCAAAGCTTCATTTGCCTGTGGTGCAAGGTGAGGGGCCGCATTGAACTAATCACATTAGCATATCAACTCGCCCTCTGCTGTTGGAGGGCTAGAATACTAACCTCATGGAACAAAGGGCTATTTGCCAATTCAGGAATTAATTTAATCCAGTTTACGCTACCTCACGTAGAAGGAAGAGACAGATTGGATTTGTATTCAAATGGAAGCCAGAGTCCGTCTGATTCAGTACGGGAGGCCAAATTGTGGGAGTGACATCATTGCCCTCGGGCCTTTTTTCTGTTTGTCTGCTTGCTGACTCCTGCAGACACAAACGGTCGTGGGTGTGCATTATTGCGTGTCTCCTTGTGCGCAAACAGCTAATGAAATCTGAATAACAGCTACTGAAATCTGAATAATCTGTATAATATCAATTCCACCCACCTACCCTTCTGCCTCTCTTCTCAAGCGTCTGGCTGTAATGTTTTATGTATCACTGTTGTCTTTTGTCTCGCTGCCTTTTTCGTTTCTCAGCAGACCTAAAGGAGGTTCAGCTGAGGAGAGGAAAGGAGCCGAAGAGGGGCGAGTGGTGGCTCTCCGTCCAGATGTGGCCTATAATCTGTTGCATACACTGTTCTATGGCCTCCTGGCTTTCAGCACTATGAGGTGAGCTCATGATCATGTAGTTGCAGGATCGTTTACAAACAGATATCTGGATTGACACACATTCTATAGTAGTCACATTGGATTAATTCCCAGACAGGGACTCTTGAAATGTACTTTTCTACTTGACGGCTTGATTCTTGATTGTGCATGCTCATGAGCAGATGCGGGAATCCTGGAAAGTGCCTCTCAAAAGCCTTTCACCAAGTGTCTGAGTGGTCCACTTTAACCTTGATCAGCCCTCCATGCCAAGCACCATCCCACAGTGGCTTGTGTCTGAATCCTCTTTCGCACATACTGCATCCCTGAACTTATCTAGACATTACCTGGAGCAACTGTATGCAAGTGTCCAAATCAGATGGACCAGGCATTAAACAGACTTTACCCTGCCGACTTGCTTGTACAAAGTCTGTGAAATATGTGACTGAGCCCATGTGTGAAGAGATCACGCTCGATAGAATTAAAAGTGAGCCAGCAGATGCATGGATGATCATGCCACTGCCACAAAACTCAAAGAAAACAAACAAACATCCAGGGTAAAGAATGGGTCATTTACACTATAACACCAACAAAAATGTCAAACTGAAGAGGTGACAAGATGTCGGTAAAAGCCAAAGCTGAAATTATGAAATTCAAAGAACGCCAAGAGACTTGGCTGTTTATGACCATAATACAAACCAGCTACTTAAAATCACTGCAATTTCCACATCATACTTTCTGTGTCATGTCATGTCCTGCCTGCTGCATTCCTCACCAAAACCAAACTGAGTATGTAAAGTTGGTGGGAATGCTTTTGACACTGACAGTCTCCCATTGTGTGCCACAAGTTCATATGAGAAAAGGCTTTGATAGTGTCATCACACAGCAACAGAAAGAAGTGATACAGTTGGATCACTGACAACTGTTGTCTCTGGCTGACTCGACAAGAAGTGAAGCGGGTTTTATGGTGGATATGCACTTGATGGCTACATGCGTCATGCTAGAAGACTGAGGCTAAAGAATATAAGGCTTTTAAGTTCTGGTAATTTAAGTATCATAAGGAAAACTGTAAGATCAGACTCCTTTTGCTCTAACATAACACTGTTTGAGCTTAGCTTACAGACTTGTTCTTTTTTAACAGTATCTTTTCACTTTTAACCGAAGTGTGTTTTAGAATGAGAATTAATCAATGTATTTGGCAAATGTAAGTCTATCATAGGTTATGTTGGCTGTGGCTTTGCCTTGGCTTTGGAAGTAGCGTTGTGTTACCACAAAACATGTTAAAAAGATGAAGATAGTTAGAACCTAAAGCCGAAACTATAGGCTACAGATGACAGTGTAAAAGTGAACCTCAAGGCAGAAGACAATAGATATAACGGGAAACTTTGCTGATATTGTACCAGCTGTATGGCATCACAGTGTGTGCAGATAAATGGTGTTTGGCTTCCCTCCTGTGCCACCTGGACCTACCCTGCCAGACAGGCAGGAAGCTCCTGGGGAAGCCAAACACCACTCCTCTACACACACTGTGATGACACACAGCTGGTTAAATATCAGCAAAGTTTCCCTACTTCCCCACACTGGTCCCTGTAGAGCAGGTTAGGTCTTAATTCAGTGTTACAATCGTTAAAAAGCACAAGTATCATGTGTATACAGTCAGTAGGCTATAGCTTCGCTACCTAGCTATCTAGGTAACCCTACACTTATCAGGGTATGATTTTGGATTTGAAATGGGGAAGAAATGCTCATCTCCTTCTAACCTCTCTAGTTAAGGAATGTCATTAATACACATGCCCCAGGTACAACCAAGGTTGAGAATGAAGAAAATTTGAAATGACTGCAAGAGAGTCTATATAGCACTGCTGTGTTGTTGTTGGACCCCAGTCTGAGCTGGCCCGATGGTACGCTATGATTGGTCAGTCTGCATCCAGGGGCGGGAGTTAGCGGAGTTATAATGGCTGTTGAGAACATTTTTGAAATAAAGGGGTTAACACAAAGACACTGCCACAAGCTAAACAAAACTGGGCAACTAATATGTTGATATAAATGTTAATGTATTTAACCAAAACGAAAGCACCAACAATCTAATATCCAAAGAAATTATGAGTCCCATTCCCCATGATGTGGTGGCCACTTGGTACATTCTAACCCACTACTTGTACTTAAGAGCGCTGCTTTAAGGAGCACATCTTTTCTCCAGACTGAGAATATATTCCTCGAGCAACAGCAACCAACAGCAGCACCCTCAACACTGGTAACTCAAGAAAATTGAAAGTAGAATGACTTGTGGGCAAGCGTATTTAAAGACAAAGCATGGCTGTACAGACTTAAGGTAAATGCATGCACTTGGTTTGGGAAAGGCTGGAAAAAGATGCCCTCCTCCAACTGCTTACTACAGCCCCATGCATGTGGAGGAATCCAAAGCTTGATGGGCCTGCTGTGCCTAGTTACGGTTACTTGGTGGAGGGAGGGGTTTGGCAAGCAGTCAACAAAACTTCTGGACTGTATGTAAGCACCCTTATGAGATCATTTATAAACCTACACATGAAATTGGGCTGGGAAAACACTGAGGCCATTTCACATGCCAAGTTGGAAAGTCAAAATTAAATTGCTGTTTATTTAACTTTAATCAGAGGCAGAAAAAAGTACACATGGCACTGTCTACTGTAGCATACTTCACCCTGTGTATTGCTTTTTTTCCCGACAATTAGCCCCATTAGCCTTCCCTCTCATATTCCTCTCCTGCTTTATGTTGATTCTCTCTCTTGTTGGCACACACAAACACCACGGCCTGTTTCTGTGGTTCACCTAACTGCATCATCCATTGGCAGGTTCCCTCTGTGGAACAGCACCACCGCTGGGGCTCCAGTTATAGACGCCAGACTCTGGCTGTGGGGTGAGAGCTCTGACACCAGTGCTGGCACTGAGGCTTTACCACTGAACAGAAACATCTTTCTTGCGGTCGACTTTCATATCCAGCCACTTTTTTTTTTTTTTTTTAAATTCCCCAAATGTTACATCTTCCTGAGCTGGCAGCTTTTACTGCTACTGTGACATGCTGGCTCCTTACAGATTTGCTCTTGTTGGTCACACCAGAACTATGACCACCAAACAATCTCAGCTGACTGGCCTCAATCTCTGCAACAGCTGCCTCAATTTTCCACTCAGTGCAGGCTTTCTGTTTGATGTACAGCCTGTTTGTTACCTCAGAATGTTATTTTTTTGTTATTAAACATTAATCATTCATTATTGAACATTTTTTAGTGTTTTGATATTTTCCAGTTCTGTTGTCATGCATTTGCATGTGTTTAAAGAGTAACTACCCCGCATCTGAAAATCTTGTTTATGTTGACCTCTAGTGGTTTAACCTCTTACCTTGCTGTAGTGAAGTAAAGGTATACTCCAGGACTCATTAGCATCATTGTTGGATGTGGTTATAAGTGCAACAAAGCACATTTCGGACCACACCCAACCCAGTGTTAGTTGTTGAACGTGGTCAGAGGTACGGTTGGGATAAAAATATTGACACAGGAATGTATCGTAATACTTTCTCTTGTGATATATTATCAATACACTGGTTGCAAATATTGATATCTTCACAAGAACATGCAGGTGCTCTAAATGGAGTCTTCTGCCAGTTTGACTTACCAGAGTCATGACTTCAAGACTCCTTGTGGTAGCACTTATCAAACAAATGGGGGTAAAGTTGACATGCGTTGGAAGAAGAAACTCACAGGAGGAAAATGGCGGACAGTGCAAACAACAGTGGAAAACAAATCTAGAGAGGCATCGTCATCTTTCAAAATTTAACCCTAAACAAAATGAAAGAAGTCCACAGGATATGCAAGAACTGTCTTGTGAAAGTAAATTACATGGGCAAAACAACAAATATGCGTAGCTACCTGATTCGTCTTCATTCTGATCTCATTATGGAGAAAACGGTTAACGCTGCCTGAACTGTACCTCAGCCCACAATGAATACAGCGTTAAGAGCAACGCTTCCTTTTTCGTCTTTTAAACAGTATATCATCAGAACAGTTGTAGGAATATTTTTTCTTCGTCTTCAGTTACACAGACATCATGATGCATTGTAGATGGTCGTCTTGCAATATGTCAAGTATCACAGAATCGCTGAATCGTGATAGCACATAGCAACACATAGTATAGTGAGTTGCTCTGTGATCCCTATCTCTAATCAGAGGCGAAACTGTCTTGAAGCTTTTCCCCACTGGCTGTAGCAAACACTGTTTTTTTAACCCAGTGTTAAGTCACTCTTAAAATGTGTGACTCATTAATATCTGTTAGAATGGGTATTTTCAGTAGTCAGGCTAATGAGTCATTCATTAGTAGGTTTTTTTAGACCCTATTTCTGGCTATGATGTTGCTCACTGAGTAACAGTCAGTCAATTCCGTAAAGATGTGCTACTATTATCATGAATGTTGTATACCAGAGTTTTTTTTTTGTTTTGTTTTGTTTTGCAAAGCCTTGCGGTTGAAAGTACGGGACACAAACATTACGGCTAATTTCGGCTGAAACTATTTCAATGACATCATGAATTATAAATAGAAAAATGCATGCAGATGGCTAGTTTTGTAGGTGAGCACTGCAACCATCCCAGGCCTGATTCCCAGCTTTAATGGGTAATTGTCAAATGGTATTTGTTGCTAGCATCATCAGTACATTCCTTGGTTGAGCACATTTCAAGCTGCACACACAGGCTGTCTTGCTTGACATCCATGATTCATTATTGTGAAAGTATAATTGCCTTTTAACTTTCGGCTCTTTGTGACGACTGTCAAGAAAAGCAAAGAGATTACAATTGGAATCATCACTTCTTTTTCCGGTATTAAAAGAAACCTGCAATTATACAGTCAAAGAGAAAAGGGGAATATTCTCGTATTTGGTTTACTCATAGCAACATGGTGATGCAGGTTTACAAAGGTTCATGTAAGTAGCACATTCTGTTCTTGTGGTAATTGGAGTATATGTGGTGGGCAGGATTTTAAATGGTATCATTGATGCTGTACATTTTTTATATATAGTTCACACAATGCACTCCTGTTACAGTCACAAATTAAAGTACTGATTGAATTCACACAAAAGGAGACAAATCTGAAAGCTCTTAATACAGCAGCAGCCAGGTAGTGCAGAAACTGTCACATTTGATTTCAGCACTTTCTCTAAAATGCTGATGAAGAGCGAAAGGCCAAAAGTGCAGAGAGCCATTCGTTTCTGTCAGACAGCTCCTTTGCATTAAAAAGTACCGAGATTTATTTCCGTGAGGCTGCACTTCTTTATGCCTCCTCTCTCTCGCACGGCTCCATCTCTGTACCTGTCAACAATTTTTCAGCTCATTTCATTCCCTCAGTCTTCTCTGTCTTTTAATCTTCTTCTCATTTGTTTAGAACACATATTTATGTGCTTTGAAGCAGAACTTAAGTAATAATGCTGTGTTTTATACACCAAATTAAGTTTAACCACATTGGAAACCGTTTCACTAAGTCATCCGCTCAGCTAAAGACAGTTTGGTTGTTCTGTTTGACTTTAATGTTCTTTACAGGCTTGAGGGAACATCCTGAAGTCCAAGCATCGTTATTAAAGAGCAGCATTTTCACCTGCTGTATAATGCAGTATACAGTCTGTCCTTTTATCATCAAGAATGATACCGACACACACACACACACACACACACACACACACACACACACACACACACACCATCATAAGATACACACTGGAATAACATTAATTTGCTACTTTACTTGCACAGAAAGTTTATAGTAAGTGGAAATTTAACCAGGTAAGACATTTAAAAAAATCTTTAACACTCAATGTTGCTTGATATTGTCTCTGTCACCCACTATTTACCCAGGATGAAATATATATGGACTGGCCATATGTGTGCAGTCGCGGCCTATGGTGTGTGTGGGAAGGAACTGTGGACTCTGCTTCTCAACACTCTCAGCTGCAACACTAAAGTTCTGGTAAGAGCTCCCAACAGCTGCACTTCAGCTCCAAACATCTGCTCCACTATTTTCTTTATCTTTGACATGAAAAGATTGATATTTGACTTCAAAAACAATGTTCACTCTAGGATAGTAGTTTTTAATGACACACATTTACTTTTAAAGCTGCACTAATCAGTATTCGTATGCTTCCGCACCAGTGAGAGCATTAAGTTTTCAGGTTGCCTATCTGTAGGTCCGTCCGTCTGTCCCATCCTTGTGAATGCGATATATCAAGAACGCCTTGAGGGCATTTCTTTAATTGTAGCACACTTAGACTCAATGATGAATTGATAAGATTTTGGTGGTGAAGGTCCCTGTGACCTCATGTCCGTCTCATTCTTGGGAGCACAATATCTCAACAAGGCCTGAAGGGAATTTCCCCAGATTTGGCACAAACTTTCACTTGTGCTCAATGATGAATTGAGTAGAATTCATGGCCAAAGGTTGAGGTCACTGTGACCTCACAAAACATGATTTTGGCCATAACTCAAGAATTTGTACACCAATTATGACAAAACGTCATACAAATGTCTGATAGAATAAAATGATAAAGCGACGACATTTTATATTCAAAAGGTTCAAGGTCAACTTCACTGTGACATTGTGATTTTTCTGCAAAAACACTTATCCGTCTATTATTCCATGTCATAACCCAGGAACAGAAGGGGAGACATTTGGTCAGATACTGATTTGGTGACACTAATCTTAGGTGCCTACCTTCTCAACCACCAGTTCAACCAAAGCCCCGTGCTGCTGACAACTGGGAAGCCATACTGAAACATTTATTGTTCAAGTACACTTTATACAAATGTTTTTGAGCAGCTGGAAATTGATTTTTTTGTTCTTTCTCAGTTTGTTAACCAGATCCCGTCTGGTCCCATCTGGATTGGATTGAGCAGCCTTCCAGTCAGAGACCAGATTTTCTAAGCCTCATTTCAGACACATTTCAAGTTTTGGCCAACTATGTCTTAGTCTCCATGATACAGTGGAAGCATCTGTTACTGAAGAGAATGAATTGATAACTAGGGCTGGGTATCATCTGTTTCATTATGAATACAATGTCTGTGTTTCAGTATAAGTACTGTTTTTTAAGTACCTTAGTTTCAGGGATGTACACATTTAGCTACAGGACCTTGCTTTCATTTTAAAGAAAATATACCAAATACATTTAAGCAGGAGTAGCTAACACAGTATCCCTGAGTGCCTGGTCGCCCACAGGGGGCCATTGAGATGCCCTCAGGTCATGTTCTAAAAATAACTGCGTTCAAGCCAGCCATCACTCGCATCTCTTTGGTCAAACCACATGGCGCTACAACTGTAGTGCACCCATATACTGAAATTTATGGTAAATGCATTCCAATGGCTTAGATCAAGGATTGTATCTAGATGGTAACCTCAGACTCGCGAAAACTCAAAGTGACTGTTCCAAGGGATCATTTGAACCTTAACCATGGTCTCCAAGGGCTTTTTGTGCCTAAACCTGTCCAGACCTTAACCACAGCATTGTCACACCATGAAACAGTAAGGTAAAAAATTTTCGTAGTGGCTTGTGAGAGTGTCCTGACCTGAACTATTCAAGGTCCATGTCTAACCCAAGCCATCTTTGCACATGTTTAGAACTAATCTGGTTTCTGATACGGATCGGGCAGTGACACAAGAGCTTCTGATGGACTTTGTATAGTTAGTGGAAAGATGTCTGACTAGGTCCTGTTTTTAAAATGAGGTGTTAACAAAGGGTATCTACAAAATACATAAATGGAAATAAGATTAATTGGATATATTCATAAAAAGTAGAAAACATGTTACATGTGTCGCTTATAAGTTAAAAAGAATAGCTCTGAATTGTGAGAGAAATGTCTTTGTTCTTTCATCTTCGCACTGCTGGAAAAAATGTATACATACATTTGAGTTCAGGACATCTCCGACTATATACAAACACAAAATGAAGCATTTTTATAGTATCAGTTTAGAGATATTCCAAAGTATATGTCTTGTATTTGTTCCAGGGACACATGATATTGGATTTTTTGATGATGCCAATATATAACAAATTATTTGGCTGATAACCAGCTAATGTTAGTCATCAAGTGTCATCTGTTGTAGAATCATATTATGCATGCATATTGTGTTCGTGATGGTCCATCAGCAGATGGAGAAATGAATTACAATGCTTTTCAATAAATATAATACTCAGTCATTGTGCAAAATAAGAAAGAGCATGTTGGCCATATCATTTTAAGGTCATCATCAGCAGATACCAGTGACATGCTGATGTTAATGGGCATCCCTAATTTGTACCTTGAAATAGATACATTCCTAAACACTTAACATTTATAAAACTTTTGCAAATGTGACTAATACGATCCTGTTTGACTTTCAAATTACAGATAAATTAACAGGTTATTCATTAAATTTGCATGCGTATGTGTGTGTGTGTGTTTTCCTATGATCACATAAAATATTATTAATAATTATTGTGAGGAACCATTAACAGTAATCAGTAAACATAGATATTATCCTAACATATATATGGCCTATTAAATACTCAATATTCATTATTGAAAAGTAAACTGCGCAAATATTTTTGGGAAGATTATATTAAAAAAGCAGCCCTCCATATTACTCTCTACTCTTAAGGTAAATCTAAGTCTGTTAAAAGGTTGGGGACCCCTGTGTTAGAGTATCAGTGAGTAAACAGAAGCAGCCTTGTGAGAACATTTCCTAGACTAAATGCTGTCTAAAATATGTTATTGTTTAGATTAGGAAATTAAGTAAACATGACTAAGAATCTGAGCAAACATTCAGCGCCAACTTCCGATACCTGACAGTTTTTATAGTCAATACTGACATGTTGGTTGGTGCTCAGAAAGTACTTAGGTTTGATACCCAGTACTAGTGTCAACCAACATTCTGTCCACCACCAGCCTCCAGTAACCAGGGCGTTGATCTCTAACTTTGACAGCACCATTGTGAGACGCCATCAGAAAATGTCTCAATCACCTCTTTCCAGTGATTCGCTGGTGTGACATGAAGGTGAACGGTTACACTGCCTGATGACCAGCTGCATTTGAATCCTCAGCCTCTGCTCTGGCCTGGTGATAACATTGCCAGTGAGGCCACTAGGTGTCAGTGTGGTCATTACATGACAACAGCATGGATCAGATAAGAAACGATCCGTGTGAGCAGTGTTGCTCAGTCTGTCGGTTATCTCTGTGTTATCTCATTCTGTGCTCGTCTTCATTTTGAGGTGTATCTCTGTCTGACTCTCTCACTTTCTCGATTAGATTCTCTCATTTCATTATAGCTGTTTTTTGTCTCTCATTTTGCAGTTAAGGCTCGTCAGATATGCAGTTCCACTGTTGATGATCGCTTGCCTGTATTACAAGGTATGCCATCTTCTCTGTGGGTTATGTTCATCGTTGTATTGTTGGTCTCATTACAGAGCTGTTTGTAAAAAACTGTGGACAATGATATGAGAAAAGGAAAATACCTGAAATGGAATTTGTGGAAGAAAATGATAACAAACAATTGGATGATAACAAATAATTTATTTTGTCATTCGAAGAGTAAAAATTACAGTCACACACACTGTTATTTTCAGTGAGGTAATAAGGTGTTATTTAAGCTATAGCAGGTTTGATCCTCTGCTTTGTGGCCTTAATGAACTAAGCTAACACAGGGCTTTCCATCACTTGTTTCTGTCTGTTTCCCTCTAGTTCTGGCCTAAGCTGATGGAGGAGTTATCAGAACTGAGGGAGTTTTATGATCCAGACACTGTGGAGCTCATGACCTGGATTAGGTACACACATACACACACATACACCCACACTCACAGATCCAGAGCACACATCAAATTGAAGCAAATCTGATTAGCTTTTTTTCGCAGATCAAGTTTCACTTTGCCTGATGTCCTTGATTAGTCTGTGTGTGTGTGTGTGTGTGTGTGTGTGTGTGTGTGTGTGTGTGTGTGTGTGTGTGTGTGAGAGAGAGAGAGAGAGAGAGCATGCATGCATGTGTGTATACATGTGTATCGGCGCTTGTTTGCGGGGGAGTCTGGCCGATGAGTGATGAGAGCCGATGGGTCTCCATGAATAAGACTCGGGGGTGCTGGAAAGGACCCAGCTGTTGGCAGAGCAGCACCCACCTCAGGGTCTCCGTGGCCGGGCTTTCGATCAAGAGCGTCACCGCGTTGGGATCAGAGATGGAGCTGTGATTTGGAATGACTCCGCACTGCAGCTGCAGTGTGTGTGTTTTTGTGTTTGCACATCTGTGTGTCTGGATGTGAGGCATAGGGCTTAGCAGTCTATAGTGCATACCATGTAAGTCTGCAACCACAATGTCTGGCCAAGGACACATCACATCACATGCAGTCTGCCCTCGTCACTTTTCTCTGTTATACTTCATTCAGACCAGCACAGTTAAGTGAGTTGAACCTGAATTGTTCGATGATCTGATTAAGGTAACGGGCTTCAGCCAAGCTGGTTTTAGCAACCTCCACCTGACCTGTGTTGAACATGGGTCAACATAAGTGAATAGGCCTAAACTTAAAGGCCAACTTACCAGTTATCAAGTAGGCCATTCATGTCTGATGGCAAAGATCATTCCAAATGATTTATTCCTCCCAGCATGTACAACCACCTGTTATTAAGTGATCAGGTATCGCACTTGATGGCAGCTCCATTTGCTTAAAGAACAGTAGATGGGGTATAAACTTCAGTTAGATAATAAGATGATTACGCATAGAATATTTCATAAAATCTACTGGTCCCTAAAGTCAAACACAAACTTCCATGCTGATTTTTTTTTCTCTGTTTCTTTGTTGTTTTGACATGACTTATATTTGATATTCTAATACAAGTTATAATATAAAAATACATATTTTATTTTCTTATCTGTTTGTTACTTTTAAATACAAAAATATATGAAATGTTATTAACAAAAAAGACTCTAACCCAACTTGCTATGGGATCACTCAAGCTGCGATACGCAACTTAGAACAAATGTGGGCCAGAGGCATAAAGTTGGGTGGTCAGTGGCCCCTGCCTTACTTCCTACCCTCATATGTCTGACCCCCTTACTTGAACCACACCCATCTTCAAACTTTTTTTTTCTTAAGATATTTTTTGGGCATTTTGCCTTCAATGGACAGAATGGACAACTACACACCTGTAACGTTCTGTGACTGCTATTGTGTTGACAAAATCTGTCTACAGACAGACATAAAAACTACTGGCAAAATACTCAAAACTACTTTTGTGGTAGTTCCTGCTACAATAGTCACTGTCACCTGGACCACATTCACCATAATAACATACACACAGACTCACAAGGTAAAAACAGTACCAGCTGTCGCAACATTGTTGCAGATGGTAAAATCTGTTGCGGTATATATAAAAGGCCTATCTAACATGTAGGCAAAAATACCAGAAAATTTTCTGTAAAAAGTTTGGATTGTTAGCATCAGTGAAAAAAAGGATCTTCCAATATCATGCTGTGGTGTTAAAGGGAGATTCACATTTATTAATATGTACCTCACATACTTGCATGTTTGTGCATCTATGCAGTTTGCTGTGTATGCAAGTACTGTACTCAATGAGCACAACCTGCTCTGTGCTGCATACATAAGTGAATGCTTAGGTTGCACAGGTTTATGTATGTGTAGTTTTAAATTGGATTCTTTCTGTGAATGCTTGCCTTTTAGAGAACTCAGTCCTACACACAGACTCTTTCTTGTCCCACCCAAAAACAGACACAGGGATTTTCCGCAGCTCATACAAATGGTTTGTAATGTTTCTGATCGATGGATTTTTGAACTGAAGTGAATATCTCAAACTTTTTTGGGGAAAAAATCCTCTAAGTGTCACTCTTTCCATGTTTTTCCTAATGTTCTTCTTGTCAGAATTGAATGTCTCTTTAGACAAAGTTTTGATGATTGGCCAAAACTCTCCATCAAAACAAAATGCAAATTGAAAAGCATAAAAGTGCAAAATTAGAATCAGTTTAGAGTTAGGTCTTTCCCCATAGATGATCACTATACTTCACGTCCATACTGAATAAGTCATAATTCAGAGCTCATTATTTCCATCCCATCATCATCAGCATGATGACACTGAGTGGACCAGATGTGATTTTTAAGAAATGGCCAATTTTGGTCTAATCCTATTAGACAGATAGTGGAGTGCCGTAGAGAGAGGGAGAGAGAGAGAGAGATGGGTAGGGAGACAGAGGAGGAGGGGTTGGGATTTTGAATGTATTTGTGTGTGTGACATGGGTTCCCTTCCCTCCGGAGCTAATCCCATTAGGCTGTGAGGATTAGGGGCTGCCTAGAGTTACCTTGGTTGGGGCTGAGAGCAGGGCGGAGCGCTAAGCTTCTTGCTGCCGCGCTAATTACATTCCAGATGAAAGTGTTAAGATGGGGAACGGGGTTCATGTTACGCTGTATTCTCCAGCCGAGGCTATTTAGTTTTACATGGACATATCATGGGAAATTCACTGTGGCGTAATGAGGGGCAGAACAAAGACGGATACATGCATATGGAAGAGAGTATATTTCTGGGCTGGCTCGCGTATTTATGTAAAGCTGTGAGGGACTCATTGTGGTAATTCTAGCTGCAGGGGATGTGCTGCATGTATGAATCATGTACAACTAATAAAGGTTGCAGAAGAGGATTTAGAGTGGAGATGAAACACTGAACAATATGACTGTGGTTCGTGGGTTTTTTACCTAAGGCGAGATATGACACTGCAATCAAACATGATATTCACCAGAGTTGCTAAAAATAGTATTTTGTTTTTTTACCAGTAGTACACAGCCATCTTCTAACAAGCTAGCTGAGGACATCACTAGAATGGGCGCTGAGTACAACACTGTGCTTCAGACTAGTCAAGTGTTGATTTGTTGAGATTTGAGAGTTTTTATGAAATACAAAGAACCACGGACAAAATTAAAAATCCAATTACCCATGCTTTTTGAACCAATAAGACCAAATATAGTGGTAAAAATGAAAGGATGCCTGAACTTAAGAGTCAGCATATTGCTTGGTCCATGACTAACATTACATTCAGTGGAGGGTGGCTGTAGCTGACAAACCACAAAAATGTGACAGTGACAAATTCATCTTATAATGTTAGGCTGGTTGATGATGCTAACTTCAGCTTAGATCTTAAACCAAAAGTTTTTCTATGTTTACTCCTCTCCTGCTTTTGCATATCCACATAAGTAATCCCAAACTGCAATTCTTCCATCAAAACAGCAAGTAAAGTTGACCTGCACCAGCAATGTGCCATTGTGCTACTGCTAAAAAATGAGTGTGAAAAAAATGACTTGAAATGAGTTTCAAGTGTTGCAGGTTTCCTTATTTCCAACTTCACCCTTCTCATCCACATCAGCTCAAATCATGTAACCTTGTGAGGCTGCTGGATTCACAAGATCACGTACATGCAAGACTCAAGGAGATCTCATGAGAATCCAGCTCTGACTTGCTACATAGTCAGTCTGTAATGGTAGAAACAGTACTGTTAAATCTCTACCTGTGGACACACTTTCACTGTCGCACCGTATATACCATCATATTGCCCAGTCCTATGCAGGGGGTTCTTTTTTGTTGTCATTATAACATGACAATGTCCTTGACAAGGATAAAAAGTTATGAAGGATTAGGAAAGAATAAAGACATTAGTTTAAAAGATGGATTTAGAGATGAAATTAGGATTAGATTAGAGGTAAAAAGGCCCTTAGAAGAGCTAATGATACATTTTCTAGGCTATCATGAGAGTAGAGAAATATGTGTAAGATGGGTGGCTAAGGAGATTATCATAATTCCCAGAGCCATCAGTCATGACCCTGGACTTCATGGGTTTGAAGAACTAAGGCGTAGGTTAACGTGATAACAACCGGTAGAGGTTCATCTTTGCACAACCATAATTCACAAGTTTCCACTTGATAACAGCAGCGGTTCCACGGCTCAGCTGTGGGCTGATACTTCTTTCTAAATGGACAGTCAATAAATCAATAGCAATGCCTGGTCGTTCCACTGCCTCCAACTCTGAGTTATAGTTGTGAGTGTGCAGTTTTTAAAGTCCCCAGTATCGCTTCTGTCTAGCTCATGCACTCTGCCTCTCTACTCCTTCCTCAATCTATAACTTCACCTTTTTCAAATTCCAATTTGCACACTTGTGTTGCAAAAGCAGCATCGTGTCTATCAACGAAGGCTTATAAAAAAATAAAGAAGTGCTGATTAGCAGCAGATTCACCACTCTGCTCTCTGACATATGAACTCAATGCCGGGTGTGAAGAGTTGAAGGCAGTGCGAGCGTTACATGTGCAGCATGGAGAGGAGCAGCTTAAACTCAGGCACATGTTCAATATAAACAGCTGCCTCTCAGTGTCAGGGCTCACAGATAACCACAGTCCACACTGCAGTGCATTGCAGGCTGTAGCTGGAATAGGGAACAAAGCTCACATGAGACATTTCACTTTACAGATAAGAATCAGGAGTGGGTTTTGTTGCATTTTAAATGTTGTAGTTGGAAAGATTTGTTTGATTTTGTCTCTATATGTGCCAAAAATAGCAGTCACCGAATAGATCAATTTCTCCCCTCTTTCCACTGTTGTTTTCACCCACCAAACAGCCCTCATCATACATATTTTACCAAATACAGAGGTCATCCAGTAATGCCAGTCTCTTGTGAATCTGCATTAAAGGATTCCTTGTTTTTCTCCTCCCCTCCTCCTGGTCCCCCTCTCCTCTTCTGGGTCGAGATATACAGTCTGTGGTCGAGAATTATGAAGGCTGCGGTGAAAATTATTAATGAGAGCTTTGACAGCAGTTTTGCTGCAAATTCAGGAGGCTCATCTAGCTACTCAGCATGGAGAGCCATTCAGAGACGGAACGGCCGCAAATGAAGGAGTCAGCATATTTGAGTGAAACACACGTTGTTTATCCCACAAGTCTTCACACTTAAACACGAAAATAGGTCGTTTGTCAGTGCCGTCTAAAAGACCATTATGGCTGTTCCAAAAATGACTGCTGACATTTTCTGATGGCAATACAGGGTCCCAACAATAACAAAACATAGTAAAAGATTATCAAACAAGTCCAAATTTTGAATGAATACTGTACATCAGTGAATAATATTGTTAGTTCTACAATTAAAATTGAGTGTTAACAAATGTACATTTCCTTTAACCTCCAATTAGTTGGTTAAAAGCTAAATCCTTTTTTTTCCTTTATCACTAATCAGTTGATGAAATTAATTACAACTAAGCTAAGACTAAGGGAGCGATCGCACTGAGATGAAACGCTAGAAACCCATCGCCAGTAAAACCATTGTTTTCCTATGATACGGAGTGTCTGACTGGCGTTCAAGCGTCTTTTTAGACGGGTGTTTTTCCGGCGTCTTTGTAAATGCTTCTTTTTTGAAGGGGTTGCAGCTGCCTCACCAAAGCAAAGTTTGCTTTAACTTGGATATTCAACAGACATTTACTCCAGACCCAGTAGCATCTCCTTAGTTGCACTTTGACCCTATGTTGACAGCAGGCTCACCTGCCAGCCCTCCAGTTTACTGCCTGGGGCTGACGCAGACCATCATTTGCAGCATGAATATCATCACATGCGGATGACTGCAGATGTTCAACGTGGAAAGTATGTCCGAGCCTTCACACAGCTCATATTCAAAGTCTCATGTATCCAGTCATATGCCCAGTACTTCCAAAACAGACAACCCTTTCAGATGGGGATATGAACTGAAAGTAAAACTTAATCTATGCTGTTTTCAAAGCCAGACTCCACTGGCAAAAATAGTAATTTTACCTGGCTGAACACAGGAGCTGCAACTCTATTGCTGCCTCGATTAGTAGTTTGTGTTATTTGGGGCCTTTGGTAAATCCGAACTAAAATACCAAAGACACACAATACCACTAAGGTTGCAATGGTATGAGATTTACATGGTACAATAATTGTCTCAGAGAATATTGCAGTTTCAAGGTACCACGGTATTACAGAATTTAAATTATCTTCAGTCAGAATGATCGTTAAAGCAATGAAAATGGAAGGGCAATTAATAGATAAGATAAGATAAGTTTATAAATGATGTTGTACACCTGGGAACAATGCAGTCACCATTGTAGGAGGCTCGTGTGTTCATTTGGCTTGAGCTCAAACGTCTTTTTATCAGTGCAGAAAACGGGTGATCCATAGTTATGAAGACATTTAAAAACCAGTCTGATATTAATGTAAATTATGAAATTTTCAAATGCAAGAAGGTTCTGTTTTCTCAGGATGCCACAGTGGTGCCATCTCATGGGTTTTTGATCCATAATTTTTATTGCTTGCTTATATATTGCTACTACGGGTTTCAGAGTGACTTGAGAAGCTTGTGACCATGACGTGATACAGTATGACAAATGGGAGAGAATCATAGCATGCATGTAAAGTTGTGCAGCTTTGCATGACAGGTCTCTAAGGATAAAACTGTTGGTTGAACAAACATTTTATTACTGTAATTGAAACTAGAAACCATTTTGTTAATGGAAGTATGTGTAAAAGGCTCCCCTTAGAAAATAGTTCAAGTAAAGGGGAGAATCAACATCCAGTTGCATTTTTTTGGTTAATATTGTAGATAAACTGGTAAGTTTTACTGGTCTGTTCCCCGTTAGAAAAGGCTGTCTGTTTAGGAAGTTCTGAGCATTGCACTGGATAAATGACATTTGGATTATACTGCCTGAGTTGTGTGAGAGTTTGTAAATGGAAGTTTTAATATAGTTTTGCTGTTGTGAAATGTGGGCGGCACATTGGTGTGGTTGGTTAGCACTGTCACCTCACAGCAAGAGGGTTCCTGGTTTGATCCCAGGAGGGAGCCCTTCTGTGCAGAGATTGCATGTTCTCCCCGTGTCAGCGTGGGTTTTCTCCAGGTACTCCAGCTTCCTCCCACAGTCCAAAGACATGCAGATTGGGGACAGGTTAATTGGTGACTCTAAATTGGCCGTAGGTGTGAATGTGAATGGTTGTCTGTCTCTATGTGTCAGCCCTGCGATAGTCTAGCGACCTGTCCAGGGTGTACTCTGCCTCTCGCCCAATGTCAGCTGGGATAGGCTCCAGCCCCCCTGCAACCCTCAAGAGGATAAGCAGTTATGAAAATGGATGGATGGATGTTGGTAAATGTGACTTCAGTTTATCATGAATTTTCTCTGTTTTTGGATTCTTCATTCACCATGCAGGCATGTGAGATAAACAAAGTTCACCTCATGAATCAATGTAACACAGGGTGTGTAAATAATATACAAATGGTTATTTGGGGAGGTGAAGTATTCCTTTAACTGGTAAACACTGGCAGCTAAACACAAGGAGCACCAGCCTGTCTAGCAGACTAGCTAAAATGATATACTTCAGCAGCCGTTACTGGTAATGTTAATTATGCATGGTGAAAACAGCTGTAGCAACACCATAAAAACTCTTGCAACGGTAGCTTTTTTTTCCAGGCCTCCAAGCAATTTGGGGGTTTTTACAATCCTTCTTTCTGCCCTTACTGAAAGAGGATGGTTGTTATTAAAAACGCTTATTGTAAGTGTTTGTCCAAATGACCAATGCTGTCATTGTTCTGCTGCGGGCTGTCTCCATAACTCATCCTGTCTGGGTAAAGGTTAAACTCCTAACTCACATGAGGTCCCTAGATAATTCTAGTCCAGTCAAAATAGAGCTCATCACTCTCCCTCCCACTCAGGCTTGTTTTTTTACATCTGTCTCTTTGTGTCCATTTGTCTGTCTAATTAAAACAAATTACTTTATCCATTCTTGGGAAACATGTGCCACTATTCATCTGTAAATCAATCCCTCTGTAAAAATCCATTTTTCGCCTTAATCTGTGAAATTGTATCCTCACCATTTTTATGTCCTCTGCTCGCTCTTTGTCTGACTTGCACTCTCACTCCCTTAATTGTCTTCCTGTCATTGTGCTCCTTGTTATGTTTTAAATTGTCTAAATTAGCAGCATTTGGCCTCATCCTTAAATGGTGGGAGTGCAGCTCTGTGTGTGTGTTTGTGTGTGTGTGTGTGTGTGTGTGTGTGTGTGTGTGTGTGTGTGTGTGTGTGTGTGTGTGTGTGTGTGTGTGTGTGTGTGTGTGTGTGTGTGTGTGTGTGGCATTTTAACTCATCCGGAGGCAGTTCGGAGAGAGTCAGAGGGAGAGAGAGATGTTCTTGACAGAACTACACACCTCTCAATCAGAAGTAATACTTCAGTAGAAAATCTATGGCCTGGCTCTTTAATAACGACTCCCATTCAGTTTCTTAATCTCACTATTAGTCGTCACCGTTTCCACTCAGTACTGCTTGACTCTGTGTATGTGTGTGTGTGTGTTTGTCTGCAGTTGTAGTGCTTTCTTAATTATTTGCAGGTGGAAGTAACTAAGAAAGCTACACAGCTACTGAGACATGTTACATCACAGAGACTTCACGCCCACGTTTTCAGCAATTTTGGATGGTTCAAATTGGGTAAAGCTGTGCCAGGAACTATGTTAGGCTACTGAACCATCAATCGGAGAGTATACATTGATGTCCCATTTTTACCTGAACCACCACTACAAATGTATGTATAGTCTAGAATATAAAAAAAAACCTGGCCATACTGTTTTTATACCTCAGCTGTAAGATATATATATACATATATATGTATATATATATATGTCTATAAGGACCGTTCCCAGTGTTGCCTTGTAAATGTGACAAAAGTGTTGTTGTATTTTAGTATTTATAGTAATTTGAGTAGGCATGATCTATTGTCGTGCGTTATTTTGAGCACTTAAAATGTTTATATTTAGTTATTTATTTTCACATTGCCATGTTCTCCTTTTCTGTGACTGTTCTCAGTAACTGCACGTACAATTCTATTTATGTAGAACCATAGGATTACACTGTCGAAGAACGCAGTGGTGATTGCTCAACTTC
This sequence comes from Epinephelus awoara, assembly GCA_035609425.1. Taxonomy (NCBI): domain Eukaryota; kingdom Metazoa; phylum Chordata; class Actinopteri; order Perciformes; family Serranidae; genus Epinephelus; species Epinephelus awoara. Next base: position 40,316,798 of record CM069294.1, on the reverse strand, counting down.
TTTACATCAATTGAAACTATCCCAGAGTCAAGGACTGCCAGTGAGCCTGGAATAACATACAGAAAAGGCTCACACACTGAACTGTTGAATGACAGTGAGAATCCTGGATCAGAGCTAATGTTACTCTGCAGCTAATATTAATAGCTACATGCTAAAAGAGCAACTGGGGCTGCTGCTGGCAGTACGAGGAAGGAAAGGAGGAGGCTGGCCTTTTTGTCATAAAAAGGCTGATAAAAGCTGATACATATTTGTAATATCTCAAGAAGACTAAAATGCAAGAACTCACGAGTGAGTTAGAGAGTTAGCCTTCATAAGCATCATCTCAACAGACTCTGTTCAGTGTAGACTCAAGCCCACCACCACAGCTGTTCACTGAAATAGCTAGTGATGTATCCGCTAATGATGACAAGCCACAAGAAAAAAAACAACAAAACGTTTTAGTGGTAGACTTATGCTACATTTTGATCGCATGATACAGCACAGTTCTCTCAACCCAGCTCACTCTTTTTATGTTCTCCATCAGCGAAATTTGTGGATAGTACCTGGTTCTTGTAACTTGTGTTAAAAGACTGCAGACTACTGATTGGTCAGAGAGAATAATCCATAGTATGACACGGCACATCCTTCACACCCGCCATTTTTAAATAGCCAAGCTACCATAAATAGCTCCTGCAATTTTGTATTCATTCAACCCAGAACGGCAGCCCGTAAAAGTACAATGTGTCCTACGCTGTACACTACACCACACGACTGAAAGTGCAGATGTTCCTCTGTCTGGTTCTTAATGAAAGGATTCATCGAGTGCCATTGAAATGTGCCACTATGGTCATCAGCTGAGAATCTCGCCCACACCCCCCCAGGGGGTACTCAGCAATGGAAAATGAAATAGAACAAAGGGCCTGGTACCAAAAGTGAATTGAGTTGAGCCGAAGTATGCAGTGGAAATGAGACATTACAGTTTGTAGTTCTGAAATGACACACTAGCCCAATAAATTATTTTCACATACACTCACCTCTACATTTGAAAATTTGACTTTGTTTGACAAGGACATTCGTCATCATAACAGTATATGAATCTTTATAAATATCATGTCAACATGTTAATTTTATTGGGCATTACGCATCATGTAGTTGTCACTTAACTGCAATATCGTTTTTCTTATTTTTCCTTTTTTTTCACAGCAGACCTTTTGACTTATGAACGCCGCAAAACCATAGGTGTAGTAACATTTATTATGACTTGCATGCTAGCTCTCTGACATAGTTTACTGGGACCATCATTAAACCAGCATTAACTTTTGAATTATTTGGCCACTGGGGGGCAGTGCAACAAGCTGCAACCGCAACATTGACATATAACCTTTATAAAGTGTGTTAACTAATAGTTGCCTATTCACACATACAGCAGACACAGAAATATTAGCATTAATTTGAAGTTGTGTTTTAGGCAACATTTAAGTCCAGTGTTTACTCTTCCTTTTGCTCTGTTTTGGTCTCCATCAACTCCAGAGGGCTAAATGCTTCATCGGCTAAGTGCTCCACTGCTCACCAGCTAGTTGCTAACTCTGTCTATGTGCTATTTTGGCGTGCAGAAAGTGTGTATTGGGCTTATCCAAACTTATTAACTAGACATAGCAACCTGCTGTGGCTGGAAACAAGCATGATGAAAGCAGTGAGAATGTACCCTAAAAGTGAAGTAACATGTCATAAAACTAAAACCGTTAAGAAGCTGAAATACGGTAGAGCTAAAGGCAGCTGCAGAGTAGAGTAATGATTCTCTGTGACAGCTATCACATAACATGTAGACATTTTGTTGATGTAGAAATATTGATTAAAGCAGTTTGTCACACTTTCTTGGGGCATCTTACAATATCTGTTGTGAAACAGTCTGTTGTTTCTCACAAGTTTAAGACCTCCAATGTGGCCACTGCTGTTCAGCCCAGTCACAAGAAGAAAATGTGGGCATTGTATGTTTGTACAAACCGCTGATGCATTACATTTGTACATTTCATATGTATCATATCACCATTTCTAATGTGACGTAGCTCTGATTGCATGACCATAGGCTGACAACAAAACAGGTTGTTTTTGGGTGTTTTTTAGGGAGACGTATGCATGTATAGCTGTGATTTTGCCATCAAAACCAGGTACTGCTAAAATGTATTCTTTTCCTAATCATAACCAGGTGGCTTTTGTGCCTAAATATAACTACAATCACAACATTACTGAAATGTGAGGAAACTCAAACTTCAAACATATCCGCAACATAATAACACACAAATGTTACATATCCATGGTTTGCAGAAATGTACAATGCCAACATTTATTCTGGCGAGTGGTTTGAGGTGTTGCATCGTATTATAAAAGTAATATTTGGGATTTGCTGCACACTCCCTGTATCTTTTTCTTCTTTTTTCATTTTGTTTCTCTGTCTTAATGGTGCCCTCTGAAGTCTAGCAGCAGGTGCTAATTAACACTTAAAAATGCAAGTGCATGAACCTGAAAGCACTGACCCATACTCAAAGAGAAAATACAAACAAGCCAGTATCAGTGCTAAAGCACCATAGTGAGTCCCCTCAGGCCCTGTACGCTCAATACTCAATTAATGTCATAATTTCATTTTTCTAATGTCAGTCGGGTGCAGACCAGTGCCTTGTGGCATTATCATATAAGAATATAAATGTGAACTTAAATGTAAATAAACTTCAAGGGAATGGAAGCTACTCTCTGGGATGCAGTGAACGATTAAATTCACACATTCAAAGAAAGAAGACAGGCAGAAATGGAAATAATCCACTTCTGCTACAGGTCAGGAGGCCAAGACATCAACCCACACACCCGCCTGAGAGTGTGCAGTGCATATGTGCACATCCACTCAAGCAAATGCCTTTATTTGTCATATAAAGCTTGTGGCTAGTCATTATTGTGACACACACACATACGGAGAGAGAGAGAGAGAGAGAGAAAGGGAGAAAATACACATGATATGTACAGCAATTTATGCTTAGCATTTCTGTGAAACAGGGCATTTATATCTATAATGATGTTCCTGTGTGCATGTATAGGCTTAGCTTATGATTGGGGTTTGAAGCTCCTCTTCCCAGTGGCCTGTAAATTTGAGTGTTTACATGTGTAAAACAATTTCAAATAAGTTCTGTACGACGATTTGCTGGCTGTGATGATGGATGTGAAGCAATAGTTGTTGTTTTTTTTATATTCTTAACATTTTATATAAAGTATTGAAATCAAAAGGTGAAAAAGAATCATTTATTTATTGGCAGGCAACAAGTCCAACATTTTCCACTCTCTCTCTTAGAGATAAAACACACTGACACTTTTAAAATAGCATTTTAAAATGAAAACAATCACCATACACAGGAGTGTTTAGTAGTGTTTCAGAAATATTCTTTCCCCATACTAACATGTCCCAAAACTCCATGCAACACCACTATTCATGTACACTGGGCATGCCTGCATGTGTGGACGAGGCCTTAGGCTACCATAAACCTTAGCAGCCTGAGCTGCCAGACCAGAGAGCGAATTTATGTTTCCTAGAATAGCAAATGCGTGATCTACTGATTGGCAAGTACTAGGTGTCTTTGCTGGTTGGCTTGATAAAGTGTCTGCAACATGAGTGAGATTGGTTAAGGTTAGGGTAAGAATGTAAGGGTATGCCATTTAGAGGCAGAAAAATTGTCTCATATTTTTTTTTCTGGTCAGCTCTTCTGATTGGCCTTTAAAGCGGCCACCCATCAAACTTTTTAAAACAAATATTGGCTGATAATGATTGGTGGCTGATTGATTGAAGCACCCTTAAAACTAACGCTGCACATACACGCAGCGCCATATCACTTTTCTGATTGGACAAATATATATAGGAGCTATTTTCTACTTACCAATTTACACCTGCCAACTATATCACTGCGCAGAAGGAACGTGCATCTCTGAGAGGCCTGTGTTCATGGTAGCGCCAGATGAACATTAATGGCATCCCTCTCGGCTGAGCGGCAACATTAGCAAGCTCAGGTGAGCTTGCAGTATTGAACTTAGGTACATGCTTCACTTTGTGCAGTGATTCAGTTGGCAAGTGTATTTCAGTAGGAAGAAAATTGTTCCTACATGAAACAGCTCACAACACAGTCTGTGAATTATGTTGAGTAAACAGGCCCTGATTTCTGGACAGAGACATTACTGTTGAGTTTTTCAAATGTACATTTTTGGCACTTTGAGCACCACAAGCAGAGTGCCATCCAGTTCTGTTACATTGGAGAGAAAGCAGACATCTCCAAGGCCAAAATCTCTTAACACTGGGCAACTCACACCAAAACAATCTAGTCTGATAAATAGCACCACAGGTAAGAGCAAAAATATTCATATTTGATATTGGGATGAATTGTTCCTTCAGCGTACCTTTGGTTTGCAGAAATGAACAATGCCAACATTTATTGTGGCAATTGGGTTGCAAAGTATAGCCTCACAGAACAGCTAGCATAGCTGTAGGATAAGGTAGGCTCTGTCGCTTTCACAGACAGGTATGGTAAATCCTGTAAAGCCACACTGGATTGATTTGTCTAATCAGCTGTTTGATTAAAAAATAAGAAAAGGTCAGTTGGTCATCAGCCTGTAACATGATAGTTACACCTGAGTGTCAGTGTTAAGTATTCTCAGCGCATTCAATCAGCTTTATCAATTGTAGCTCTGTTCTCTGTGTAGATATGAGTTTAGATTAAAGTTGACCTCCAGGCTAACAATACAAGTAAGATGGGTGTGGGTGTGTGCGTGCGTGTGTGTTGTCATAATAGAGGCCAGGTAAGGTCAAGTTTGGTTAACACACACTGATTAACTTTCACACACATACACGCCAAGTTGTCATAAAACTTGTTAACACGCCAAAGCCTCCCATGGTTTGTCCTTGTGCCTGCAGTCTGTTCTGTTCTACAGTAACTGCACAGCTTTTGTCATCACTTGTGATTTAATTTGTCTGTACAAAGAATGTTTTTGTATTTGGTCCTGATGTAGATAGCCGCTGTCCTTGAAGCCACATCTCTGAAAGAAACTTTTAAATGCCATCAATATGTCCCAATTATTGCTGCAAATGCAGAAAGCAAAAGAATGTGGACTGAATAACAAAGCTAGAAAATAAACTAAAGCAAGATTCAATCAAACTTTTCTGATGACTGGATGCACCTGTGAATACCCTCCAAACTTTTTCATCTCCTTTAAACCCACAACATCTTTTTGCGGTTGATTTTTTCTTTTTCCTTTTCTCTCTTCACTTGTTTAAACCTCATTCATGCCAAACCTCAACATGCTGTGGTTCATCAAAAGACTTGTTATTGTTTATACTATCTATATATTCACAGCAGTGAATGATGTGTCCTTCTCTTTCCCTTTTTTTCTGTTTGTCCACAGCACAAAGACCCCTAAGCGGGCTGTATTTGCAGGCAGCATGCAGCTGCTGGCTGGCATCAAGCTGTGCACAGGCAGAGTTCTCACCAACCATCCCCATTATGAAGATAAAGAGCTGCGGGAGAGGACCAAACAGGTACTGTAGGGTGCACCATACTGTCAAACACATACCCACACAGGGGTGTGGAAACTACCACAGGGGCTGCAAGATAACACAAACACAATAAATGGAAAATTTCAACTCCAAAGTGAATAGATGGTAATTACAGTGTCAGCTTCACAAGTGAAACATGTTGATTTAATGCCAATTGAAGAAAGTATTAGCTAAAAGTTAATAGAAGAAACTTCAGTTTAATGTGTGGTGGTAACTGTGGTGTGGTGAGTGTGTATAATTGTAGAAGGTGCATTATTGTAGAGGGTAAGTGCACTAAGGGGTTTAACGACAGAGCTGAACAGGTACGGTGTTGGTGTGAGTTTCCTGGGACCATTTAAGAGCTTGGTGTTGGATGCGAGTCGCTACTGCTGTGTTAGCTTGTGCTAACTGGGCAGACTTCTAACATGCCAAGAGGAGAGTGGCTGGGGGGCAGTTCTTCAGTGTTGGGTCTAAGCTATGTAATGGCAGCAACAGAAAGTTTGCAAATTTTTCAAATGTTAACCTTTAAGCCTGGTTGTTTAATAAATGAATTTCAAATTGGACTTGTTTCCCAATGTTGGCCAATTAACATTCCTATTCATATGTTGTTGTTTTTCTTGCAAGTTCTTGAATACTGTGTTTAATTTAATACGCATATATACATATGGGAATTACTTAAGATGCTTATCCTTAGACTTATGCTAAATAATTTATAATGTGACATAACATATGTTTTACATGTAGTTTGCCAAGCAAGGCTGGTTCTAATTCAGTTGGAGGTCAATGTTACAATGGAGGAATGCATCAAGCACAGGAGTCTGTACATTTGAGAAGACAATTTTCTTGATTGGAAAGGTTCTGTTGTAGTGTTCCTGTAATCAGTCGAAGGTCATGAGAGCAGCCATCCTTAAAGACATGCTGCAGTTGTGTGATGCCATGTCGGTTCCAGAGAAATGGTGACAGAATCTGAGTTGTTTTGAACCTGAGGGATGAGAGAGAAAATGGTATACTGAGGTGTATGTTGGCCTGCCAGCAAGCTGTATGACTGAAAGAGGAGCATGGTTTTAATTTAGGTGTCAATAAAATGGTAGTTTTTCAGTAATAGATACAACCTTTATGTGTAGGGGTAAGTGGTTACTTTTGTCCATTATCTGATCCGCTGCAGATTGGTGGAGAGAAATATAAAAATAAATTGTCTATGAAAAATAAATGGTCTTTGTTTAGTTTATTGGACCACTGTGCTAATTATAAACTGGGGTCATATTAAATAGGTAAGTGATATTTGGGAGGATTTTATTTTGACAGTTGAGATGTGGCCAACATGTTTCAAAAGTGGTAATCTTCTGATTATGTGATCAGATGACGACAGATGATGACATGACATTTAATCACAAACTGACTATTATTATAGCTGTATGATCACTTTCTCAACTTTACCTTAGGAAGATCATCTGTGATTAAAATGGTTAAAGTTATGCCCTTTAAGGCATTTACAATCAAGGCAATACATTTTCCAGGTTCTAATCTCTCAGTTGTTCATTTATCTCTTGTTATGTGTATGTGTAATATGTTTGTCACAACTGTCTGTAAGCTAGTGAAGGTAGTAAGCAAAATGATATCATATAAGGTGTAGGTTTGGGCTTCAGCAGGCAAAACCTTTGTTCACATTTTGAAATGATGTGGTTTAGGTCTAATTTATTCATTTTGCCCTCATTGCGCTCCTCCTGAGCTAATAATGTGGGTGAGGGAGATGTGTGTGGAGGGGAACAGACCCACAGCTCCTTACTACGCCAAGCCACGCCCACTATTAAGCAACCTAATCACAGGGTTCCCACAAATCCTTTAAAAGTCTTAAAAGGCATTGAATTCAGTTATTTAAAAATAAGGCCTTAATTGTTATTAAATGTCTTAAATAAATCTTTCAAAGGTACTAAAAATGTTCAGTAGGTTTTCATGAATTCCTTTTCCCCCTGTTGCATTCTAAAATCTCAAAATAATTAGTAACATCTATTTTCAAAAAACAGTACTGAATGCCTCGTGCATTAATGTTATGCAGATCAAGATAGCAAAGCCAACAACACTCATAATTTGTTTCTGGCCAGCATTCCTGAGCAGAGGATCCAGTTAGCTGTCACTGTACCCTGGACAACATGGGAAAGTGCAAATTAAACGAAAACTATCTTAAACGAATTCTATGAAAACACGTCGCTGCATGGCCAAAACCAGTACAAAGCAATGCATATGAGGCTCTGTGTATTTAATGCAAAAAAAATATTAATCTCAGCATGATGGGAATCTAGGGAGTAGAATCCCACCTGCTGAGTGAAAAAACACAAAATTGCCAAAAAAACAACAACCCCAAACTCGCCAACAAACTGCAGGTATTGCCCAGTTCTGTTCTACCTCATCTCCACCATGAAACAAAAAGTGATGTTTTTTTTAAAGATTATTTTTTGGGCTTTTTGCCTTTAATGAACAGGACAGAGTGAAATGGGGTGAGAGAGAGAGAGTGGGGGTTGACATGCAGCAAAGGGATGCAAGCCGGAGTCGAACCTGCGACCACTGCAGCAAGGCATCACCTCTACACATGGGGCGCCAGCACTATCCACTACGCTACCAACGCCCCAAAAAGTGATGTTTTATGTTATAACAAACCTTTGGGCAAAATTGTTCCTAACACTAAATAATTAATGTTGGTTCATGTTTTTTTTCTCTTATTTTGGTTGTTGGTTGATTATTGTAAAATTGGTCTTGAATTTCATGCACAGTAGCAATAAAAAAAAAAGTCTTAAATCTAACTTGCTTTCAGCTGTAGGAACTCTGAATCACATGTTAAGTATTTTATTTAAATCCCTCCCTGAAGGTGAAGACACTCTAACTTCCCCTTCACTGTGACTTTTAGGGCCCTGTTTTAATCGTATAAGCACAGTAAAAATACACAAAGCAGTAGGTGTTAGGCCTACAGACTGAATGGGTGTCTACAGAGACCACCTGATATTTTGCTTCATTTGTTTGATTTTGATTTAATTTTGATATATTAGACAAATTTGTCCTGCGTCCTAAGATGTCAACTGTTTTACATAAATACACATAAATACAAAAATACAAAACAACGTTTTACCTCACTATAAAACCATAATACAAACGCTACAAATCACATCAGACATAATGAAAAGTGGATTCATTCCATGTTCATGTGTGCAGCAGCTCAAAGCACAAAAGGGCAGGGTGAAGGTGAAAACAGATGAGTGGGTGTGGTGATAAATAAATACACTCTCAACCAGTCACATCACTGATCTTATGGCTCTGAAACAGCTGTACTCATTCGTTCTTAGATAAACCACATTAAACAATAATTTTTGATGCCAGTTTAAAGGGCGTCAACCTGTGTGCGCCGCTCCTCTCACCTCTGCACCGTGTAGACAGACACACTGAGTTTCAGAGTCAGGAAAATAATGTAATGACATGATATTCAGTGGTAGGAAATGTGACACTTTGTATTATATAGCTGAAAACTGGCTCTCAGTATCCATTCATTTGGCTATATGACCATGGTGGAATAGGAGGAGAGCGTGATATGGAATAATTTTTTGGCTTATTTTGACCACCAGAGTGGTGTTTCTATCTTTTGGCTGCAATCTTGTGTCCTCAAGCATTCAATGGACAAGTCTCTCTACTGATGACTGATGTGTGACAGCTCTGACTGCCAGGGTTGCCATGATTTCCACTTATTTTCCTCCAGACCCTCTCCTTTCTGCTCCTGTCTCCATATTCATGGTGTCAGTGAAACTTCGGGAAAACCACAACTTTTCACTCAAGGTGAAATATTTTCAGCTCAAGCTGATGTAGTCCGTCTCCACCTAAGTGTGAGAGTAGGGATGCCACGGTGAGGATGTTTTTTTCAACCAGTTAATGAACCTACGACACCACTTGTGTCAGTGAGTTGTATAAGAAAAGATACTTGTTGATGACGCTCAACAGGGGGCTCAATGTAGAGTGCTTACTTTGATCTTTTAATTTTGATCTTTAGGTCTTCCCCTCACTTTGAACAATTAGGAACAGTTGGTGTGGCAGTGCCTGCTTTTCTTTTTAATAAACTTGTTACAGTTTTTGGGCAGCAGCTTCCTCAACCTCTTAATCTTCCTCTTCTCTCACGTGATGTGCTCTCCACTTGAGGATGAATGCTTCTTCCCATATCATCCTCTTGGTCTTTGCAACATTCGGCTCGCACTCACCCTGGTTAAGCAGTTCCCTGAATATTGCTTTGTGCACAAGGTCCCAGCTTGCTTCTGGCAGAACTCTGTGCTGTGACTCTGCTGCTACTGCTGCACAGTGCTGAACACTTTCAGTTTAAAACAGTAGCGTCCGTTGTCCGACTAAATATAGTTTTTATATATTTGATGAACGTGGGATAGAAGATTTCACAGGCTGATTTTGGGATTGTTATGGCCTCAAATGCCTGATTTCATAGCCGCTGTCGTCGTCGTCGTCCTCCGCTTATCCGGGTCTGGGTCGCGGGGGCAGCAGCCTCAGCAAAGAAGCCCAGACAGTCCTCTCCCCAGCCACTTCTGTCAGCTCTTCCGTGGGAACCCGAGGCGTTCCCAGGCCAGCCGGGTGATGTAATCCCTCCAGCGTGTCCTGGGGCGGCCCCGAGGTCTCATCCCGGTTGGACACGCCCGAAACACCTCCCAAGGGAGGCGTCCAGAAGGCATCCTTACTAGATGCCCGAACCACCTCAACTGGCTCCCCTCAATGTGGAGGAGCAGCGACTCTACTCTCTCGGATGTCCGAGCTCCTCACCCTATCTCTAAGGTTGAGCCCAGCCACCCTGTGGAGGAAACTCATTTCAGCCGCTTGCACTCGCGATCTCATTCTTTCGGTCACTACCCAGAGCTCGTGACCATAGGTGAGGATTGGAACGTAGATCGACCGGTAAATCAAGAGCATCGCTTTTTGTTTAAGCTCCCTCTTCACCACAACAGACCGGATAAGCGCCCGCATCACTGCTGATGCCGCCCCAATCCACCTGTCAATCTCCCGCTCCATCCTACCCTCACTCGTGAACAAGACCCCGAGATACTTAAACTCCTCCACCTGAGGGAGGACCTCCCCCCCGACCTGGAGAGGGCAACCCACCCTTTTCCAGCTGAGGACCATGGCCTCAGACTTGGAGGTGCTGATTCTCATCCCAGCCGCTTCACACTCGGCTGCGAAATGATGATGATGCTATGATTTCATAGCAGCTTTTCTTAAAAATTACAAGAAGAAGGAGATATTGTTAATTAATCCCCAAGGGGAGATCGAAATTTTCTTTACTTTGTTGTCACATACACAGACCTGAAATATACACACATGCACAAACAGGACCTATACATGCATTAAATGGAGAGATATCAGAGCGAGGGGGCTGCCTATGGACATGCGCCCTGGGCGTTTGGCGGTTCAGTTCCTGGCTCGGGGGTGCCTCGGTGAACTGGCACCTCTCTAGCTACCAGTCCACACTCAAAGTTTGGTCTCAACGAGGACTTGAGCTGTTTCCCTCTCTGTTTCCCAACCAAAGTCCCATGGACTGAGCTACTGCTGCCCCCATGTGATGCATGTTGTGCTGTTTATACATGTTTTTTGCAATAAAATTTTGGGAGCAAGTGAAAATTGCAAGAATAGTTGTGAGGCTTATTATGAACATTTAGTGTTTTCCACAGAATTGCTAGCAATCAGCTGCCTCTGCTGTTTGTCACAGCCCTAAAGGGCTGTTTCTATGAGCTGCTGTCCTCCTGCTCTCTCTGCTTGGTTAGCACGAGATACACAACGCAACATGATCTTACCGCTACTTGTCATATTTTGCTACTTGGATAAAAGCCCCACAGCAATGTTTGTCATTGGCTGTTAATCTCACACTGACACTGAAACAGCTTGATTCTGTCAGTAAACCTGTCAGTAAACATTGGATAACATAACATGATGCTGCTGTTGTTTGGTTCTGTGTAAAAATGCAAAGCAGGCATCAAGAAGGGACTTAGTAGTGGCCCTATAGTGCGATCTGTGTGTCAAAAGGCTCAGAGCAAATCTTCTTGTATTCTCAGTTCTTCAATTGACTTTGTTGTAACTACGCTGCCTTCAAATATCACTTTGTGCTGCAAAATGCAATTCTAACAGCAGAACCCACTACCTACTTTTTTTTGTCTGATTCCATATTGATGTTTATTGCCATTTTTGTTTACTTTTTTAAACACTAGACCATGGGAGATAATTAAATCATACATTTGTAGAGACTGTGTATCAAGAGACATAATTTCAAAAACATTGCACATGAGGTCAGTCATTCTCTCTGATTTCATTTCAACAGCGTCATACACTGCAAAGAAAAGTGGTAAATAAATTAACTGTTGTTATGGTCTTATTTTAATTCAGTTAAGCACTTTGTGACCTTACTCTGTGAAAGATGTTATATTAAATACACTTTACTTACTTACTTATATTTACATGTACAATAGAATGAATAAAAAGGAGTTTTTTAAGTTCATGCTACATCATGCTAGCTGTCTCGCATTATTTCTCATACTTTGATGTATTTGTTGCGGCTGCCTCAATATGAGCATTAACAACCACCTATTGATTTTCTCTGTCTGTTTTTTTTCTTCAGTATTTAAAATGGGTTAAATCTTATTCAATTGAAAAGCTGCATGCAGTGCATTGATTTGAACAGTGCTGCTCTCTCGCTGTTTATCAGACCACAAATGAGACTAGAATTCGCTAGCTAGTGCACCCAGCGGAGACAGACTAAGAAGCAGCTGTAGCAACTCAAACTCAGCCAGTGCAAACACCAGTGCCGGGATTCACATTGGACTGGGTCTAATCTGTGTAACAGCAGCAACAGAAAGTTTACTTATCCAGAGGGGAGTTTGCACTGCACTGGCTGAAGTCTGGGTGCTATCTGGGCAGCTGGAGGTCTCTGTCCTTACACTGTCTGCTATTTTCTGCTTTCTTGCTGCAGCTTTATTTTTCTTGAAAGGGATATGATGTCATGTTACTTGTAGATTACAACAGTAAAGCGGCAACTTCTATCCATCTCCACATTTAGAATATATTGATTCAGACATTTAAAAAAAAAAAAAAAGAATTTAAAAAAGCAATACCTCAGAGAATTGATTTTCTTTCCCAACCCTCACAAGAACATTTTCATTCATCACTTCAGTAAAACAGACAGGTTCATGTATTTTTCTGATTGTCTTTAATTTATATTTGCATTAAAGTCTTGAATCTGAAAGTTAGGCTGCTCAGAATGTTTATATATCAAACCGAATCATGTCACGTTACACTCAGGAAGACCAAATTAGCCTTTCTGCCATGGCAACTATAAGAGTGTTAAAGTATAGATACACATTATTTGATGCGTCTTTTCATGGTTGCCATTTTATTGTGGTAATATACAACCATTAGCTTTTGTTTTGCTACCGGAATCAAAATATTTTCCCAGAACTTGAGCTGTTGCTGTAATGGCAGAGAAATCATTATTATGTGACTGCAACTAAAACCACATTGCCTCATTCATCCATCTCACCCAGCTCTGTGCCAGTATCTTGTGTGAGAGACAAGGGACTTGTCTGCAGATGGGGGCCAGTGACCTGCTCTGATTGTATGAATGAATATGGGATCAGAAGATGCGCTGAGTACAATGTGCATCCATTAAATCGGACTGAATAGTAACATGGGGAAAATGGAGCTTGAAAATGTTGCGCTCCAGTAAAGGAGAGATGAATGGTGACGCTCGCCCTTGAGTGCATCTTAGTAACGTATTTGAGAAATGCTGCAGAAGAGCATTGTTTTTACAGGGTTTACATTAATGGAGAAAACCACTTTTCAAAGCAAACTGAGTAAATGAAATCTTTCAATTTGATTCTGTTGATTTTACTAATTTAATTGTTTTTTTTAAATTGCATTAAACATGTTTTCAAATGACTGTTTTGTTTTTTTTTGTTTTGTTTTTCGTTTGTGTGAATTTGCCAGATTATCAAACAATCAATCAATGAATTTTATTTTTAAAGCCCAATATCACAAATCACAGTTTGCCTCACAGGGCTTTACAGCATACGACATCCCTCTGTCCTTAGGACCCTCACAGCGGATAAGGAAAAACTCCCCAAAAAACCCCTTTAACAGGGGAAAAAAACGGTAGAAGCCTCAGGAAGAGCAATTGAGGAGGGATCCCTCTTCCAGGATGGACAGACATGCAATGTATGTCGTACAGAACAGATTAACATGATAAATTAACAGTAATCCGTATGACACAATGAGACAGAAAGAGAGAGAGACAGAGAGAGAGAGAGATGCAGGACAGACGGTAATGGCAATAGCTTACAACAACATTAATGAAAGTAATAATATTATAATTATAATTCTGGCTGTTGTGGTACTTCATGTTGAAAGTACAGTATATATTAATATCTGATAGTATACATATGTGACAATAATCATATGTGTATAATGACAGTAAAAGTATGACTAATGATAACAGCAGCAGCAGGAGGCATCTGGCAGGACCACGGTAGCAGCACAACCACACACGTCACACTATCCAGGCACCGCTGCAATACGAGTTAACCTGAGAGACAGTGGAGCAGAAAGGCTCCGGAGAAGAAGCCGAGTTAGTGACATGTAGCATGGCCGAGTTAGAAAGATGCAGTAACAGGACACGAGAGAGAGAGGGAGAGAGAGAAGGTGCCCGGTGTATTACAGGGGGTCCCCCGGCAGACTAGGCCTAAGTCAGCCTAACTAGGGGCTGGTACAAGGCAAGCCTGAGCCAGCCCTAACTATAAGCTTTATCAAAGAGGAAAGTCTTAAGTCTAGTCGTAAATGTGGAGACGGTGTCTGCCTCCCGGACCGTAGCAGGAAGATGATTCCACAGGAGAGGAGCCTGACAGCTGAAGGCTCTGGCTCCTGATCTACTTTTGGAGACTTTAGGGACCGCGAGTAACCCTGCATTCTCAGAGCGCAGTGTTCTGGTGGGATAATATGGCACTATGCAGAGACTTTCTGCAGAGAAACTAAAACAGGAGAAATATGATCTCGTTTCTTAGTTCCTGTTAGTACACGTGCTGCTGCATTCTGAATTAGCTGGAGAGTTTTTAAGGACTTACTAGAACTACCTGTTAATAGAAAGTTACAGTACTCCAACCTAGAGGTAACAAAAGCGTGGACCAATTTTTCTGTATCTTTTCGGGTCAGGATAGGCCTAATTTTCACAATATTATGCAGATTAAAAAAATGCAGTCCGTGAGGTTTGTTTTAAATGAGAATTAACAGACAAATCTTGGTCAAATGTTACTCCAAGGTTTCTTACGGTAGTGCTAGAGGCCAGAGCAATGCCATCTAGAGAAACTATGTCATCAGATAAAGAGTCTCTGAGTTGTTTGGGGCCAAGAACAATAACTGAAGTTTTGTCTGAATTTAACATCAGGAAGTTGGTGCTCATCCAGTTTTGTATGTCTTACGGCAGTTATGAAGTTTAGTTAATTGATTACTTTCTTCTGGCTTCATCGATAAATACAACTGTGTATCATCCGCATAACAATAGAAATTTAGAGTGATTTCTAATGATGTTACCTAAAGGAAGCATATATAGAATAAATAGGATTGGTCCGAGCACAGAACCTTGCGGAACTCCAAAACAAACTTTAGTACGTACGGATGATTCATTATGAACGTCAACAAACTGAAAACGATCAGATAAATAAGATTTAAACCAGCTTAGTGCAGAACCTTTTAGGCCAATTAAATGTTCCAGTCTCTGTAGCAGAATTTGATGGTCAATAGTGTCAAACACCGCACTAAGATCTAATAAAACAAGTACAGAGACGAGTCCTTTGTCTGAAGCATTTAGAATATCATTTGTAATTTTAACTAGTGCTGTCTCAGTGCTATGATGCACTCTAAATCCTGACTGAAATTCCTCAAATAAATTATTATCATGGAGAAAATCACACAGCTGGTCTGCAACTATTTTCTCAAGGATCTTTGAAAGAAAGGGAAGATTAGATATTGGTGTATAGTTGGCTAACACCTCTGGATCCAGGGTGTTATAAGAATTTGTAATACAAAACTTAACATCCAAAACACAGATCACAAAAACAAGATGAAAACACAACCACACAGGACTGATAGAAAAACTAAATTAGCTTCCCTGTTACTCATTTGTTTCTCTCTGTGTGTGTGTGTGTGTGTGTGTGTGTTTCACAATGAGCAGGAAGTAGTGTGTGGGTCATCTCTTGGGTAGATGAGCTTATGTTTTGCCTCCCAGTGGGAAGTCAGCCGAGCTGAGCCGCTGGCCAGGCCTGAGCTTAGTGTGGAGCTCATTAATGATCCACGACACTGGTGCAGACCTTCTGGGCTCTAAGTGTGTGTGTGTGTGTGTGTGTGTGTGTGTGTGTGTGTGTGTGTGTGTGTGTGTGTGTGTTTGTGTGGCATTGAGGAGGAAAACTGTGTAAAAAGCATTTTCAAACATTTGTAAGAACCTTAATGATGTTTCACAAAGTAATTCATTAGTGGACAAAGAACACAGTTGTTCTTGCTTTTTTTTTGGTCTTCTTTCTGAATTATTTCATATACCCAGCAGGCATACATTCTGAATTGGGAAGCAGCCTTTAAAAAGGTTTATTTTTAGAGTGTGTAAACAGTAGCACAAATATACCCTTCCTCAAGAAAACTGTGTACAGGGTTTCCCAAACAGAAAAGGTAGAGTGTGTTTTCTCCAGAAAATCAAAGAACATGGTGTAATTCAGAGGTTTTAAGGAGAGTGCCTGTGTTAGTCTGTATTTTGTCTTTTTGCCAGCAAATCCCATGAAAAGACCAAGACCAACAATGCGTTATGTCACCTCTCAATACTTAATTTCTCTATCTTGTCTGAAATTCTCAGCTCCAAGTTCATTTGTGTTTAAAGGAGTCACAAATACATTGTTTCATTTTCAAAAAGGCTATACAATTTCCTAAAACAACTGGGCTCTAACAGGATGAAATAGTGCAGGGGTGTAAAATATATGGCGGGTGGGCCAGAAGCGGCCCGCCAAATGGTCCAATCCGGCCTACTATATAGAACAAGAGGTGCCAGGAGGCTTTTCCACCCTGACCAGAATACAGTTCTCTGATATGTCAAAGAATACTTACTGTGAGTATGTTTAAAGATATCTAACATTGTGCAAAAATGTTGTCAATCAGCAGCTTCAGTTCAAAAAAATCTGTATCAGGAAATGTGCGGATAAATGCACATGTAATGACAGTGAGAAGTAGACTGACTGAATGGGGAAAATCTGAGACATAGTTGAAATTGAACTTATTTTTCTTAAGACATCTCAGGCTGTTCATCTGTTTTGTAAAAAGATTAATGTCTACAGAATGTAATTGTAATGCTTTACACAAAAAAGTGAAAACATTAGAGCTGATGGTGTTTATAGGTTATTGTGTGATGGTTTTATTCAATATATATATCAAATTGTGCTGTATGTGGCCCATGAACTAAAATGAGAAATAATGAAATAATGCGCTTGTTGGGGACTATTCTCAGCGGTGGATTAATATACATTTGTTACTCTTGTGAGTATGTACAGCAGCAAGATGGTGTGTGTGGGATGTACTCAAAATAAACTACAGTGTGATCATGTCGACCCGTGCAACAATGTCGCTCACTGATATTTTCATAATAGTTTTTGAACGATGGAGCTCTATGGCACAGAGGATATATATATATACCAGACTTTGATACACACACAATATTTGATCAGTTAATAGTTGATTTGGGTGTTTTCGTGAACTTTACTGACAGTACGAAATATTTAGAATGTCATTTTTTATTTTTCGCATTCAAACCTTTCACACGAAAGCCGACACAAATATTCCCATTACATGCATTCCACTGAAAATTGAGTGTTTGCATTATCACTCAACCATTGTTGTTTTCACTATAATAAATCCACACTCAACTCTACTCACTGGAGACAGACTTATTATTCCAGATGTGCAGTGCTGTGTACAAAGGTTACAGTGTGGTCATATATCCTATGGATGGGGCCAATTGTAATGAGTGTAAATGCTGAACTTTATTACACTGGTTTTCATCATTGAAGACTGGACTGAACAGAGTCCAAGTGTGTTTATCATATGTAGTAGTGTTGTACCAAGGAGTTCAAAGCTTCAGTGCTTCAATGCTCCATTCATAACACGATGTTTGAATTCTAAATCAACATTTGAGTGTTGCACTGTCTTTTTTTTTTTCTTTTTTCTTTTCTTTATTGGAAAACCTCAACTGAAGCTTTGAATGTGATGCATGGCCTTTAATACCCAGCTTAAGTGTCAGTTTTTATGGGCATCTTATAATAACAGGGCTCAGTAGATCTCTCAGGAAAGACAGTGAGCCGATATGCTTCCATTGCTGGTAATAACAATAATAATAGTAACTAGTCCATAGCCATTGAGTGCACAGTTGCCCACGTACAGTTTCACATGGTGTGTGTTTAGGATACAGGTCATAGGAAATTGCTGAATAAATAGTCAACTGAACCCATTAAGAAGAGCAATGTATTAGACAGTTTTTGTGAATTTGATAGCACGATTGCTTTATTGAAAGTACAGTAGTACCATTGCCAATAGTGGGATTGTTAGTGGGCTAAAACTGTACATTAGTAGTTGAGGTAGCATGTTGAAAGGCAGATAGTTACAGTCATTGCCTTATAGAAGTTCAGTTTTAGGAAGTTTTCCAACTTTTGCCAAGAGGGAACTTTAGATATTGGTCCCTTGATTATGTTCACCGAGTTTCATGCAGATCGGTCAAACTTCCTAGGAAGCGATCGATTTTAAGTGTTTTTCAAAAAATTCAAAATGGTGGAAAATCTACATAACCGGAAATTGGGGGTACAGCCCCCGCACATTACGTATGTCCGGTCTTTGAGGACTCTATATAGCGCATACATTTCACACTCAGAATTATGACATTCAAATAAAACGGTGAGGTTAAATATAGTGCAACATGTTGAAAAAACAGAGTGATTACAGTCACAGCTGTCTTCTGAACATGATGTAGAAACTTTGACGTTGGTTTGTCACTTCAAGTTTCCACCCCTCATTTAAGTTTTATTGCTACAAAAAAAGAGATGAACCATAACAGATTTCAGAAAGTTGAGCTTGGCTATGTTTCAGCACTCTTGGTTTTGTTCTTCCCATGATTTTGTTTTCAGTAAACATGTTATAATTGAATCTAAACCAACTTTCATCAGAACTGTAATTCAGAAAATAAATGTGTCTGGTAATTGAGTTCCAGGAGAGAAGTTTTCTCCTTCCAACAATATTGGTGTTAAATTATAGAGCTAGATGATCTTTAGGGGGAAAAAGCAATCAAAAAGCCACACACATAAATAAACTTCTTCAGCTTCTATTCTGTGTGTGTGTGTATTTTGCAGGTGTATCAGGTGTATGCTCGTCAATCCCCGGAGGACGTCTATGACATCCTGAGGTCTATCGGGGCCGACTATGTGGTGCTGGAAAACAGCATCTGCTACGAGCGGAGGCACCGGCGAGGCTGCAGACTGAGGGACCTGCTCGACCTGGCCAACGGACATGTGGGTGGCATTTGTTTAACGTGACTCATTGTGATTGAGCGTGTGTGTGTGTGTGTGTGTGTGTGTGTGTGTGTGTGTGTGTGTGTGTGTGGCCGCATGTGCCATCCCCACTGCCAACTTCTGTGACTGGGTGAAAGCTCTCAGCCTCCACTAAGATCAATAGTCTCACTTCTCATCTGCACGTCACTGTCTCTCACTCTCTTGCTGTCGCTCTCTCTTTCATTCCTCCCATCTTGCTCCTCCTCCCCCCATCTCTTTTTATTTTGATGTTGGATGCGGCACGCTGGCTATTTGGATTACCAGAGGCGAGACAAGGTTCAGTCTGGCTGTCTGGCTCAGTGTGGTGTAAGACACATGAAACACAGAGCTGGTGTGTGTGTCTCTGTTTGTGACAGCGTAAATGTCACACAGCATACACAACACATCTGACATGTAGACAGCTTTATTGAAGGAATGCTGTGTTTACATCTGTTCTTTTCTCTCTCTCTCACTGTTGTTTTTTTTCTTTCTAACTTATATGTCTTTGTGTTTCAATTTCTTTTCCTTTTTTGTTTTTTCCCCTCATTCAAATCTGTCAATCTCTCTCTGATCTGTCTGTCTCCCTTTCTAAAAAAAATAAAATCTCTAAAATCTATATCTATATATATATATATATATATATATATAGCTCCTTTCTTCTTTAAACTATGTGCCCCATGTTTTCTCTCTTAATGAGGTAGATATAAGAGTTGAAACTGAATCAGAACTCTCTTCTGTGTTCTCTTGCTGTGTCTCTCTCTCTTCAAACAACAGGTGGTCCTAGTCCTAGTGATTTACATGAATGAATATAAAAATAATAACAATATCAAAAAACAACATCAAAAGAACCTCAAAACTCACCAAGTTTGGCTTTTCTACTACCGCCTACTTCCACCTCTGAAACATCAATCGTCTCCGCCCCTCACTTACCCCCTCCTTGACCACAGCCACATCACTTCCCGTCTGGATTATTTTAACTCTCTCCTCTTCGGCCTCCCTCACAAATCCCTCCATAAACTTCAACTGGTCCAGAACTCAGCTGCCCGTATCATTACTCAAACCCCCTCCATCCACCACATCACTGCTGTCCTCCAACAGCTCCACCGGCTCCCGGTTCAGTTCCGTATTCAATTTAAAGTCCACCTATTAACATTCAAGGCCTTCCACAACCTCATATCTGTCCCCCCTCCTCCATGTTCCCACTCCCTCCCGCTCCTTCAGATCCTCTTCCTCCACACACCTGTCTATCCCCTCTGCCCGTCTCACCAACATGGGGAGCAGAGCATTCAGCCACTCTGCTCCCCGTCTCTGGAATTCATTACCACCCAAACTCAAAAACATCACAACTCAAAACACATCTGTTTAAAACTGCCTGTTCCATCTGATGCCAACTGCTCTGTCACTCTCTATTGTTTATTTATTTGTTGTTTCTTTTTAATGTCTTTTTCTGTATCTGTATGGTGTCCTTGAGTGCCAAGAAAGGCGCCTTAAAATAACATTTATTATTATTATTATTATTATTTTGAAGCTCTAAAAACCTGTGACTGTATTCACAAACATTCTGAGAATACTCTCAGAGAGCTCCTGACATAACCTAAAATTTTCTAACAAGAGGTCCTAGCTGAGGAGTGATGTAGGAAAATTTCAGAACAACTCTGATTAAGGAACTTCTACCTCAGTGAGGTAGTGCTTTGTATGTTGCATTCTTTTAAAAAAACTAGTCCATACCCATTGGTAGCTTTGTCACCTTCTACCTATGCCAATCCTCAATGCCTATGTGCAGTTTCACATACATTGACCACGTCAGTGAGTAGAAAAACGTGGGACAGACAGAATGACTCACTGACAGAATGACTTTCCGTGATTATGTACAGCATACCATACCATGACTTAGTCATACCAAAAATTAAAAGAAAACAACAACATTGGGCCACAGGGGGAGCCACAGCAATCTGTCCCATTTTAGCCATTTTTAAGCATTTTTCTGTTGTTATAGCACCACCCAGTTGCCAATTAGACTTACATTTCTCCAGTCACCTTGAGGCATCCTGTTCTACATATCTACCAAGTTTAGTAAAAATCTATATAGCGGTTAGGCCTAGATAAGAAATTAGCTCTCTAGCGCCCCCATTTTGTTTGATGGGGTCAATAATGGAGGGGTCCCCCCAGATTATGTGTGGTCATATGCCTACAAAGTTGCGTGGTGATCGGTGAAACCCTTGAGATGTTATACACCTTTATGTGATGAGCCACGCCCTCTGCAATAATCATTGCCTTATAGAAGCTCAGTTTTAGTAAGTTTGCCAACTTTTGCCAAGAGGGAACTTTAGATATTGGTCCCTAGATTATGTTCACCGAGTTTCATGCAGATCGATGAGTCTTGTCATGAGGCAAATTTGTTCCTCGTGAGGAGAGGCATCTCTGTGCAAAGTTTCATGTCTCTACGACATACGGGGAATGAGATATGCCCATTCAAAGTTTGCAATTTCAATCAGTTGCTATAGTGTCTCCCCTTTGGCCAACTAATGTAATATTGCTTCATTCGCATCCTCCCATGACCCTCTACCACTGTGCCAAATTTCACCTGGATTGAGCAAGTCAGTGAGGAGAAAAACATGGAACAGAGACACAGACACACCCACAGACAGAGCTTTCGTCATTATATAGTAAGATGTGATTGGTTGATCAAAAAGAAATAAATAGAGATACAAATGCACTCTTAATGGGCATAGAATTAACAGTGAAAGTGATTAGCCTTATCATAGAATTCAGTCTCTATGAAGACATGAACATATACTTTTGTAACTTTTTTGTTGAAGAAATTATGAGCCTTACTGTAAAGGTAGCCTATGTTTTTGACAACACAGGCTTGTGGTTTTAGTTGTTCAATTTATTTTTTTAAAGATTTTTTTGCCTTTAATGGACAGAGTAGGTGGGTGTGAGCAGGGGGGGGGGGGGGGGGGGGTGACATGCAGCAAATGGCCACAGGCTGGATTTGAACCTGGGCCGCTGCGACAGCAGCCTTGCACATGGGGTGCCTGCTCTACCCACCACGCCACTGACGCCCCGCGTAATGGTGTTTCTGCATTAGATGGGAGATGTGAGCGCATCTCTAATGACATTGGCCACAAGCATCCCTGCGCGAGGGATATTCTGATGCATTTTATTAACTCACTGTCATCCAGCATTTGGAGAATATTTCTTCTACCTCTTTTCCCTTTTAAAAAACTCTTCAGCCTTTTAAAAATCCTCCTCCGTACTCCTAACAGTTTTTCACCTTAGGAGCTCTCTTAAGGGCAAAGATGCTGTATGAAAAACCTTTATCTTTACCAGCATCTAGTCTTCACTGTGAGGGGAAATTCTTAGAGAATGTCACAATTCTAAGAGTTTCTTTTGAATTTCCTCACCAGGAGCATTTCTTTGTTTCAGGAAGCTTTGTGAATATGCCCCCAGATTTCAAATCACAAGTATTTTGCTACTGCCTAACATATTCATGACTAAATATGCAACAATCAATTTAAAGTTTTGAAATATGCAACGGTGCATCAATACAGCCCCAGGACTGCTTCATCAGGTCTGTGTGGGTGTGGTTTGATCAGATGTGACTGACACTTCTCTAAAAATGAACAAACAACCTCAGTCACATTTTGATCTAAAGGTTACTTGTATATGATTTGTGCACAGAAATATGTGATACTGCTTGTCCACCTCAAAACAGTGAGAAATGCAAGGACAAAACACAAATTACAAAAAACACTTGTGAAATAACCCAAACTATGTGAACCTTGGCAGGCAATAGTGTTGTCATGGCAATGTGATCACTCATCGTTGGAAGATGATTGAGAAAAAAGGTTTCCAAGGCCTTTTAAAATGTTCCTTTAATACCGATGAGGAGCATCTTATTCATTTCTTTGTTCTTTGTAGCATTGTTATGTTTGGAGTTCTATATATCAAATGTACTTGGTCTCTATAGTACCATTTATGGTTATTTATAGAAAAATAATCACCATTCTTAAGTATTTCTTTCTAGTTCCTTTTTTTCATTTCCAGAAAAAGCTATTCATCAATCCATCAAACTTCTTGCAGTACAGAAACATGTTTCCTAACTGCATTGAGGGGAACTTTTCATGACTTTCAATGTAGGGGCATGGAAGGGCAGAGACATGTGCTCTCTCTGCCTTAGGCTTTCTGCTTAGGTCCAAGGAAAGGCAGAGACCCCAAAACAGTGCCATACCACCCAGTATAATACTGCAAAAAAGGTTTTACCAATATTGTTTTAAGATGTAAGTCTGATAGAGATCATTTTGCAGTGAAGGTTCTGATTGTTAATATTTTTTATAATGTTCAGTATCTTTAACTATGACCACAATAAGTACTCGTACTCTAAAGCATTTTACATGAAGTAGGCTTCTCACTGTTTAACTTTCTCCTGAAACCTGGCACGTCTTGGCCCTTACAACTGCAGCAATATTAGATGTTGAAAGTAATGCTAGTCTTGGGTGTCCACCATGAAACTGTGCAGTGTGTATAGATCCTCAGTGCTCCCGGCCTGAAGATGTATGTGAGGAACCCGTATTTTAGAATATGTAGGCTCTTTGCAGCAGCATCCATATATGAAGCATTGTCCACTGTCATGGCTACATATGAGTTTGTACAGACATGAATGTAAACTGTAACTACAACTTGACTGGTTTGCAGAGGCATACCGCGAGGGTGTAATTATAGTTTGCCCATGATCGCACGCTAGCCAGTCAGTGACAAGTGAGAGCTGTTGATATTATGTCGTGTCATACCAGGTATAATCAGAGATACAGGCATGACAAGACAAGTGCTGAAGATTCAAATATACAGTTATAGCTAGAAGGTAAGATAGGAGGCAGCCATGAGTTTAGGACTTGCTTCTGTAAAAGGAAGAGAGGATTTTTCTAATGTTTGAAAGTAAAGATAGGACGAGCAATTAGGATATTTTTCTCTAATGAGGCCCCTGATCCAGCTGGCAGGAATACAAAGTGCAATTAGAGGCTGTGAGAGGCTGTCGGTCACCCTGCTGTTGGTGTTTATTTACAGCAGCTAACTGTCTGTTGATTAACACATGTCCCTTTTAAGAACATACATTAGTGTTAACCTTCTGTCAGTCTTGTTGCTGTTGATTATGACATGCTCATTCTCTGTATCATCAGATCATGGACGGACCGGGGGAGAATGACCCAGACCTTGTCCCAGCCACCCACCCTCGATTCTGCGAGGCCATCAAGACAGACACTGCGGCTTACACCGCACTATTCACCAGAACATTCCAGAACAAAACCTTCCATGTGTACCGGCTCAAGAAGAAACGCAAGAAAAGCACCAAGAGCTCGTCAGAGCCCATTGCGACTCAGTAGCAGGTTCAGGGTTGTGAGAAAACCCCCGTCAGAGGCCAAAGGGGAGAGAGACGGAGGAGAAGAAGAGATAAAAAGCACTGAGTCCTCGCTGTTCCTCTGTCTCCTCTGCACTGTGCCCAGCTGTGATCATGCCCATTATTTTTTTCAACACATGGCTCTGTGAACTGTGGTGTTAGAGCAGTGTGCCGGTTCAAGCTTGGGGCTGCATTGTTTTAGTTAGTGGAGTGTGGAAGCACCTATAGGAGTCCTGCTTCGGGCTGTTCTGTGTCCAGCCACCCACCCTGCCATTCTGTCAGCAGTCACTGGTGCAGATAAACAGACACAGAAATGACTATTAGGCCTCTAAGTAGTGTCTGGAACACCACAAGCAAATACTAATTATTTAGTTTCATGAGAAGCAGTCATTGTCATTTCTGCACAGCATCATGAAATGATGAAACACTAATCACTGCTACTTCTAAATACTATAATAGAATTATTGTTTTCCTCTCATACAGAGTAGACCTGGGGTTCAGCAGCATTAATCAAAATTAGATTCAGCATCAAATCAGAATAATTTAAAAATCATTTATCCAATCTATTATTTTAGTTGCTTTGAGCACATTTAAAAGTCACAAATAACTTTATAAAGTCAAAAGTTGAAACTTTGAGATTGATATGAAATACTCATTACAATAAGTAAAAGAAAGTATTTCCAGATAAATACAGTACATTACATATTTGCTAGTGAACTCCTCTTTGCTGAGAAAATAAGGAGAGAAACTTTGCTGAGATTAACAAATCTGGGGATTGTCAAAGCCTTTCTT
The DNA here is from genome assembly GCA_035609425.1 of Epinephelus awoara. Classification (NCBI taxonomy): domain Eukaryota; kingdom Metazoa; phylum Chordata; class Actinopteri; order Perciformes; family Serranidae; genus Epinephelus; species Epinephelus awoara. Next base: position 40,291,444 of record CM069294.1, on the reverse strand, counting down.
TTACGATTATTCATTCTTGGAAAGTGCAAGTTGCCACTGCAGCTCTGACTTATATCAGTTATAAAGTGTATAAAGGGTAGACATTTGGGATCAAATAAACTATCAAAATTTGATAAACATGCAAACTTGAACATGCCATATTTGAACAGGGTTGATTAAAACTGCAATGGGCTGTTTTTAAATACCGTAAAGTATAAATATAAATCTAGTGAGGAGCTTTCATGTAATTTTTTAAAAGAAATTACGAAGGTCTAATTGGAAATGACAAAGAAAAGTATTTCCTACTTTGACAAAACAGTTTCAACTCAAGGTGCAGTTAACTAGCTTGTTTCATAGCCTTTAACTGCATTAGTGCATGAATCAGAAATCAGAAATGGATCTGTTTGTGTGCAGTTGCACAGCAAATTAATTCATCAATCTGTGCGTCTGCAAAATATATGGTACAAGATGCTTTGGGTGCTTTCGTGAAGCACTTGAAGGGCTAGTTGAACTACTGTGGCTGGCGAGCTAACCACCGATATGCTAGCTAGCTGAGACATGCTAGCGCTACACAATAGCTCACAGAGCTTCTTTTCTATTTTGTTTGTACTGTGCTGTGGCACTCTGTTCTCTGTCTTGTACATAATTTCATTAAATGAAGATTTAATTGAAGAGGGGGGTAAAAGCATGCAAATACAGTTTATTCAAAAGTCGTATTTGTACTAGTGACTTCTGCCCCCTACTTCCCTGTGAACCAGCCCTCTTCTGTGGAGCAGTTTATACTTCAATAGAGGAGTTAAATCAAAGTGCACAGTGCCACACAGCTAATAAGCTATGATAGCGTCCTCCATTTTGGACACTGTGGCTTTTTGTTCCCCCAAAGGTCAGCACTGTAGAGATGGCTCGCTATTGGTCAAAGGTGCACATCTGTGGTTTAAATTCATCATATCTGAAGCTGAAAAATTCAAACAGGTTAACTTCAACACAGCAAGTGAATCCACAGAGCACGGCGACCCCATTGAAATGAACTGATTACTGGTGTGGCCGAGCCTTTGCAATGTTATCCATAGCACTGCTAAGATTGGTTGGCCATTGTAGGTAAAAACAAAACAAAACGCAGCTGGGGAAGGCAGGCATTATTCAGGGAATAAACTCCCCGCTTTTTAAAGATTAAAGTTATAATTTATTACAAAAAACTCAGATATTCTGTGAGATTAATAAATCATACATTTTTGAGAAAATTTTTTGAGATTGAAGACACAAATTTATGAAGAAAAAATAGGCGAAAATTGTGTTTTGTGTTTTTTTTGGTTACAAAACCACATCACTTAAATTTGCAAGGTTGGATCGACCTCATCATGCTGTGGTCGTCACCGGTGGGAATTCAAGCAAATGCTGAGACATTGAATGAACATTTAAACATCCCTTATGGTTCAAAAATGAAAGCTGTGTCAACATCTGCAGCGTGCGTCTCTGCGTCTCTGTCTCTCTCTCTCTCTCTCTCCCCTTCACACTTAGCTGCCCTATCAATTTAAGGCAAAAATGCTCCAAAAAATGCCAAAATATGACATCAACACAGACGGTCCTATTCAGCTGTTCTACCCAAGTTCATGTACACATTGTGCATTCAGCAGCTTTATACATCCCAAAATGTGAAAATAATAAATCAGCTTAGTCTAAATATAGTAACCCAGTGTTTCCCACATAGGACACGAACCCAGGAGACTTGATCTCCTAGGTGACCTATTCTTCATGACTTTCTCCCTATGTGGACCATAGTGCTCCTTATTCTACAGCACCTCACATAATGGCCGTTAGTCTCAGACAGTTTTTGAGGTTTTTCATGTTAAATTTATGACTTTATAATATCAGAGAATATTCACGTTTTTTTTTTTCATGTATATTTGTAAATTTAATCTTGGAAATTCTGAGTTTTTTTCTTGGATCACTAACCCTCTCCCCTAGTCCCATATTCTTTTTTTTTTCTTTCTTTTTTCTTTTAACCTACAGTGACCCTAATTTGCTGCCGTACTCTTGACCTTGGAAATTTCTGTGATCCCAGCTCAAGGTCCAGATCTGCTTTCTGCAGAGCTTTTAACCATATGACACAGTCACGTATACGTACTGTGGATAAAACAGATCAGCCTCCATCAGAACTTAGCAAACTCCACCTACTGATTAAGACTGCTGGTTGTGGTTGAAAGCTCCAGCTGGACTTGCATGGTTACACTACTTATCTTGTGGTCACAAGTAAAAACATTGTTAATAATGCTGATTCCATGCTTCTGTTTCTGATAAGTTTCCTTTAAAAAGCACATGACATGACTTCAACTTGACTGTGGTGTTGTCCTGTTTGTACCTGAGGTATCTTTTCAGCTCGTGGAGGTTATGCAGACAGCTGGGGGTCATGCTCAGCTGTGGTTTATGTGGGAGAAAGCAGCATTGACCATTAGCTGGACTCTGTTGGCACTCTTCGGCTCGGCACATTTGGCTCAGCCGTGATAGATGCTATCAATTACCCCTGAACAGAAAGCGGAAATAATTTTGTTAGTTTCAATTCCCGCCCGGGTGGAAACAGGTTCCACCGGTCCTTAAATGTGTTTTTGCTGTAAAACTGAGGTCAAAGCTGGTACCAAGTGATATTTGTGACATTGTTGTTGTTGCTGTCGGCTCCGCGATTCTCATCAGCAGCAGCCTCAACCTTTTCACTCTCTCTTCTATCTCCCACACACACAGCCACAAACACACATGAATAATGTAAGTGGCGAGGAAATTGCAGCAGGCTGACAACGACGCTGATTCCCCGCCGCAATCCAAAATAGTTTGTGATAGAGAGAGAGAGAGAGAGATGGGGGGGGGGGCAACACTTGCATATCAAACCGAGGCTTTGTGGTTGGAAAAGAAAGTGGGGATGAGCAGGGGGAGGAGGGAGGGCAGGAAAGGCTCATGTTTAAACAGCAGAGCAGAGATGAGAGCACGGATTCACAATGATCTGAACCCCTTCCTCATTCTCCGTTTCTTCTTTGGAACGAAAGGGAAAGCAGGGGAGAGGAGGTGATTGAAAGGCTGGAGCTGTGTCGGTAATTATGGGGTGGCCAGTCAGAGTTGCCTGTTACAATGAGCCGTTATGTGGGTTCGACACACACTCATTTTTCCCTCTCAGTCTGCCTATATTTGTACACTTGTTAATAAGGACCTCTGTCTTTGATAATCCGCACACGCGCAGATGCACGAACACTCCTGCACACAGTTGTTGTGTTGCTTTTGAAACCGTTGTTGTTCGTTAACTGTGCGGCCTCATTGTAATGCATACCAATGGGATGAGTGTGGAACAGCACCACTTGTTCTCCCCCTCTCGCCTTCATATTGGATGTTTAATTTAGGAGATGTCTGATTGCTTTATTTGAGAGCGAAGTGATTCCATTATGTTTGTCTAATAAGAGTGTACTAATGTAATATTTTTTTCAGCATTCTTAATTTCCATACATATTGGGATTAGTAGTTCATTGGGAGGCACACCGTCTGCCTATGGTTTGTCTTAATGAAAAGGGGATGAAGAAATCCATTAACTTGTGTGCAGATGTGGAATTCAGCTCAGCACTTCCTAAGGCACGTTTTTTTAAAGCACTAGTCGATGCTACTGAAACAAATGCAGCCACTTAAATACATATTTATGCTTGGGAAATGAAAAGATTGAATAAAGACAGAGAAAATTAAGAGAAGGCTTTCCAATAAAGATAAATAAAGGCCAGATTCACACTGTATTCTGTAATAAAACAACACATTTTCTTCTACAGAAATCTGTAATAATGATAACAGCTTTTTTGCAGTCTTTGTATCTTGCCACTATATGGCCAAAACTATATGGACGCCGTTTCATTACACCCATATTGATAAAATGATCTCAACTCAAGGTCCTTTTTCTGAGTTATCCTGGAGCTTTCAGCATCATCGAATGCTCCTCATCCGCAGATTGAGTTTGCTCAAGACCTAACTCTCGATGCTCCTGAGCACCTCTCGTACTGGCTCTATGTTGTTTTTAAGTAACTGTTGTGTTTGTCCTCCTCCTATTTTAGGATTTTTTGTTTGAATATTTGGTCCAAGGTATTATATCTTGTTTTTTTACGCTCCTGTAAACCGTTGGATGAATACTGTTATTGTTGTTGCAATTTTTTTTCTGGTGAAGTGAATAGAGCAGAGTGATTTGAAAATGGTTGCCTGTACAGCCGTGTTTAGTCCTAGTTAAAGGAATTCACCTACAAAATGACCATTTGTGTATCAACTACTCACCCGTGTTACATTAAATCCGTGAAGAAAACTGTTTTCTCGCATGTCTCCACAGTGAACCAAGAGTCCAGAAACAGAAAATACAGACTGGGGGGGTGTTGGACTGGCTGGTAAATCTGGCTACAGCCCTGTTTCCAAGGTCAGGAACTGAACTGTCATGCTTAATTACACCCATATGTAATTTGAACATGTTATTTTAAAGCATGGGTGTAAAAATGCTGCTGAACAGCCTCTTCTCTTCTGGGGCCGCTGTCAAAAACATGCTGGAACCTGGCTGCAGGGATTTGGCTCTCGCACGGCATTCGAATTCATCCCAAAGGTGTTGGATGAGGTTGAGGTCAGAGCTCAGTGCAGGTCCACACCATTCAAGTACACAGTATGTGTGCTCTGGCTGTGAAGTACATTGTGTTGCTGTCTTTAGGGCCAGTCATGGTTTTAGTGTGTCTGGGGGCATGGTGGTGCTGAAGCTTGGGTAGAAAATGTACGCAGATTTTTTTGTTAATTTCACTGTAAGATAATTAGTATTCATGATGAGCTGCAGCTATGACGCATGTGCCAGTCTTAGACAAACCATCTGACATTCTCTGGAAGCATCTAAACAGACGGATCCCACTGAACCAGTGCCATGTAAATACGTTGAAGCTATTAGTGAATGTGAAATTTCCACATGGACTATAAGGGTCTAAAATAACGTGTGATGAGGGAACATTGGTACTTTACAAGTGATTGAAAGGTTTTTCTATAAAGGTTCCTGGTACAATATGATTGGCCGACATGTAGGCCACTCTTGAGTTCACACTGAGATACATGCTCGGAACTGATGCACCTTAAAGGCTACATTATTGCTTAAGAGCTGCTTGTGACCCTAAACGTCATCTTTAGCACAAGCACTGTTACATGTAAAATCTGTCAACAGTGGAACCCGTCTGTTCCTGTGTTTATTTGAAAGAAGAATATTGTATTATGTATGTCAGTGCCTTTGGTCATTTTCTCCATTTTGCTCTGCTATTTCTTTTTCTACAAATCCACCAAGCAAATTCTGTAAAGCTGAGTTTTCTACTGCAGGTCATTTTCATATCAGAAATCATACAAACTAGTAAATGTTTACTCTGCAGCTAAAATTGTTCTCATTGCCAAGCACGTAATTAGTGGAAAGGATATAAAAGATACATGAGTCAAGTAAGAGTCTGCTCCAATGCCAGTGATAGATATTAGCCACATCAATGGCAGTATGATGAATAAAGTATTTCTTTTTTCCAACAATGTTGTTTATTGTTTGTCATTATGTAAGGCCGGAACCTTCATTTTCTGTTTCTTTCAACTCTACAGTTTCTTTTTTCAGATGCAGTCACGATTCAGCACAGTCACTGGTGCAAACAAATGAATTTATTGAGAAAAAAAAATCAAAGCAAATACAAAACACTTACATAACTGTCGAAAGCTCATCACCATCTTGATGATAAAAAAAGATATGTTCGATTTTATTTAATTTTTTTCTCAGTAGCTGCACATTTTAAATCTATGTGGTGCTTTCTTGACAAAAAGCAATATTTGTAATTAATCTATCTTTGTATTTACAAATGATGTAAAAACATTAACTTTGTTCACAACATGTCTGCACCCGGAACACAACATTTAAGAAGCTGTTGTATGGTACAAATGAATGGTGGTGGGGAGTGAGCTGCTTCTCACAGCTGCGGAGAGAGAAGTGTAGCATGAAGCGCCTTCATCCTTCACCACTCTGCGTGGCTCAGGCTCGGCCCTTTTCTACAGAGGAATAAAAAAAAAACAAAAAAAACAAGCATCCCCCCTTTAGGAAATCCCTACTGTCTTTAAAAAAGAAAAAGCCTGTGTGTCTTACTTTGAAGCATCATCCCACAGCGGACTGAACCCTCACCTGACCGCCAAGTCTCTTATTTTTAAAAGCTGCATTGTTGCCCTGGCTTTTAAGAAAATAGCGTGTTTCTGGAAAGCTGCAATCTGGGAATCGACTCCTCTGTCGACTTTTTTTTTTTTAAAGTACCCGCAATCCTTTGGTTTTTTCCAGCATGACAGCAAGCCATCAGCTCCTATTAGGATTAGTGGCCTGACATGTTTTCACACACTCCTACCCTTTAACTGCTCTCTGCCGACAGGCTCGGCTCTGCCAGCGTGGAGAAGAATAAAAAGAGCATGATGAGAGCTCTGCTGCTTCCTCCAGCAGAATACAGTGCCTGAAATGCCAGGAGAAGCCAGGTCGGCTTTTTGGAGGATTGCAGGGAGGCGGGGTAGTGGTGGGATGAGGTTAGGACACATGACTTTTATATTTATGCCATTTGCTGTGCAACAAACCGTTTCAGCAGAAAACCGCTGCTCCCAGCATCACCCTCCTCTCTACAGCTCCCTTCAGAGCAACTGAGCTCCATGGTGCACTGGTGACACATTTCGCCACAGAGCAAGGCATGGTAAGATGCTTCCTCTCTGCCTCCCCTTCCCATTTGCTCCCTGATTCAACCCTCTACCTTGTAATCATCTCTCTTATCAAAGGTAAAAAGAACTGGTCCTTCTCAGACTCAGCGCTCCTCTTTCCCTTTGCTGCTTTTTTATTGGGCTTTGCCTCTTCTTCCTTTTTACTCAAATTGTTCATACTGGTTCCACAACAGCAGGAGTTTTGGAGTTGAGGGGGGAAAAAAAAAAAGATCTATCAAACTGATGTGAAAAGGAAGCCAAACACGAGGAACACTCTGCCGACAATTCGCAGCTTGGATAATAACTGCAGACTTATGATTTCCCTGCAGTTTTCAGTCCATTTTCCATCAATCAAGAAAATGTGGTAATTTAGCAAGGGGCAATAGATAAATGTGTGTGTGAAAGGCGTATGGCACAGGTATCACAGCTCAGAACTATATATGAATAATCACCACAATCTCCTTCCTCCTCCTCCTCCTTCTGTTTGTATTTATTGAGTAGTCACCTTGGAAAGCCGTTTGACATAGTTTGTATTCTACCGTGCAATCATAAAATAGTCTCTTGCAGCCGCCACATTTGGTATGCCTGAGGAAGAGCGTACGTAGAACAGAGCAACAGAGCAAGTATTTCCTCCCTCCCGCAGTCCGCTCGTCCGCTCCCATTTCTTTGTTACAAAGCTGTTTGAATTTTTGTGCACTCTCCCTTGGGTGAGCAGGAACGCGCGGCAGAGGAGTGCGAATGAGAATAGGAAATCACATGAAGACGAAGGCGCAGTAGTAAGTAGAAAGCTTGATGTCTTACAACCCACAGAGCATTGAAACTTGAAACACCCAACCAATACAGAATTACTCAACCCAGTGAAGGACACATTACCAGAAGAAAGAATAATAATCTCACCCTGCAACCCAGTGCCGGCTGAAGCATGTTTTTTCTCATACAAACATTGACAGAAGCTGTGTACAGCCAGGCAGCGAGAACACAATGTGTCCACTATATACTGAAAATCCAAACTCTGTGATATATGGGCTACTCAGTATGATCCCACTCATCTTCTCTGCCGAATCATGTAACAGTGCGGAGCGGAATATATGTTGGAGTCCTTTGTTTATTTACAAAGATTTCATTCAGCAGCAAGGTGCTAAAAATACATTTCATGTGGCATTGATTTGCTCAGGTATAAAAAATAACCTGGCCAAAACATTTTCATTTCACATTTGAGGCCTTCAGCTGACACTCATCCAGAGCAGCTCACAATGAGTGTTAGAAAATAGAGGAAATTTGGGGTTTTAGCGGCTGTGACTGGAACAGATTTTTTTGACAGTGAAGCTAAGCTCCATCATGATGAGTAGCCCGGCTAGAGAGTGACGTTCTGAAGCCTTTAACCTGACTGGCAGGTTTGATAACGTCTGCTCCTGCAAAATTTTGTCATCTAAGGTAGAGGGAGCGCAGAGCGACAGGCTCTTTTCACAGGGACACTTTCATCTGCCACGTTGCTGATTGACGGGGCTCATCATCCAGTAAATACAACACCTTCCGTGTCAGTTGTCAGCGAGCGAGGTGTGTGGAGAGATGTCTCTCTGTCAGTCAGTCTCTCGCTGTTTTCCCACCTCAGCCATCGCAAAGCGTCTGCTAATTGATTGTTTCGGGATGGCCCATTATCAGGGTCCTATCAGTTGGTCTGTGTGAGCTCAGAGGTCACTGGCCTCGGCTCGCTCGTACAGCGCCCGCAGCTTCTCAAAGCGAGGCCCCCATTCCCCAAGTGTCTCCTCCCTCCTCCCCCCCTCTCCTCCTCCACCCTCCCCACCACTCCCCCCGTCCAGCCCTGCTGAGCTGAAAGAGCTGAGGGAGCCAGCAGGCGAGCCCCCTCCCTCAGTGGAGAACACCTGCAGGGAGTCGAAAGGCCCCGTGTCTGGATGCTGGTCAGCATCGCGGATGATCTCACACAGGTAGCGGGCCAGGTCCTGGCTGGAGAAGGACAGGGAGCGACGAGCCAGCTGGGAGGGGCGGGCCTGGCCCTGGGCTGGGAGTCTGGTGGGGGGGACGTCCCTGCGGAGGCTGGTAGTGGTGGTGGCGGTGGAGGATGAGGAGGCTGCCGATGGGGGCAGGGTGGTGGAGCTGGTTGTCCGGCTGAGGGAGTCCAGCGGCTGGGTGGAGGGCGGGGCTGGGGTTGCCTGGTGAAGGAGGTGATGGTGGTGGTGGAGGGAAGGAGGAGGGTGGTGCAGGGCTCTGGAGCGGCAGTACTGGACTGACTGCGCCGGGCTTGGCTGGAGGGATTTCTGCAGCTCCGCCATATCGTAGGCGTTCTGGACACATAGATCAACACATGTTCATTCAGACACATACATACAAAAGCAGAGGAAGTTAGCACAAGAACTGCAAGAGCTCAGAAATGAGAGTAGACAGAAGAACGAGCCAGAGTGAAAGATGGAATGTTTTGGGGAGAGAGATGAGGCAGAAAAAAATGAAATGTGACAGAGAGAGAGCAGAAAAATGAAAAGTGAGCAGAAAAACAATCAGCTCCCCCCATAACGTTTACTGTGAATGTTCCACCTATTTAAGTTTCCAATCTATCTCCATTTACTACCTCAGAGAAGTCATCGTAATTTTGAGTATCTGTGTGAGTGAGTGAGACCAAGAAGATAAAAATATGAGTGGTGATTCCGAAAGGAGATGGAGGGTGTCTCTCTTTCTATCCATCTCTTATAAGCACTGGTGCATTGGGGTTTAGGAGCCGCCAATACTTTCATATATACTGTAACAGCCAATCACTTCAGTGCTAATGTCATTCCACCAAAACTGTAACCACGGCAGCGGAGATGAAAAAAAAAAAAAGAATGGAGCGATGTAGGAGGAGGAGGAGGGGGAGGAAGAAATGATACACATAGAGGAGGTGTGGGTCGCTTTGTAAAACTGATTATGTGATGAGTGGAAAGTGCTGATTTTATTTCTCCAGAGACTTTTCAAACAAGACTCTTGAGAATTACATGCAGCATCTGCTCTGCTATAGGGGATCATAACCGTGTGTGTGTGTGTGTGTATGTGTGTGTGTGTGTGTGTGTGTGTGTGTGTGTGTGTGTGTGTGTGTGTGTGTGTGTGTGCGTGTGTGTGTGTGTTTTGTATGTTTGGCTGCAGGTGATTTACAGTACAGAAGACAAGACCTTGAGGGTTTTTGGGTAAAGACAAGGTGTGGCAACAATCTGTGTAAGCAAGTCATGTTTCTACTGTGTGTGTGTGTGTGTGTGTGTGTGTGTGTGTGTGTGTGCACGGCCACATGTGTTTGTCTCGATCAAAGCCGTGATATTATGCAAGCTCTTAAGTACTGTTGAGTGCTTGTGGGTTATAGTGGCTGTTGGAGAGAGGAGATAAGGATTTTGCGTGGGCCTAATTAAAACGCTAGCACACACACACACACACACACACACGCACACACACACACACACACACACTCACACTCGCACAGTGAATGATTTTATTCCAAACTGAATTGACTTGATCCACTATAAAACTGCTACACTGTATCCACAGCTAAGTATTTGCAAATAAAAGCGATCTTAAAAAGAATGGAGTTGAAAACATTTAACCTTCATGCAAGCAGTTCAGTACAACAGCTTGATGGTGTATCACACTTCACAGTACACTTAAATAGCAAAGTGTGTTAGTGTGCTTCTGTGCATAGTTCACTTTGTTAACAAAAAGAATAATTGAAAAATGTTTGTCAAAGACTTTTTTCCATGACTAGGATCAGAAAAAACAGATCTTTGATAATAAAACTGTAGCAGATGTAGGCTAAAATGTTAGTAGTGAGCTATTGGATCGTATGAGTGATATGAGACTGGAGCACCCACTGGTTGGTAAACACCAGTAAATAGTCAGTGCCAGGATGTTTCACTAGTCTGCAAAACTCTCACACCGGAGTAGTGTCAGCCATTAAGCAAGTTTTGAGCTGTAATTTGTCAGAAAATAAGCAGCACTGTGCGTCTGACTGCATGGTGGAGCTGTTAAATGGATTTGTCAAGTTGTTTGGTACAGCGGTGGCCGTTGGCTTGACAGACAGGTGACTGACAGAGCTGAAATTCCAGTCTTAATCATTCACTCTGTGAGTGGACTTAAAATGAAACCTCCACACTAACATGTTGCAGTTAAAGAAGGAATGTAGGCTGAAACAAAGGTATTTTTTTTAGCCTCTTTACAATTAGACTGATTGGTTAGAGTTTGCAGTGAAACTGGGTACAAATCCTAGTTGTCTTGTAGTAGTTATTTATGGTCTGAAGTTTTGAGATTTTGAGCTTTTCAAATGATGGTCAGTAAGCGTGTGCTCGTAAATCGTCCTTTAAACCTGTCAAAAAGCTTGCAACTGTGTGGAACCTATCCGTAGAAAAAATCATGTCTAAATGAAATTCCTACACAGTTCACCTTAATTCCGATTTCTAATACCTGTATTAGCCAAAATTAAAGAGAGAAAATGTTTTGACTAAAGTAATAACTAATAGTTGACTAAAAGTATGTTGAATAAAAATTACTAAACTGTGATGAAAAAAGACTAAGACTGTAACTAAAATAGCTGTCCAACAATAAGTGTCTTTCTGTAAGTGTATGTACGTGTGTGTGCGTATCTGTGTGTTGTACCTGATCCTCTTCCCCGCCTCCCTCCTCGTCATAGTTGAGGACGTTCTCTCGGATGTCCTCCCAGCCGTCGTGGTGGGCTGAGACGTGGTAAACACCCTCTTTCAGCCCTTTGTAGCTCCTCCAGCGAGTGTAGAGGAAAATGCCCAACAGCAGCACTGGAGTAAAGAGACAGTTGGTGGAGGCTCATCAGTGCAGGCATTAGCATTACAATTTCAATGATTAAGATCCTGCAGCCAATTAAGGAATGGCCCCGGAGAGAGGTGCTCTTTGATGGAGTTGGCCTTGAGCATCGTTTGCCAAAAAATGTGAGCTGAAATATGATGAGTTGTAGGGTTCAACTGATAATGATGCTTTGGGGTTAACAAGAGTTATTTTACAGCTACTATTTCACAACATATATTTCAAGGATTTCAAGGCATGTTTGCAACAGGTACCTTTTTACTCAAGTGATCTGTTGGGGGCCAGCAGTACTTTACACACACTTCTCACAAAAACAGAGTCAAAAAACTTTCTAAGCAACACCCCCTTATCTTATTCTATTTACAGGTGGAAGAAAGAAGTCAGAGATTCCCAGGGCTGGCAAAATTGAGTATCTGTGCATCCCCAGGAGACCAGTCCCACCTGAGCCACTGTTTTTGAAGCTGAATTGACTACAACAAACAAACTGTGCCCAGGACTCAACCTCATTCACTTCTTGATAAGGCAACCATGTTACGAAACAGTTGCCATACTCCAGCAGATAAGGAGCAACACTAGTATTCATTTAGAGTCGTGTTTCTGGCCACAGCAATTTTTTCATGATATAATAATAATGCCTTGTTTTTAAAATATATTTATTGTTGCTAGGGCTGCCACTTAAAAGTCATTGAGTCGAATCATCCTCTGTGACCCCCTCAGTGGAATTCAAAGTCTTCAAGGTGCTCCACTGAAAAATCATGTGACATCATGCGCTGGTGGTTAATTGATGAAAGAAGCTGAAACCTGAGGTGGAGTGGTTAGTAAACTAGGTTATTGTAACCATGTGTTGCATCAGAAATCAAAAGTGTGGTGGCATTTCAAACTTTTGAAGGACAGAACTAACTATGCACTAACATCTAACATCGTAACCCACTTGAAACTGGTAAGTGCACGGAGCTACGGTGGCCATTCTGCCATTTTCTGGGCAGGTAATACAGGCAATAAGTCCATTTACAGGGCTATGTTATATGCTATGTATACCTCTGCAAGGCCCACCCTATGCACAGAGGTAAAGATGCCACCATCAACTTCAACCCAAAGCACTCTGGATTTCAAGCCCCTGCTCACAGAGACACAGAAACTAGCAATTACTGTCAGCGTGGCAAATTTCATTGTACTCCATATGATAGGTGAATACTTTGAGATTTAAAAAGCTGATGAAAACGCTGGAGCACCTAAAGGAGCCACTGTTGTGCGCGCATTGTTGGCAAAATACAACACAATGAGAGAGGTGGTTATGGAACAAATTAAGCACAGTGCAGCAGTACATCTCACAACTGACACTTGGACGGGACAGCAAATGGAAGCTTACATGACAGTGACTGCCCATTTTATTCCACATGACTGGCATCTGGAGTGAAAGAGATGGGAGAGAGTCACAGTGTAGAAAACACTGACTGAGCAAAGTCATGGATGAATATGGCATTCCAAGAGAAATAACAAGTGGCTGTCGTACATAACAACACAGCAAAACATGATTCTGTGTTCAGACATGTTAACCAAGGACCTGTTCTTGGGGACTGTGTGAGGGGTTTGCTGCTCAGTGCAGACATTGCAATTACTGTATGCATTAAGACAGCCCTGAAAGAGGAACTGGTCTGTCTGCCACAGCAGCTGCAAAGTGTCTGGTCAGTCACTGAAATAGAAGTGCTTAAGCCACAGCAGCACTTGAAGAAAAAAAAAACTGAACACAAACTGACTCAAGATGTGCCAACTGGCTGGAACTCCACAATCTACATGCTTGACTGTCTTGTGCAACATTGATGGTGAAGTCATCGCAGTGCAGTCCAACCCTGGTACCACCGAGAGGGCCGACTGAGATTTAAACCTAACAACTTTCCAGTGGAGAATCAAACAGGACATTGTTTCTGTTCTGAAGCCCATTGTCATTCTGGTGGAGTTACTGTCCCAGGACATAAATGCCTGCCTGTTTCCCACTCTGCTTATGATCATCAACATGAAGACACACCATCTGCAAGTGTGTGAGGATGACAGTGCACTAAGCACTGAAGGGCAAGCTCACAGCAAATTTTGACAGGATGTGGGAGCTTACAGGGAGACTACTCGGAAACAGTACGTATATACAAGCTGCAGCTCTTGATTTGCCTTTTAACTAACGTGCATTCTTAGAGGATGTTCAATGCGACAAGGTATATCATCTGACCGAGAGTGTGTCTGAAAACTACCCAGGGAGCAGCACAAATGAAACGTGAGGACATCAGCATGGATGAAACTGAGCCTCCTAAAAGAAAAAAATGACAATGAGAAGGAGATAGACATTCTGATGATGACATCAACTGATGAAGATCATCATTTATAAGACTCTCCATGAAATTTGGACAAACTAGTTTTCCTCCCACAACATGTCAAGGCTGAATAGGAACACTACATATCATGGGTAAGTAAGACCACTCATCTACATGTACCTTGTGATTAGTGCAGACAATCACTCAGAAAGATTGAAATGCACTAATGGCAAGTGTTTAATTTATGTGTTCATGCTTAATTTATTTATTTTACGTGTAAAGAGAGATATAGTAGCCTACTAACCCTCTAATGAAGACAAGAAGTTAGGCAATTTCAAAGCAGACAATGCAATGCAGACAATGAATTTACTGTTATTTTAATTTAAAAAATAATTACAAAATTAAATAACTGAATTTGTTACTATATTCATGGTTGGATTTATTTATCAGTTGTTGTTTTTTCAAGTGTAAATAGAAATAAAAAAGAAGCACTATCCTGTTGAACATGTAAAGTCAGTTATTCCATAGTGGCCTATGCTGTGATTTTATTTGAACGGTTTCATTTATTTTATATACACATTTTTTTAATGTCTGAAGCTAAATAAACAAGGCTATAAGAGCTTGATTTAAACAGAAATACATGCTGCCTGTCTCATTATTCTGACATATCCATATGGGAGCCCGACATTATACGTCTGTAAATAATTACACTGAAATTCAAATCTTGCATCATATGCAGCTGTCTTTTATAAATTTTTAAAGGCTCCCGTGACTCTGTTGCATTTCACTTGGTTAATGTGATTAAAATCATCACTGAAACTCATGTCAGTGAATTTTCTGATGGACAAGTAGTGTATATGAAAAAAAGTAAAATATACGTATCAAACAACCAGATCTGATTCAAATTTAAAAAAAAAAATTGTGCACAGCCCTGATTGTTACATAATTATATATATATAATGTCATGCTTTTCACCACAGGGCTTTGTACAGACACCCTGAACGGCAAGGTGAAAAAATTTTTTGCAGACAATACTGGCCAAAACCTGACCTTGTCTCCTTCGTACAAGATATTACCACCTTACCTGAATGTTTTCTCCTACAGGACATAAACTTTTAGGCTTAATTTGGCTGAGATAATATCTCCTACCATAAAATGAGTCTGTGTGCATGTGGGACCCTAGACTTTGCAGGTGGGCGGTTCTTGTGTATATGTAATAGAATCCTGCCAGAGCCATTGCCAAGCCTCATTATGTTTTACTGTGGACATTTGGACATAGTTACCCAAGAGAGTAAAATCTTTTGTTTATTCTGCTTTTGGCGGAACTTTCAATGCCCTCTGTATCCTGCACTAAGTACTGCATTTTGCAAGGCTTTCTCACTCTCGAACACCCTTATTAAGCCTAAAAGTTTATCCCGAGATAATATTCCATATGCAGGGCTTGACATTAGCACCTGCCCACCCAGCAAATGCAGGCAGAATTCAGCAGTGGTATGTAACACGGTCTGTCTTAATAGCCACTCTGTCGGGTGGCGTATATATGCATGCAGCTGCACGATATGTAGACTATGACTATGAAGACTAATGTGGAACCAAAGTTGGTGAGCGCAAGTTTTCACCCACTGCCCACTGTTAGCAGCTTGTGCTGAGGTTAGCACAACAAGCTGATAGGCGTACGAGTCAGTCAAACTACAGCAAGGCAAATGAAAGGTAGACCTAAAAGACCCGCCTACAGGTTATGGCACAGCTACAACAGCAACTGTGAAGAGGATGAGGAAATTATGTTGGCATTTCTCCACCACTGTAGGGTATGTCAGTGAAAACACATCAAACATGCTAACACACTTTCAACTGCATCACCCAGATGTGCTCATCACTGGGACTGGGTAAAAAATAAACCAAAACTCAAATCCTTATCCCTGCTGCTTTCAAGCAGCCTTTAGACACAAAAACAGAAAATTATAAAACAATAGATGAAGCAACTACAAATTACATTGGGATGAAGTCTAGGTGGAACTTATAACATTCCTCCTAATGCATGCATTTTATTTTTTATTATTTTTGTTAATTTTGTATTTTTAGTTACATATCATGAGAGCTTCTTTGCAGTTTTATAGCCTCTTGTGAGCAGTTGCTTTTGGTTAAGTGTTTGGTGTTTGTTCAGTGTAATACAGAAGTGTTTGTTATGTTCCTTATTATTATAATGAAAAAAGTTTACAAAAATTAGCACCTCACAATTTGATTATGATTATGATTCTAAGGGCAGCAATTCAATGACAAAACAATTACTGATGCATCAAGATCCAGCAACATTTTTTATTTCTATACATGACTGTGACTGCTTGCTACTTTTAAGACATACTGTAGCATACTGTACTTGTAGTAACCCATATTTAAACAAATGAGATTCCTTGGATACCTTTTCCCTTCAACCTTGTTGCCAAATTGCTACCATACCCAAGCTTTTAAACAGGATTGTGTCCATCTGCGGTTTCTTATGCGAACCCAATGTGGGATGTGTCAAGCGCTTACATACTGTAATATTTCACTAGATAAAGTGTGTAATTAATGTACTATTGAAAAATAAATGTCAGAAGCCTTTTTATTTTAAAAAAGTAACTGCATTAATTAAAGAATATCTTAATTTGAAAGCACCTTACAGTCTCCTGCCTGTGTGACTATAACAAAATGAGGGGGAGGAGATGTGCTTCGCTGTGCCGCTGTTGTTATTGACTTCTCTAACAGTGGAGAACAGCCTGCTGCATGTTACTGTAGCTCAGGGGAAAAGCCAACACGCTAAGAGGGCTGGGCGCAGTGTTTGTTGAGATGAAACAGACTGAGCACAGTGTTATTTCCTTTACCACAGAGTTGGTTTAAGTTGTTTAATGTTGCAGTGTTTAATAGTCAGACGGGCTGATTGCTGCTCTGCTCCGTTAACATTAGTCCCTGGGTGACAGCATAGAACGCATTCAAAACGTACCTCACGTTCGTCTCGCAAATTTTTAGACATTAAATCCAAATGGCAGCCTTTTGTGAAGATGAATTTAAATTGAGTTTAGTGTGTCCGTGCTGTAGACTGGGTGCACTGCCCTCGTGGTTGAGTTCCTCCTTTTTGTTTCATTAACTTCACATTATAAATACACATTTAGATAATCAATTACTGACATTTGTTAACTGATACCAAATTGTCCACGTCTGCATGGCGATGCATCTGAGAATCAATAATTTCCCCCACCCCTAATATATATGTCTAAATACAAAAAGTGCTTTACACACAATCTTATCAGAAGTGAATATTTGATAACCGTAGTGTTAAAAATGTTATGTAGTCTTAATTTGAAAATGCTGTGACTGGTAAATTTATGTCAATATCTGCCCATAAAAATTCAGTGTTATATTGCCTTGTAACAGAAATATTATGCCAGGCTAAAATAAAACATAAGTACAGTACGCTAATATACATAAATGTGCGTTCAGAAGGTAGACTCCTACACAGCATGTAGATCATTCTCACATTAACTCTCCAGTGACTCCCAGGATAACAGCAGTGACAGACTGGGTCACAACAGTTAAAGGTTTCATTTGAAGTATCCCTTCATAATGTTAATCAGTTAGTAAATAACAGAGCTTGACATGACTGGCTTGACTGGTATCAGTTTTACATTTATTAAAGACTAATACTCACAAGAGGCTACTTAAAATGCAGATTAAAATGAGTCTTCACATCCTCATTCTTTAAAATTTGCCAATATCTCAGCAGTTAAAGGTAATTACAACTGTGTGATTGGATGGCATAGGACATCCTTTAGATTAAAGTCACTGCAGGCAGTGCTGACAGTGTATGGTTGTAAATTACATACATGGATTCAAAGAATGCTTACGATGTCCCGTTAAAAATCGACAGCTTAAAAATTCGAATTATTGACATTTGACATGGATACTTTGTAAGAGTGCAGGAGGTGTTAACATTAATTAAATATTGTATGCAAGAGAAAATATGTGGAAGAGCTCAGTAAAAGTGATTGCTTTCAGTTTTATTTCAGGAAAAAAATGTTGAGGTGACTTAACTTTGAGTAAAAAGCAGATTGAAAGTAGTGCATGCACATACGCTCACACACACATGCACATGCACACACACACACACACACACACACACACACACACACACACACACACACACACACACACACACACACACACACACACACACACACACACACACACACAGTTCAACCAATCTGCATATATTTCCAACTCTACCATTGCTGTGACCTTTGCAAACATGTAACAAATCCCCACTGCCTTGTCTCATCCCTTTCACCTCTTGCCTTAGTTAACACTTCACAATTCAGTGGCCCTTCCATAATAGTAACCTGCTTTACACCAACACACCCACACACTTACTGTTCACTCTGCCATTATTTCTTGCCTTTAATTCAGCTGTGCTTTTTCCCTCTAATCAAACAACTAAATCAAAAGGACTTCACTGGAGCAACTTGTAAAATATGGAGTGCAATGTTGAGATAATATTTAATAATTCACAACCACATATCATTAATAGGCATATTTATTTTCAAATCTATTTTTGCAGAGACTGTACATAGGAGAGCTGCGTTTAATCACATTTGAGAACAGCAGCAATCATGTACTGCAAACGGTTTCAACTGGCAGCACTATAAATACCCCGGCTGTTCAAATCCTATTAATCTGAGGAAAGACATCAATGTGAAAAATCTGTGATCTTAAACAATTCAAACACATGTTTTTAACACTTGGTGCTCTCATCGCTCTTTCTCCATCAACCTCTGCTTTTTCTTTTATAATCCACGCATCTTTCTTCTACATCACAACTAAAACCCGGCAGCCAATCCATCATGTAAGCACACCAACAGACGGCACTCAAACTCCCTGTGAATTGATAACACCCCATTAAACAGCCCACCCTCTGACAACTCTGTAAGAGTAAATTCACTCAGCCAGAAACCAGCTGCACAGTACGAGAGGAAAAATCAATATTCATTTACTGTCAACTTGTCCCCCTCACCACAACTCCAGTGTCTGGCAGATTTATAAGATGGAATTGTTTCAAGAGATTCACTGTTTTATCTTTAGAGTGGCATTATGGCTTTTAATAGCAGTGAACAAGAAGGGGAAAAAAGATCAACTGAAAGACAGACTTTTGTTCTGGCAGGAGACACATGTGGCTGACTGCAGCAGAGAGTGGCCTTGATGTTAGAGAGGCAGTGAATTGGCAAAAGCAAGGTCACAGGTTCAGTCCCCTGCCTCGACTGCAATGGTCCTCATTTACTGTGGGGTGCCCTGAGCTTCCCAAAGACAGAAAAACAGTGTTGAGAAGCAGCTGGTCCAGCAGCCTCCAGGTTTCCAATGCCAATAATAATACCAGGCTTGAGGCTTGAAGGCTGGGCCATATTAAATACCAAAATGGAGAGCAAATTTCAAACATTGACAGAATGAGACAATGACAAAATTCACATAATTTAACTCACTGATAAATTAATGCAAATACTTAAGTAACACTTACCACTTTCATTATCCCATAAACAGCAAAATACAACATACTAAAAGTTGGGAAAAGATAACTAATGCCTGGAAAGACATAAGATACAACTTCAGATGACTGAAGGGGCTCTGTGGAGTTTTGGTTCCTTTAGCATATATGAGAGCATGCAGGTAATGCAATACATATTTCTGTTAATCTCTTAAACACATATGTGCATATGGCACGGTATTCATGTAGATACCACCTGATATGTTCCAACCATTCAAACACCGTTGCAGACCAAGTACCCCTCCTCATGGCAATAGTACTCCCCAATGGCAGTGGCCCCCAGCAGAAAAAAAAACAGCATGCCACACTACAAAACCTGTTTAGAAATGGCCTGTGGAACGTGACAAAAAAATCAAGGTGTCGACCTGGCATCTAAATTTCCCAGGTCCCAATCTGCACAAGGATTCTTGTGATGTGCCGATACCGCAGATTTACCCCTAATCCACGGTAGGGTTGTCAAAAGTATCGATACTCTGAAAAGTATCGATACTCAAACGCTGTATCCGGATACAATACTAATTTACAAAAGTATCGATACTAACAGTGCACGCCATCTCAGCGCCTGTCAGGTGCGTGCGACGGGTCCGATGCTGTGCAGGCAGCGTCTGGCAGGCGCAGAGCCCTCGCTGCAACCCGGCTTGTTGTCGTCACTGTGCATGCATGCACACATTTCTGTTGCTGTAATATGCAGGGGTTAAAGCAAGAAAAAATTTTGTGCCTGAAATGTGGAGCACGGAAGATTTGTGTGCCTGAAATCTGAAATCTTTTCCGGAGCAGGGGGCTTGGTTTTGCGGTCACAAAATGAAGAAATAGAAATGTGTTGCAAAGGAACGTATTTATTATCAAAACGAACAAAAAGGTTATAGCTTTAGTAGTTACTTTTCAGATTAAACATGTATAGCATAATGTGTTTATAAATAAAGATTAAACTTTCACTGGTTACCAGACTTTTTGACTTATAGCTCACGCATCTCTTTTTTTACCTTAGTGCTATTTATTTTTAGAAGCTAAATCATTTAGGCTGTTTGCAAAATTGTATCGCGCTTGATGTGAATTGAACAGGCGGTTATGTCGAAATCTCACCTCTGGGCAAGCATTTCATCATTGAAATGGATCATATAATGTTGTGGTGGTGACTTTAAAACTTCAGCATAGAGGATTTTTATTGTAACTTTTGTTTCTGTCTGGTTTCTGTTACCTTACCTTCAAAATTACTGCTGGCTTACCGGAGCCTCTCCCTCTTCATCTGTGCTCTGTCTCTCAATGTGACATGATGTGAAAGCATGCACAGGCGTCAGTGTTGATTGGCTGTCACTTGTGCTGTGTAACCAATCAGAGGGGGCTGTGGGCGGGACATTGTCACAAAGTCCAGTGCAGTGGGGACTGCAGGCAGGGCGCGAGAGGCTGTATCAAAGCCAAAGGAGCGAGTTTTTACATTTATTTGATCGATTAATGATAAAAAAACGTCCGATGCCGATTATGGTAAACAGTAGGTTGTGTTTACTCGCACACTGGGGGGGCAAATGCAAGTGAAATGCTCGCACTGCAGAGCACTTCTGCCTGTGCCGGACAGAAGTTTCGCCACGCCAGAAATCCGGCGCTGTGCTGGAGAACTTTAACTCGTGAATATGGCCAGTGCGGCTGCAGGAGGATCAGAGCAGCCAGTTTTGGTCAAAAATGATAAAGGAAAAAGCGCTCTTTGCAAATATTTAGTGAAGTGAACACAGCACGCTGCAGATGGCAGGTGCAGCCCCTCCCCTCACTAGCAGCTGAGCAGCTGGTGTCGCCAGCATCACACTAAAATATAACTTCTAACGTTAATGTGGGAGCTAAGCAGAAAACTTTATCAGTCATGCCCGTCTGTAACATTAATAGACAATGTTAGTTTAACAGGACAACACAATTATGTGTGTCTGAAAAGTTATGTTAACTGTAAAGTCACAGACTGAAGCTGAAAAAACGTTTGGTTTCTCCCGTAACCCCTGGTTCTCTGATCACATAGCGAGGTAGAAACAGGAGCAACAAGCCTAAACTACCAACTGCATTTGATCAGCATGAAAACATAGTGCCAATTCACCAGAAGCACAGAAAATAAACAGATCTTGTTTCTGCTTGTTATTTATGTTGGGGGGATTTTTTGTTGTCATCACTGATGTAGAGTATTGAATATTTTCCTGGGTATCGATATTGACTTTGAAATTTTAGTATCGTGGCAACCCTAATCCACGGTAGGGCCTACTTGGATCTGACTTGGCTCTGACCTGTCTTGGCAGCAGCTTTTTTTTTCCTTTCTACTTTTGAGACAAACTGACGCACATCAGCTCATGACCGTATATAAACCAACGCAGACATTGTTAATATTTCCCCAATTTCAGAACATATTCCTGCTAATTGTGAAAATTTCAGTTAAGAAGCTTTAATTGGTGGATTTTAAGGATAGAGTGCTGCTTTATTTCATAACAGGCATCGCCCTGGTTGCAATGATGGTGCTAAGCTAAGGAAGAACTGGAAACGCTGACCAAAGCAGACTGGACTTTTTCAGAGGACGGGGATTAAAGAGACAGATGTTAAAACAGAGCGTTTCAGACAGAGGGTGAACGCCGGTGTTACAGCACAGACAGTATGAGGAAAACAAAGTGTTTTTTTTTGTTTTTTTTAAATTAAAGCATGTAAACATGTTCAAGTAGAAACCCATAACCCTATACATATATAATATGTCCCCTTTAATGAATTAAAGTTAAAATGCATTAAGTAGCTGTCTAGATATAGCTACTAGCTAGCTAGCTAACAAGCTGCTAATGATCAAGCCTTTTATTAAAGTCAGTTTCGTGTCTTTACCACACTATTTTTTTAATCTGATTTTACGGTTGCATACTTTATTGTTTTTAATACTCTGTACTTTCATTGACCTCATTCTTAGTGTTTGTTTCATCTTGATTCTCTCATGTAAAGCACTTTGTAACTCTGTTTTGAAAAGTGTTGTATAAATAAAATATATTATTATTTATACATCAAAATGTACTGTATCTCTTCAGATTCTTAAAATTCCTACTTTGAGCCTGCGTTTAAAAAAAGTTTTTCTGTCTAGTGTGATGGGCACACAACTGATTAGGTTAGAAATCAAGTCTGGTATAAGATACATGTAATACTGTAGGCTATGTGGATGTGCAAACAAGCAACACACTTCACATGGACTCCTTTATGTCTTTCTTTTTCTCACTTGGGTGAGAAAATATACAGAAAAAAAAAGAATGGAAATAGAAAGAAGAGCTGCTGTGAGGACAACTGTACTGTACTGCATGAATCAATATCCTCTGTGCATTAGGACTTAGGCCTATATGAGGGGAAAATACAGCCTATAGACAAACTGAAGTCAAGAAACTGCAAATATAAGAGGTCTGTTACTTCTAGGTGCAAGGTGGATGAGTTTATGTCTTTATGTGTTCACACCCCACTCCTATCTGAATCGTGCGTGCGTGTGTGTGTGTGTGTGTGTGTGTGTGTGTGTGCGTGCGTGAAGAAGTGGCTAGTGTGAGCTCCATGGGGAAGTGAGCAAGGAAGCTGGAGGTCAGGGCGTACAAGATGAATCTGCCCTGTTCAAAGGCCCTCTCTAGAGGGCAGACAGAGAAATGGAGAATTTGATCGGCATTGCACGCATGTGTGTGTGTGTGTGTGTGTGTGTGTGTGAGAGAGAGAGAAAGAGAGAGCAAGCCTGTAAAGAGAGATTATGTGTTTATTTGTTTACACTGCCTCCAAGGTGCTGTGGTTTCTTTGACCATCAGTCCTTTTTTTTTTTGGTTAAACTTTCTCACTCTCTCTGCTTAACTTGTACTTTTGCCTTCTACTTACCCTCCCTGTGTCCAACCGCCTTAAACTATCTTTTTCTTGGCTTTTAACAACAACCACCATGATAGGTCAAACCCCTAAGCTACTCTTGAACCTCCAGCAGATGCCTTGGGCGATCTGCACCACACTAGATTTTACAAAATCTCACCCAAACCTATCCACTTCCAAATGTCATTGCCACAGTCCGAAAAAGCACTGTTTGAAATGAACTTTTGAAGGAAAACGTCCCAATTCCCAATGACTTTTGCACGCATTGTTAACTACTACAGAGAAAATGTCTCAAAAAAGAAAAGACAGATGTCAATTTAAAGTTCTGTAGAGGCCTCTCAAAACATCCCACACTGCTCGTTTATTTAGGGGTGGATGCACGGTGAGGTGGCGCGCGGTTATCTAATGAGCAGGGAAATCCATTGTATCTTGAGCAGTTCAAATGGCGCTGAATGAGTGTGCATGTAATGGGATTTCCAGTCAGACAATCAATATCCAAGCTGCCCTGCAATGAGATCAGTGTCTATGAGTACATCAACACAAGTCAATAATATAGTATGGATTTTAGCCTCATCAAACTATAATTCTGTTTACTGCAGCCATCTGTCTGTACACGCTCAATTTATCACTGCACTTCTTCTCACTGCTCTTTTTCACCGATTCACCGACTGCTTATAGGTGTTGAGTTTCTTTTCAGCTCAGACACTGTTCAGGAATACAAACCACCCTTCAACTGCAGTCTTCCCACAGAGACTTTCATACCACAAATTTAAGTACATGTGTCCCCAATGGTTTCCTGAACCTGTGTCATCCATTTAACGCAGTAAAGCTCTCCATGGAGACCTAATATAATACTCCAAGGCCAATATCTGCCCAATATATCAGCATAGTCCACATCTGTTCTGTACCTTCCACTCTATTGTTCGTTTTCTCAAGGTAGCTGTGCTTAGTGTCATTTTCTATCTTCTTCTCTCTCCATTGGTCCTGTTATGGATCTAATAGTGTCCTTCTTTAACACACTGCTCCTCCTCCTCTTGTAAAAAGAGTGTCAATAGTCATGCTTGTCTCTCTGCTTCGCTCGTACAAAGGTGTCATCCTGATATGTACACACCCAACACAACATTTTTAACAGTAGTACACAAACAGGCAGGAAAGTTACGATGAACTTCTGCACTGCAGACGTGTGGTTTCAAAATAGGTACTTCACAAAGTACTTTTAATTCTGTGTGTGTGTTTTCCCTATATAACTCACATCAACATGCGTCTCGGATCACTGAACTCTGTTTTTGTCGAGTTCAGGTGTGTATTCACATCCTAGGCCATGTGGAATTTCAGATCGTCCAGAGCAGCTATGGAGGTGTTCAGAGATGCATTTGGCCACAATGTTAAAATATAAATGCACGGAGTGTCTGGCCCACAAACAGCAACTGCAGAGATCAATTATCAATGGACGGTTACGTTTTGAAGGATGCACTTTAAGTAGTAAGTAGTACAAAACAAAGAATTATTAGTGAAATGTATAATGTGGTTGGGGCCTACAGAGAATATCACACTCTGGAGTTTTTTTTTAGCTTCTTCCAGCTCACTGTTTTGGTTTAATGTTTCAAATGATGAAGTGAACATATTTAAAAAGTAATCCCTCTGAGCAAAAACTTCAGGCATCAGACCGTTCTGAATACTGTTTCCAACAGTTTTTTCTACTTTCAAAACAAGGTGTCTTAAGCTGGTGACCAATGTCTTCAAATGGTCATCTGCTTCAGGCAAAGTGTTTACATTACTTAGCCTAAACTGCTACATGTAGCTACATGCTAGCATCAGGAAAAAATGTAATCCCAGTTGATGTTGTTAATTTTCCCGAATTTCAGAACAAACCTGTCTAGTTGTCAAGACTTTGGTTAAGTAGATTTTACTGGTGAGCTTTCACAGTAGAAAGTGCCGCTATTCTCCGTCAAAGCAATTCCCTGGCTGCAATGAAGGTGCAGAATCACCAAAATACGGAACACCCGCAACTCTGATGAATCAGAGCAGACTGGGCGTTTTCAGGAGGGGTATTAAAAAAGACAGGCAATAAAATGGAGCATCTCAGGAAGACCGTGAATACTGATGATGAAGCACAGACAGTGTGAGGACCAAGAAACCCCATAATACAAATATGGACCTGAAAATGAGTGTAATAGGTCCTTTTTAAAGGAAGATATAAACTGTCAGAGATGTAAGGTTTCAGTGTTAGAAAAGTTGGGTTGATGCATGAAGGTGTCTTAACTAGCTACTTTAATTATGAGAAGGCTAGTTAGATCTCAAACTTCCTATTGTAATATCTAGTACTGGCAATTAATCATACTGTGAAGATCAGGTTCACCTTCCATTCAAAGCAATGATTAACCTCTAAAGACTTGGAGGAGATGGACATTTTAAACATAATTTTCTCTGTCATAGTGCAATAAAGATCAAGCAACTGTATGAAGAACATTCAGATGAAATAACAGGTCAACAAAAGCCAATAATATAAATACAAGGGAACACTACGATGAACTGCAACACACAATGTGCAGACAGAAGCATCGACCCATTGACTCTGGGCAGTTGGGGACTGAGCAGAGGTTTCCATCCATAACAAAGAAACAAAACACCTGAGGCCTGAAATCATCCAAAATACCATCAGCAATCATATTTTCTGCCCTGTCCAACACTTTCTCCATGGTGCTTAAAGCAATTCTACATCACAGGTCTGTGTTGGGGGAAAAAAGAGAAAGAAAATACCTTGTCTTATTTTTCTGCTCATGGGAAATTAGGTTAGGGGTGATGATAAACATTTTCAGATGTCGGCTGGACACACACTGACCTAAACAAAAATAAAACTTTCAAAAGTTCTCAGTATGAATGGAGAGGGAATTCTCCATTTTCAGAACATAAGCTTTCATAATCAAGACAACATGTGAACTGCTGTTGATCAAGTTCCAATCCAAAGCCATAATGATGGTACTCACAGGGGACAAAAGCAGCACAGGAACACTGGGAAATCATTTCATTATAATCTAAATGCATTTTAAATCATGTTGTGCATATTTTTGCCTTGCGGAAACTCAACCATCAAGAAAAAATTGTGGGGTTCTTCTCTCAGTGATGGACTGAGTTTGTGTCCAAAAATCATCATCAAACTCCCTGTGAGAAATGTGTTTCTTTTTAAATGATTGAATGAAAGAACTATTCTGCAGTTTGATATTAAAATATTAAGATGGTAGGGGGAAATCATGGAAGACATGGAGAGTTAATTATTGTGAGTGTTGACTAATTATGTAGCGTAACTTGGTGTGTAACAACATTGTTCAAATTGGTTTAGTTTACTTCAACGTTTACCCTTGTCACTGATGTAAGGTGGCTGGTGTTCTGCCTTTGACTTACTCCATCCATTGCCTACCTGCTTATCTTCATTAGGACTGCAGGTATCCTGAGCCTATCCAACCGCTCCTTGGATGTGGTTACATGGGCAATATTTCTTCAATCGGATTAAAAACATTCTGATTAGAGATTCCAACTTAACTGTTTAAATGGACGCTAAATAAAGTGATCCGATAAGATGTGAGTTAACAGACTCCAAACTATTTAATCAGAACATAACTTTTGGGACTAATTCAGAGTGTTTGGGCGCGCTGCCTAATTTGCCACAGGCATGACAGAAGTTAATTTTTTCCAACATTATTGAGAATATTCAATTCACTCAATACATAATGTGTAGAAGAAGCAAAAGTGGTTCCATCTATTAACACAATTTAGTAGGAAGTTGCATAAATGTAACCTAGGTTATTTTCTGTAGCCATGAATTACAGATGTCCCCCAAACACCTCACATGCTGACCATTGGTAGTCATTACAATTTACCAGTGTTCCCTAAACATCCCGTTTGCAGGCTACTGCAGTAGCAATAGACAATTGTCCTGTCCAGTAACTTGAAATTGTTGCCTGTAATAATAAACACAAAGCCTTTCACAATCGCAGAAGCAATCATTCATTAATCAAAGCACTTACTGTACACAAGAATGTGGCAGGAACAGAGAATCATTGAAACAGCTGCTGTGTCATGTCATGTGTGCTGCACACACCAGCTACGTCACCTAATATTACCCTAATGTCGGGCAAACATGCACTAAAGAATGTATTTACTCCTGCCAGAGAGAAACAATTGGATAAATGGTTATTATGGTTATTAGGCACTTCTATTTTATTGTTGAATGGATTATCAAAGGTTTACACCACCCCTCTTAATCTGATTGAATTTTTTTTTATGATCAGTTCAGATCGGGCCAGTCTCTTCCGAATGAGGTAGTTACATGAGGCATTTCTATTCTGAACGGGCTTTTATTCTGATTATGAGGAGAACATTAGGGTCGATGTAAATGCACCTATTGAGTAGCAGGCAGGACGGAACAATGGATGCAAGAGAACTGGATATAGTTCCAAGATGGCATCCTGATTAATTAAATTCAAGATTCTCACCCAATGTGTTACCTGAAAAAGTGCTTCAGGCATCTGTGTTTTTGTACATTTTCTAGCCTTTTTCTAGGTAAGGTGGCTGATGCTTCTTGCTGTGATGTGGCTCTTCATGACTTTCTACAAATGTCAGTGTTTTTGAAATGTATGGTAAATAGTGTTTTATTATTTAAAGGATGAAAAAGATCTTTGGGGAAATAAAGAAATGCTCCCTTTCATCTCAGCTAGCTGCAGGGGTGTTCCCTGTCTGTGTTTGATTGACTCCGGTTGATTTCAAAATGCATATTGCTCAGGAATCACTGCACAGCCCAGTCCCATTCCTGGGGGCTTGTGTACAACCTGGACAGCTCTACCAGAGGGCTAACACACCTCAGCAGAAAACCACATTCACATGAATAGGCAATAGAGAGTCTTCATTCTATCAGTAAACTGATGTATGCATGTATGGTGTTGTTAGTCATTTTTTACAAGTACATTTTCAAGTATTTACATCCAGGTGTGATACTGAATCAGTCAGATATTCTGCATTGGTCTTATCGTTTTTTGTGTGTGTTTAAGTGCTTGTAATCTCCAACATGTGTTTACATAAAGTTGAAAGAGGCTGGGTGCGTTTGTGTGAGGAGGAGATAAGGGAAAGGGTCAGAACACGCATTTTCCTAAACGCCTCACAGACTGTATTGACTGAATGCATACATGAACTACTTCACAGAAAAAAGCAGTCCTTTCTATCAGACTAATTATCTTTGACTTACATTGCTTGGGAGGATCATAATGTACTCATGTCTTCCTCAGCAGTACATCCAGTTCCACACGACTTAAGCAGGTATTAATGTACTTTCAGCTGGGGAGATTTGGGTATTCTGTGGAATATGAAGACAGATCTGGTGGAAGACTCAATAAGGGGCTGTCTATGCTGTGTTTAGTCAAGATTAAAATGGGTTTGGGCCCTGAGCTTACTGCTGTGTTGTCAAACCACTGCCGTTTGGAGCACTTACACAGCAAAGATTGACTTTACTCTAATCATTTAAGTGAAATTGACTGTGTTTTGCTTTTGGGCATTGTACGCTGATTGTCTGAATTTTTTTTGTGTTCATCTTGATGCTGCTGTTTTAGGCAGATCTTTTTAATGAAAAAAAAAAAAAAAGAGACTGAATTGAAACAGGCCCAATAATCATTCTAAAATGTTTCACTTGTACTTGAGACAAATTACCATCATATGCAAACTAAAATTTTGATGCACTTCTTTATTTATAAGACATGCCGACATTTATAGACCATTTCAGCCTTGTGGGTGTTATGATTATAAATCACTCCCACGTCTTTGTGAGAGACTTATGAGAGTTACTGAGAGTAGGTGTTTCTGTGATGATCTGGAGAATTCAAGGATGAGGCCGATCACGGAGTTCTTTCTTAATGCACGTTTTATTATGAGCTCGGATCAACAATGGCTACATGCAGAAGCTATGTGATGATCTGAACAGAGAGAGAGACAGAACTTATATAGGATGGTGACATGTATGGCTATTACCTAAAATGGTGCTTTGCCAAATTTAACTTGGCCTTGGGCCAACTAAAATTAATCTAACTTGTCCAACCCTCAGTGAGCCTTGCACTTCTGATGCCATGACAGCTGTCATAGCAGAACATGATCCTCAGGGGGTCTTGACCTAGTATCCATCGGTCAGTGGAGTTGTAAAAATACATACTAACAGTTACTCTATATGCCATTAATAATATCAGGTCTTCAACAAAATACTCTAATTTTAGGTGGTTCGAACAAACTTCAACAGCTTAATCTGTGAACCAAAGATGTGTAGGGTTTGAGCTCAAAAGCATTTTATCAAGTATCAATGAAAGTTTAATTAAGTCTTGACATGAGATTGACATGAGGGAATAAGCAAAATTCTCTCACTGAAGAAGAATCAGCACTCTATACTGCTAAACACATTAAACTCATGTTCATAGTGGGGTGTTTCTTTCTTTAACCTTCAATCTTTGGCCAAGAACAAGCTGAAGACATTGGCTTGCTGAAGCTTTGTTAAGTAGAGCAGGGAATGTTAGAGCACATTGACTAAGTAGCCATGGTACACTTTGGTTGCGATGGTTAGCACCAACTACAAGTAAGAAACTCAATGTGCTTTGAACATTGAGCTATCAAAATAAAAATATTTTTTTAGTTTCGAAGCTTAGTGAATCCAAACCAAAAAATGGAACCAGCTATCATAATCAACTAGGGCAGTACCAGACTGACAGTTATGGTAGTCAGATTGGATTTAGTTGTTCAATACAAACAATGGATTATTTGTTCCTTTTTTTTTCAGACAGAGTTTGTGCAGGATTTGGCAGGCCGTTAGGGTTACAGCAACGTTTGCGCAATATAGTAAACAAGCAACATTAACTCTCACAGCTAATGCATGCTAACTCCCCTAACAATGAATCGGAAATGGGCAATGACATGGTTTGCCAACCGTAGATATCAAACAAAAGCCAGAGACTATATGGTATTAGGTTGCTGTGAGCTGTAAATTTACCCAAATGTCCCTAAAGTAAACTGCACGCTGAGTAATGAAACAAAACTAAATAAATAAATTAATTAATTAAGACTGCTTGACTTGAAGAATCTAAGTCGACTGAGGGGTCTTTGACTGAAGATTTGAGTGTTTAGCTTTCACTGGGCAGCCCTTGAACCAACACAAGTCACAGGTGGAAAGGAAGAAATAAATGATGATGTTTCTCATATGTCTTAAAGTCAACTTGCTATTTTTGAATTCTGCGACTCTCCATTGGCTGCCTACTTTATGTAAATAAAACTTAGTTTGAATCTCTCTCATGTGCTTTACTGTTTGTTCAGTCTTCCTCCAATCTTGTATGTTAAAGACAGTAGGCAATGTTTAATTTTTCAACAGGGGGATGACCCTACCTACTCTCACCCCCTTACTGGTTTTGAACTGCCTGTGGTAAGGATAAACATGTAAGAGCCTGTCCATTCTTGATTATACACTTTTATATATATATATATATATGTACACTGTTTTCGTAGTCTGCTGACATGTGAAATTACTTTTCTCCGTCTTACTTATTTCTCAGACTGTTGTCTCTTATC
Source organism: Epinephelus awoara (assembly GCA_035609425.1). Classification (NCBI taxonomy): domain Eukaryota; kingdom Metazoa; phylum Chordata; class Actinopteri; order Perciformes; family Serranidae; genus Epinephelus; species Epinephelus awoara. The sequence goes on along the minus strand of CM069294.1, from coordinate 40,260,628 downwards.
TTGTCTCTTTCCTGTGTGTGTATCTCATTGGTCAAAATGGTTATTGAAATGCACAGAATCAATTGGCTGAGTTGCATCACGTGAGGTGATTTACAGTGCATGCCACTGGCCTGTGAGTTTCCTTGGCTACGATACTGCACTGGTTAAAATAGAAACGTCCTGTCAATTTAATAATTCTCAATAGTTCATCAGTTATAGGTCTGGGTCCAGATAGGGTGGCGTCTGCCTATTAGTGACCTTAGGGGAATGGAGAGGAACGGCAAGTTAAAAAGGGTGACGCAATTTGGTCATTTTACTAACAAGGGGGATGTCATCCCACCTAACATCACCCACTGGTTATAGATCATCACAAATTAAATGACAACAAAGTTTAATATATAATCTGTAGATTTTCTGGTGTCTTAATATCAGCAACTGAACCACTAGTTCACTTCACATCTACAATCATGAAAAGGCGAACTTACTATATTCAGAGCAAATCTGCTGCCCATCTCGGGATGACAGGCTGACTATTGCTATGGTGATTAATTGGGAAATGTACCACAATGTACCAAGATAGCATATTCCAGTGCTTGCATGAAATGACCTGAATGATCATTACCAGTTTAATGCAAGAAATGACATGATTCATGTTATTATTCTTGCCATGCTTTTCCATGTTTGCATGTTTGTTTATGCTTTGTGCTTCAGGATTTTTCTTTCCCAGAGATTTGCAAGAGACAACTCTTAAATGTCAGATGGTTGCGCTTTCTCCAAAGTGCACCAATAAGCAGTGTTGGGGAAATTACATTTTAAACTGCAGTTTACCAAACTACCAGCTACGTAATGAAAAGTAGTTAAACTATACATCTCTCAAGTAATTAATTAGCCGGTCAAAGTAAAACTTCTTTCAAAAAGTAGTTCCCCTAAATCCAAACTGCATCGCGGGACATAATCACAATCTGAGTCCTGTGTCTCATATTGTTAAATTGAGGCATAGCTGAACTGAAAGTAAAGTGCAGGTGTGTTTGATTTAGATACTAGGGCAGGCCAATCCTCTCCTAGGCAGCCTGAGGATGTGTTTTAAGGAGAGGATAGGGAACAACTGTTGGGTGGAATTAGAAAATGCTAAACTTTGAAGGAAATTCATAGTATTCGATCACAGACATGTTGGTTGCAAACTGGAGGTGGTTTTAGTCAAATATCAAGTGAATGTCCATAAATGAAAACTGTGGCCAATAAGCTGTGGCATTGTTCCTCACTGTATGGCATAAAACATCATGAGAATACTACGTGACCCAAATTAGTTCACTATTGAAAAAAACTACTGAGATTTGAATGTATCTAAACTGCCATCCAACTACTGTGAATTGTAGTTAAACTAGCAAATGAACTACATGTTGGCAACTATTCCCCAACACGGTCAGTAATTGATAGTTTTCATTACTCTTGTATTGTGTGATAAAAACGTGACAAATGAGCACATACATGCAAACATTCACTGTGATGGATTTTAAATGTGTTATCAAACGGAAATTAATGAAACCAAAGGGTAATGAGATCTTAAAAAAATGTCTGGCAATATTGTAAGGCATTCAAAAATCTGCGTATGATAGGATAAAGCATGGACCACTTCTAGTTCGATCCTTTGAAAATACATGTGGCCATGAGGAGTCACATGACATAAATTCTATTATCTTATCATAATCACCTCAACTTTTGTGCAGTCTTACTTCCCTGTATCAATATTGACACAAAGCTTTTTTTGTCATATGTTGTCCCTTGTCATAGTTACTCGAAAATCTAAACAAACACAACTTGTGATCGTTTTCTGTTGTCAAATCAGTATAACAAACTGCAAGAGTAGAATGCATCTAATAACAGCTACAACAAAGCTAGGCTAAGAAGAGCTTAACAGAAAACAGCAAAGCCCCTCTACGCTTGATGAGCAGAGAAATGGCAGGAGAAGCACAAGAAGAGAGCAAGGAGGTGCATGTAAAAAGGGGATGATATTTACACACAGCTACAAACATGTAGAAGCCAAAATAAGCAAACAGAATAAATGAATTCTCATCGTTGAGTGCCAAATCAATATTCAAGCTACATGATAAATTCAAAGGGCTAGGTTATTAATCATTGATACTGTCAAGAGATGGCCGAGTGGACTTTGACTTGGCGTGTTGCAGTGCTGACATTTCTCAACTAGAAACTTTGTTCTGAACCCACAACCCCAAAGGAGGACCCTGGGGATTGTCACCAGGTCAGCTCTGCCAGTCTACCAGTTCCATCATTGGAAGAGTAATTTCTCTTTAGATAAAACAGTTCAGACCAGAGCCATCAACTCAACGACATTAATAAAAAATAGCAAAGTCAATGCATCTAATGTAATCTGCCATTAGAGATTTTATAATGGGAAAATATATTTATATATGGAAAAGCAAGAGAAATGACTGCAAACATAAATTAAACATCTAAAAGAGTTGATATCAGCCCCAAATGTTCCCTGAGGTTAACTTACTTTGGATATTATTTCTACCTGTGTTTTCATAAAGATCTATTAATTATTTTTCTTTCTTTATCTTGATTAACAAGGCAAAGAGTGAACAGCCATCATACAAAAGGCTGTCAGGCTGCACTGTGGCTTTAAGCTAAATGTGAACATCAGCATGCTCCCATAGTTGACATAGTAGACAATGTTAACATGCTGACATTTAGCAGGTAATGTTTACCATCAGTGTTGGGCGAGTTACTCTCAAAATGTAATAAATTACATATTACTAGCTACCTTCATTTAAGAGTAATAAGTTACTTATTACACTAGTTTTGCATTACTTTCACCAAAATGACCTCAGAGGAGCTACTAGGTATTTTAAGTGGATGAGGGTCATGCTGTTTCACAGCAGGTAATCAAAGCACAGAAGCTCCAGTTTATTACAGTTCATTTCAAATCCAGTGCTGCAGGTCTGATCCATTCATGCATTCACATACAGTGGTTAGCACTTTGTATTAAAATCCCCTGCTTATAGGCAAGGCAAGGCAAGTTTATTTGTAGAGCACAATTCGTACACAAAGTAATTCAAAGTGCTTTACAGAAGAAGAAAAGGCATTAAAATCACAATACAAAATAAAAACATAAATAATCATTATAAAATGAACTTTAAAAGAGAAAAGTGCAGATAAGATCCTTTCAGTCATATGCACAGTGAAATAGAGCTGTTTTGAGCCTAGATTTGAACATTGTCAGAGTAGAGGCCTGTCCCACGTCTTCAGAAAGACTGTTCCAGATTTTAAGCTGCATAAAACTGGAACCCTGATTCCCCATGTTTAGTCCTGACTCTGGGCACCAGCAGGAGGCCGGTCCCTGAGGTCCTCAGAGTCCGAGATGGTTCATATGGCACTAACATGTCAGAGATGTACTTTGGTGCTAGGCCGTGGAGAGACTTGTACACAAGCAGAGCTGCTTTAAAGTCTATTCTCTGAGCCACAGGAAGCCAGTGTAGAGACCTGAGCACAGGACTAATGTGCTCGTACTTCCTGGTTCTGGTCAGGACCCGAGCAGCAGCATTCTGGATGTACTGCAGCTGTCTTATGGCCCGTTTGGAGAGGCCAGTGAGCAGGCCGTTACAGTAGTCTAACCTACTAGAGACAAATGCATGGATAAGTCTCTCCAAGTCAGGTTTAGACACTATACCTTTGATTTTGGCAATGTTTTTTAGATGGTAAAAGGCTGCTGATGTTATTGATTTGATGTGGCTGTTAAAGTTCAAGTCTGAGTCCATTATTACCTAACCTGATTTGTAGGTTTTAGAGAGAATATATATTAATTAATTACATTAATATAATCTATATATTAATAATAGTGTGATGATATAGACCAATTAAACAGTCTAGACTATTAAAAATAAATGAATAGCCTTGGACACAGGGAGGGTCAGGCAAAGGATCAAAGTCTGATAATTATGAGATATGGATAAATATTTGTGGGCCCATGATATGAAACACCATAAACAGATGTTGAGGTTAGCATAACAAACAGAATGGTGTGTGATCAAGTCACTATGACAAGCGCAAATTAATACACTGGAGCTGGAAGACCCACCTACCGGTGCCCGGCACGCCAGTCAATACGGCATGACCCAGATGTGACGATCACTGGCACTGCCTTATATGCCTATAATTTAGCTTATGACACACAACTACCCTTGGGGGATACTTTTTTTCTGGTGGTGCACTGGTGGAAGCGAAGCAGTGTAGATCAGTGTGGATAAATGAAAAATGAAAACAATTAACAGATTACTCCATGTGGTAACGTGTTACGTAACATTGTAAATGTAATAATATTACCTGAAATCCTGTTGGTACTGCGTTACTGCTAAAATGTAATACATGACTGTAATGCATTACTTTTGTAATGTGTTAACCCCAGCAGTGATTACCATGTTCACTATCTCAGCTGACCACGTCACCATATTAACATTTGCTAATTAGCATGTAAAAGTCATTAGTTTTGCAGGCATTCAGTCATAAATAAAAGTATTACACACATTAAAATATCAACATGATGACGGCACAAGAGGAAAAGAGATTGGATCACCAAAAAAAATTCAATTTCATCCTGTGGGGAACGTGAAGAGCTGTACCAAAATACATGGCAATCCATCCAACAGTTGTTGAGGTATTTCAGTCAGGACCAAAATCAAAGTCAAATAGCTACAGTAAGGTAATTGCCAAATTTTGCTGGATACAACCGCCCTGTATATATCCTCACTTTTCAAAGTTGACCATACAAGACTGGACAATAAGATCAAAGAGAATGACCTAATATGAATTCTGCTTTAGAGTGGAGTTTGTCTTTAATCTTCACCCATCATATCATTCTTAAGAACAGTCAATTTTTCTTCAGCACTGCATCAGGAGAGTTGCTGCCCTCCTTTTGTACTTGCTATTCAAACATTTGGAGTCTGCACAAGCAATATTGGAATAGGGCTTTAAGAAAAAATGTCTCTCTTGCTGCTATTTAAATTTCAGAGCGAGGAACGCTTGACCGATCGAGCACGGAATGCTTTACCGATTGAAATTACTACCAAAGCCCCTGGAGCATTGATCTCAATTTCTGCAGGTTTGGGTAAACAGCACCTTATACGCCTACAAATCAAGTAATTAACACTTAAAACAGAACTGAGCCTCAGCAGGATCAAGGTCAGATGTCGCATTCAATATGAGCCCAAAGCTAAGTTTGAAGAGAGGATAGAATGAAGGAATGAAGGTGAGAAGAAGAGAAGGAGAAATGATCATTTGAGCGGTGTCTGTCTGGTCTCAGGGTGCGAAGGAGGTGCCCTCTGAATCACCAATGAGACAAGCAGACATGGCCAGCAGCAGTGTGACATTGACACCATCTCTCTCAGCACTACATATCTCCTGATTTCCCTTCTCTGGCTGTGTTGTGCGCTGCCTCCGCTTTGTAATCTTTTCAGCTCCCTCTTGTTTTTGTCTGGTATTGTGCTGTGTCCTGTCTTATTCTGTACTTCTCTGATCTGTTTTCTTCTCTGGTACTGTGCTCTGTCTCATACTGCTCTTTACTGTTCAGTTGTATTGTCCTCAATTAAACAAGGGGAACATGTCATCCTGCTGACAACTCATTCTCCGTGTACGACTGCGCCCGAGGCACTTTCTCAGCAGAGGATCCTTTAGGAATAGGAACACAGAGCTAAAGGTACAGGCAGATGAATATTCAACAAGCAAAACAGACAGGCAGATGGAAAAAATGTGGATCCGAACAACAGACAACCAGACACTAGTGTGTTGCAGTCCATCCACCCACAGGCCAGAGGAAATGCTTGCACAGTACCACTGCAAAAGTTTAGCGGCTATAGTCATAACCTACAATACCTCCTGAGACTTTCTGGCCTTTTACAAAAGAATGCCTGACTATGATAAAAACCATGATCAGTTCATTACTGGCTTTAAGCTATATAAGTCATTATCAAAGAGACAATGAAAATGAAAAGTCTTTTACAGGGATCCAAACAAAGAAAGAACCAGCACTGGCAAAGTTGTCGTTACATTAACTCTGTATATACGTTTATGTTCATGAACCCCTTCCACTGTATAAATTGCTCCCTATAAGCTCTTGTTCAGGGGTTTTCAAAGCCTGACACTTTTGGCCCCCTATCAGACAAAATCTGCATCCATATGTCCCTTTCACCTAACGCAGCACTTTCTTTGGGAGAGCACAGGAAAATTGATCACGAGCGACTGTCCAGCCTTCATGTCAGTGAGATCTGGGCTGTGGAAAGTATGAATGGTTCTGACATTTAAGATGCTTTCCTAACACTCATTACAACAGCCACTCAAACCCTTTGTTTTACCTTTGCTTGCTGTTTTCACAAATGTGCACAAAAAGGGGTGTGGCTGTAGTGAGATGTACAGTATATAAAGATAAGGAGCCTCGGCTAAAAGGAGACCCAAACATTAATTATTACATTCTATTCAAAATGGTGTATGCTGTCAGGTCTGTGTTCATGTGAGTGTGATTACATTGTCCCTAGGGTCTTGCCATATCCTGTACAACAAGCCCCTAAGGGTAAAGTAATGCACTAATTATCAAAGAAATGTCTACTACATCATTAAAAACATCTGGGAAACTATCATCCTCATTATAGTGTGTGTGTGTGTGTGTGTGTGTGTGTGCACGTGCATGTGTGTGTGTGTGTGTGTGTGTGTTTGTATGAAAGATACCGTTTTTTCTGGTCTAGATTTCAGGTCTGTGCTGTACTCTTAACACGTTACTCATTTATCAGTTCACTGATTTCATGGTGAGGATCCATCTCCCTGTTAACTTCTTGGCTGACCTAACCTTTGGTAGCGGACTCACTACGATATAAGTTCGCTATCAAGGCTAAAAGAATGTAGGACACTTATGATTATTTTTTAAAGAATAGATTTTCATGTCTTTCAAGATTATGCATTTTTAGCGTGCAATGGATAGATCTACATTCCTGGGCTATTCGCAGGATGTCTACCAGTATTGGACACTAAATTTAAGGTTTATAAGACATTTTCTGGGTAGTTTTTAACCAAATTTAAGAACGATTTTTGAACAAATATCATTTTGTTATTCAAGCATTGAAAATAAGTATTAAAGTCAAGCTGTAAATATGTGGTTGCTAAGATGGACTCAGCTTATTATTTATAAAATTGAATTTATGTTTTAAAGTGTAACATTTTCAGTTGTTTATTGGCAAAAATTGATGTCTGCATTCATAAATATGTCATCACTGGTGTACTATTACCTCAGCCAATAATCTGACTTATTCTCGTAAAAGGAGAATTTCGGATTTGCCATCTTGAGAATACACCCGCCAGCAAGGGACATACAGCCCCGCCTTCGGCGTTTACGTTGAGAGCCAGGCCAGCGCAGCGTGACTGAGGAGCCGAAGGAGAGGAGCAAGAGGCGCATTGCTACTACCCTGGCAAATTTGAAACAAAGTCCCACTCTTTGAGCATAATGCAGGATCATGCATATGCAGCATCATGGGAGACGGAATCCTTGTCGCCAAGAAAGCGCAAAAGGGAATAGAAAAGGCAGCGTGACCGGCGAATTAAAAAAACGAAGGTCCACATCAGGGTAGCCTTTCCCAGGTAGAGAGAGCTGCTGAGGGAGAATGGTAATGCAATCACAGGCCAGCGCCGCTGTTAGCTGCTAGTCGCTAACAGCGACTGCATTATGCTCAAAAGAGTGGGACTTTGCAGTAGTGTCGGGGTAGTAGTGGCGCTGGCCACTAACAGCTGTTAGCGGCGCAGTGATGCGAGGAGAGGGATGAGGTGTGTGAGGTTGAGCCACTTGTCAGTTGTCAAAGGACAAGACATGATTGGTTTGTTTCAATTTACATCCGCCCCAACAGTCCTACGTTGTAAACACAGCCAGCATGGTGAGGAGGGGGTTTGCCAAGTCACGTCGCGTGTGTCTGTGTAGGAGCCTGAATGAATACTCCATGAAGTATCAGATGACATGGTTTCATCAGTGTTATCATAGCTTTTTGGTACACAGCGGCTACAGTTGTTGCAATACGCATTTGAAACAGTGAGGTGCTAGAGTGCACTATCCGTTTGAATGCAATATATGATTTCAACATTAGATGGGAGAAATTCCTACACACTGTGGCTATAAGGACCTGCAGACACAGTGGTCTGGTGTTACTTGTTTAAATATATAAAGTTGTCATATATTATATATGTTTCTTTAGTAACCACCTAGATATTTTTTATTTATTTTGTTTTGAGGTTTTTAGGGTGGGGATGGTGGTGTAACTGGGGCACAGTAGCAGGAATCAGGATGAAAAAATAATGGGGACACATTGTACAGCATGGCAACATACAATATATATGATGATACTGCATGTGGCTGTATTATGTTGTCTTGCTGCACCTGCAGAGTCTGTGTTTTCTAAATTTCTACAACAGGGATGGAAAGTGTTATTATGAAAATAGTCATACTGAAAACAGTCATGAGAATAGACCCCAGGCTGATAAACACCTGAATTTCCCCTTTAAGTCTTGTGACAGGGTAATTTCTGGTCCTGGTTGGATTCCCCTTTCACACTGTTTCTTCGGGGGGAAAGCAAAATGCGAACACAAAATAAACACACACAAAAACAACAAAGTCCTCCTGCTGTGCAATCATCCCCTCAACACTCTATGTGTAACATGCCGCAGATGTGTAACATGCAATAGCTTACCTAGTAAGGCCATGAAGCAGATACAGATGGCAAAGAGGGAGCTGAAGCTCAGGCCCACATCTTCCCTGTAGATGGCCAGTGTTGTCTCGCAGTGGCGTCCTCTGTAACCCTCTGGACAGTGGCAGGTGAATTTGGAGGGTGACTGGGCCACACAGGTCCCCCGGTGACAAGGCCGAGTAGCACAGAGGGTATAGACACAGGACTTTCTGGTCCCGTTCACACGAATCATGTGGCCAGGAGGACATCTGCAAAAAGAGTTAGACAGAGAGAAGAGGGAGCGGATGGAAAGAGATAAACAAAAGAATCATAATGTTAGACCCATAATTTTTGCAGAGAAATAATATACATTGGATTTCTAAAACATTTAAATGTTTTTGTGGATAATACCATTTTCTTTTGCAGTGGAAATAATTTGAACCAACTCTTAGATACAGCGGAAAAGTCACTTAAATCTCTACAAAGGTCATGTTGATTTTAAAGGTTATGCACACATACATCTATGCAGTATTTCACTTTAAGATTGCATAGATGTAGGTGTGCGGAAATCTTTTCTACCAGTTTGGACTTATTGATGTTTCCAGCATCTTGCCAATACTAAGCTGGGTCCGAGCCTCTCTTTTCTTTGTCGTGAGTCCCATGTATGTATTCCACTGGCTAGCTAATTGTTGCCGCTCTGCACTGTGTTCATATAGCAATTACCACTGATAACTTCGTCTAGACCCATGATGGCAAAACAGCATTGTCGTTGAGGGGTAGCGCATACCCTGCAATTCCCTCCAAGGTTAACAATGTTAGCCCTGTCAGCACTATTGCCGTTTTTAGCACTGTTCATGCTGTTTGCACAGTTAGCTGCTAGCCACCAGCTCCGCCACCTCCATGTTAAGAGCTTTGTGCAAACAATCCTTGCTCAGACTCTGAGCCATAAATATGCTCTGAATGTGGCATACAACTCATTTAACAAACTATCACTGATCTTAAAGAAAGACTAAATTCACTTGAAAGACTAAATTAAACATTATTGGAGAGCAGGCAACAAATACACGAAGCAATCTCATGATTAATGATGTTGAAATAGAGAGAGTGTCTGTAATTTCATCTCTGGGAGTAATAATAGATGATAAATTATGCTGGAAACCACATATAAATTATATCAAAGCAAAAGCTTAACAGTCAGTTGCCACACTGTGTAAAAATTAAGGATTTTCTGATTATAAATAGTCATAATAGTCATAATATACATTATACTACTACTCCCTTGTACTTCCATACATAACATTAACCAATAAACTCGCTGTTTAGTAAATTTAAGTCTCTAAAATCTTGAAATTTGGTCGACTGTAAGTGTCTCAAATCATGCTTCAATTTAAAAATCAGTTACTACCTGAAAGTATATAAAAGGTTGTTTGAAGTAGGAAAAAGTCAATGTGATTTTAGAGGCGTCTGCATGTTGATAATAGTAATAATAATAATAATAATATAATAATACTATACAGTTAAATATAACTTTCAATTCTAATTTCAACATGTAGTTCTTAGATGTGCATGACACCAGCTTTGATTAGATGAATGTGTATCCCCCTGAGGAGATAGAAAAAAAAACACAGCGTGTAAATAAAAACAGAGGAATAAGAGAATAAGCGAAATCATATTGGACAGTAATGGCATTAGAATATAAAATGAGGATGAACATGAATATAGGATAAAACAGTATCTAGATGAATGTTTACTACTCCCTACAGTGGAAAAAGTGAATTCCTCTCCTTGAATCATCGTCCACAGATGTACACTTCAATAGAGAATGAACTGGAGGACATGAAAATGCTGACTGTGGCTGTGGCGGTAACAAGGATGATTTTATGCAGACAGGGGCACATTTTCTGCCTCACTTCAGAAAGCACCACTATAATTAAAAGCTCATTTGGGTGTAACAGCTCAAACAAACATTTTACGAGCCCATTAATTCAGTATCCCTCTCAATGTCTATGGAGCAGCTCCAGGCTGTACATTTTGATGACATCAGAGACGAGTCTTGCCTCTGGTCTCTGGAGCCTTCTTTACGCTTATAAATATTGACTCAACTTTACTATGAAACAGCAGCATTAAATTCAAAATGGTGTCCCGCAATTTATCTCATACCTGTTCGTCCACAACTAATAAACTAATCCAGACAAGTTACTAAAGGGTTAACTTAATGTATCATCTATGAAACTCTGTCTTCTATAAATTATGTTCACATGCAACCAAACTCCTCTGGTAATATTACTGACTGGCAATATTTTGGAGATTTAGGATGCTGGATACAGGGGTAAGCGTGCGACTCCATGCCTTGTCTCAGAGAAAACCGGGCGGAAAACTTTAATTTTTTACAGTCGTGGTGAACTGAAGGTCTGCAGTTTGATATGGAGGAGTCAACAAAGACTCTTCTTCAGCTAGCCTCATGGTGTCTTCTGTGCAAGCAGCAAACACAAGCAACCCAAGCTGACTGATCCAAATCTTTAAGGTACTCAAGTAATATCTCAGGTTTCCAAAAACATTCTAAATTTTCTAGTGTACCATGTGTGTTTCAAATAAGATCAGTAAAAATATAAAATCTACAGACCTTAATTTGTAGTTAAATGGTACCTTTGCTATTTTTCAAGCTAGGCCCTATTTTTCCATGTTTTTGTGTCTAAGAAACTAATAAAGAAACAGTTGGAAATGGTCCTGTCTTAAGCCAAACAGGCTGCAATGTAACTACTCACATGTAACCTGGGCATTTGGATTGTACAGTTTACGTCCACTTAAAGGGTCTCATTCATGAAAAGTGAGTAAATCTGTGTGTAGATTTGCACATAAAAGCCTACTCTACTAAAGACCTACTCTGGATTCAGGAACGCCGCGGGAAACTCAGATTTGATCGTAAACACGTGTGTATGATCATGAATGTCAATCCATCGTCAAGTGACAGCGTGCTCCCGGAAATAAGCAATTAGCATAAATCCCCGCCCATGAATAGCCAATGACCACCATATAAGGAGGTGTAGGTGCATCCTGTTGACCTGTCAGTCATGGCGCAAAGAAAGAAAGAAAGAGAGATTTTTTTCCGAAGCAGAGATCGAAATAATTTTGGGTGAAGTGGACAACATGTGGAAAACATTTTATTTTCTTCAGTTAGTGGTGGTGTGGCAGGGACAGGCAAAGCTAAGGCCTGGAGGGAGGTAACAGATGCTGTTAATGTTGTCTCCGTGGTACAAAGAACCATGTCAGAGGTGAAGCGTAAATGCCTTGATATGAAACTGGAGGCAAAGAAACGCATAAGCACACACACACAAAAAATACAGTGGTCACAGGAGGAGGAGGAGGGTCACAAATTCTGAAAACCATCATTGATAGCGTAGTGGTCACCAAACGAACAGAAGATTCATTTGTGGGGTTTTGAATGAAGTGGGAACGGGAAACCAGAGATGTTTTGTGCATAATGGATAAACTCTAAATCAGTGATGGCTGTCGGAATGTAGAGCTATTTAACATTTATTTTAACAAATGATACGGATAACATATAGCCTACAGCAGTTTTGTATGCATCATCTTCAAATTATTTGAATCTTAATAGCCTAAAGCTCTGTTTTATACAACGTAAATTAATCATTTTCAAATCAGATTTATTCATTCAAACAATCAAAAAGCCACAAAAAAACAACAACAAACAAACACCTGTTGTCTCAAATAAATCTTTCAGCTGCTCCTGCTGAACCCAGGCACAGAGGCCCAAGAGGCTGTGATCCGGCTGTCCTTACAAATATTTTTATTATCATCATTCAACGTGTAGAAAGAACGTGTAATCTATTGAGTCGATTTACGTAGATAATTCACAATCATGAACCTAATCTGGATCTTAAACCTGCTAACTGCCAACTAATTTAACTAAATGTGTTATATTTTTAATATTTTGTCATGTTTAGATTACGTGTTTCAAAGGCATCTGTGTATTGTCTACATATCAGAGCGCAATACAAATTAAAGTTGTCATTTTCAATAGTGAAAAGCAATATTTATGTGCTTTACTAAATTAACACAAGCACTACGAGTGGTCAGGAGCAGGAGTAGATTTTGTTAGTAGCTACGAAAAGATCGGAGCTACTAAAATATTGATGAATGCGGACATGCGCGTAAATTTCCGTCTGCAAACAGTTTACACACAAATTCCTTCTGCTCACGTTTCATGAATGAGACCCAAACTGTTTTGCTACTGACAAGCTCAGATTGTTATTCTAAGTCTTTTTTGAAAGAATCACCACAGATTAACAACTATTTAAGGTCCTTTTTGTTTACCAGAACAGCCCTGAAACCACCATCCCCAAACTCACCACACTCCACTGATATACAAAGTAATTTTATCGCAACGAAAACTCTGGATTGTGTCTTTTTTTTCTGTTCCACCAATCACCAACTCTAGTTTGGTTAAAATAAACCCTTAAGATGTGAAAATATGCTGGCTCTGTTCACGCTTAAGTTACTTTTGATTAAATGGAGTTTGGTTTGGGGTTTGCTGATAGCGATTTCAGGGTTGTTTCTGGTTAAACAAAAATGGTTGAAAGATTTGCATTTGTTTAGCACTTTCCTATTCTTCCGGTCACTGAAAGTGCTTTTGCATTACAGAGACACATTCAAACTGTGGTTGCAGGGGCTACCATAGAAGATGTCACCTGCTCACCTAAATATTTACATGCACTCACACACCAAGGGCACAGAATACCTCGACATGTGGACTGGTCGAAGAGAGGATCGAACCACAGATATTACGATTAATGGACACAGCTAAATTTTTGACTCCACCATCTCTTGAGAAAAATATCTGGCTCTTTAGCTGCCAAATACTTCCCTGTGTTCTTAAGCTAGTTGCTACCTTTGTCTGCCTGCAGGTATTGTACACTGGGTGTATCTAAGGTTCTTCTTTTTTTCCACTACACATGCTGAGCATAACCACACATCACATACAATGAAGGAAAAACACATTTTCATTAGGACATCTTTTTGGTATTTATAATAGTTATCAATTAATATTGTCACACTTACTTTGTTGTCAGTGGTTGGTTTGCAATGTAAATGTAATGTACTGAAAATCTAACTGTCTCTGCTGCATGTCAAGAGGTATTTAGGTCAGATTTAAAAAAAAAAAAAAAAAGATACATGTAGCTTCAACTGTCCACAGTAGGAGCAGAGGTGGCTTCAAAACAGGAGTTCACAAACCAATGGATGACATGACAGTATTTCTTTCATTTTAGTCAATGAGCAATCCACAGAATAAAACAGGGAGGTGAATTTTTGAAAAGGGGGCAGAAAGAGAAAGAGAGAAATGCATGGCATGAGCATAAAGACACGCTCTGCTTTCTTCATTTTTTCAAGAACCTGACTCATATATCATATTACCAATAATGGTCTAGTGGTGCCTATTGTAGTTGTGCTTTATCTTAAATTTAAATAATAATTGATGTCTTAAGCACAACGCCTGATGCACCTGTATCCAGTGGCAGCACTGGCAGTAGTCATTATACAAACCTCACATTAGGTCAAAATATACACTAGGAATGTCATGTTTGATACCTTAACATCTTGGCTAAGAACTACCTGTTTTGGTAACACTCAACTTCTCTCCACTCTCCATCTTGTACAGCATGCAGGTGTTCTTACTATCAGCTGCTACTTATTTTAGGGTTTAACTGATTGTTTTTTCAGCAGTCCATTAATTCCCATGAAAGCATTCAGTTAGGAGTCTTCCAGACTTTTGTTGCCACAAGGCCAGTACAAGATGGAATGGCTTGTTCAAGACAACTAAAGTTAGTATCATCTTTAGAATCCCTTTTCAGTGTTATAAATTACTCAGTTTTACAGTTTTTAAACACCTGCTATCTTGATAATAAAAGGGGGAAAACATTCTTGCTGTTTGAAACACAAGACTTTAAAATGTAATTAACTGTGGGTGGGATTATTATGCCAGAGTCTGTGTAGGTGTTGAATACAGGACGCCTGTCAGTCAACAACACAACATTGCTTCTCTTTTCTCTGCTCTCTCTTATCATTGCCAGCCACTAGACATGACTGGAATCAGTGCTAAGAGTGTCTTATCATAACCTAGATGAGCATGCATGCTCACTCAAAGTAATTAGTGAGAGTTATGGTGTTGTGGGAGTTTCTGAAGGCTGATAACTTTTGTTTTTCACCATTTTTTTGTGGAAATATACTTGTTTTGTTAAGACCAGACTAGTTTCAAGACAAATTTATCTATTTTTATACTGTTATACAACTTGTGTTTTCTGTTGCACCTGAGAATATGCTAATAAGCTTTCATTAACAGAAACTGAGGACTGGAAAATGCAAAAGAGTTGCTGATCATGCTGCAGATCAGCCAAGGTCCCTCCATATAGTAATAATAACAAAGTTGTGCATTTTTTGTTTTTGCCCGCTAATTTTTTAATCCTTCTACTTTTATATTCCACACCGACCCAGTGCTTAGCCCTGCCCCCCTCAGTTAATGTTGCTGTGCATGCCAAGCTTCCCATACTAGCATGGCACATGTGAATTTTACAATGGCTCTTCAATTTTACACAGAACTAAAGTTAATTAACTGCGCTAACTAACTCCAACCATTCATTTTCTTCCACTTATCCAGGGCTGGGTCATGGTCATGCTAAGCAAAGCATTCCAAAAATCCCTCTCGTCAGCGACATTTTCCAGCTCCTCCTGGGAGATCCTGAAGCATTTCCCAGGCTAGATGAGATACATAATACCTTCCAGCAGTTTCTGGGTCTGCCCTGGAGCCTCCTACCAGTTGAATATGTCCAGAAAACCTCTAACAGGAGGCACCAGGTAGTCATCCTGATCAGATCAGCGGCCCTACTCCAAGCTCCTTACTTTATCTCTAAGGCTGATTTCAGCCACCGTATGGAGGAAACTCATGTCACTCGCTTGTATTCGCAATCTCATTCGTTCAGTCACTAGCAAAAGTAAATCGAAAACTTTGTCTTCTGGCTCACCTCCTTCCTCACCACAACAGACCTGCTCAATGCCCCCAAGCAATGCTGACGCTGCACCAAACGACCTGTCTATCTTGTGATCCATTTTATCCTCACTCATCAACAAGACCCTGAGATACTTGAAAACCTTTGCTTGGAGCAGTTAACCATTATCTAGCAGAGAACCATGGCCTCAAACTTGGAGGTACTGAGTCACATTCTGACCGTTTCACACTCAGCTGCAAACTGCCCCAGTGCATGCCTGGTGCACGGTCTGGTAGAGCCAATGGAACACCATCGGCAAAGAGCAGAGACAAAATTTTGAGGTCCCTAAACCATACACAATCATTCCCCCTGCTGTACCTTGAGATCCTGAGATCTAAGTTTGTTAAAAACGTTTTACTGTACCAAGCTAACTCATTTTAAGACAAGAACCTGTGAAGAGGGCTTAAATATGCACATGCTGGCTACATACATAATTAATGAAAGATTCAGGTTAGATCTGCATGTACCAGGCAAAAAGCCAGCATCGGTCACCACTTGATAACGCAGAGCGTGGTTTCCACAGTTTGGATGTGTCAAACCTGAACAGGGACATCTCTAACGTAACCTGTAATACCACAAACAATGTAGTTAGCTAATGATATGCTACTTACTCCTTTGCCTTGACAATAAGGCTACATTACTACCACGGTTTGAAATACTGGGGAAAGAAACAGAAATAGAGACATGAGCTCCCTTGAAAGCCTCATTTGAGAAATGTTGGGAAAAGCTCTAAAACGTTATCGTTTCTGTTGCCAATGTTTTTTTTCCCTGTGTAAATGTGTGTTTCCTTGTATATCTAAGTTTCTCTAATAAATAATAGCCTGTAGTAAAGCACTTGTCAATGTGATTTTTTTATCCACGCAACACAATTTCTTATAATCTAGGATCTAATAACCGAAATAATGTGTTTTCCTGCTGTGGCCATGCATGCATCCAACACACCATCATACGTTATTGATGGTGTACTTGCATGTTACGGTCTCCGGACCTTTTGTACATTTATTTTCTGTGTTTAATGTGCTGTGCACGTCATTGTGAGTTATTCGGTCAGCACCTGTCAATCAATTATGTGTCTCTAATTGTCTGCTCTTCTGGAGGGAATCCCCGGTGAACCACGCCTCCAGCCTGCCCTCCTCTGCTGCTTTTCAGTGTTACCCCGCTTGCAGGTCGGCCGGCCCTCTCGCTGTCGTCATTGGTTTCGGCCAATCACCGCTTCGCTGGCCTCTTGCTGAACCTTTAAAAGCTGCACGAAGTCAAGAGCAATGGCGGCTGTGATTTAATCTGAGCAGTCCGCTTCGCTCCTTTTGTGTTTTTCAATTGCCGTGATTTGTACCTTGTAATGTGTATCAGGGGAATCAGAGGGCATTAGGACCTTGTTTCTTAGCGTAGCTACATATCCTTGTGCACACACGTAGTTGTTTGATGTATAGATCACTACCTTTATGGGTGTCGGTTTGAATGTTGTTTTATTTGTCAGGTAAGTC
Source organism: Epinephelus awoara (assembly GCA_035609425.1). Lineage (NCBI taxonomy): Eukaryota > Metazoa > Chordata > Actinopteri > Perciformes > Serranidae > Epinephelus > Epinephelus awoara. The sequence continues at coordinate 40,243,390 of CM069294.1, read as the reverse complement.
GTAGAGCAGACAGCCAGGTTTGTTTAAGTTTTGCTATTCGGAGTGGCCTTCACCACCGTTAGGTAAGTTAGTTGGGGTGGTTATTTTGTTGGTGACAGGTCAGAGTTTTGTTTTATTTGGTTATATGGTTTGCCGTCACCCGCCGCCCTTCCCTGAGCTTGTTTTATTTAAATGTAATTTACGCCGAGGCTCCTTTCGTGAAGCCGATATCCGGGTTGTGTTACAGAGCCTGCAGCGTGTTTTTCTTTTCTGTACCGCTTTCTTTATGAAGCGTAGCTTGTATTGTTTATTTTGTGAATGAATAAACGGCAGATTGCCTTATTCACTTACTTGTTTGGTTTTATGTTGCTTCCCTTACCCCTAGACATATACTGGGTTGTAACATTGCATGTGTTACCTCTGAAATATTTTCTTGTTTAGCAAGCATTGGGAGCTGTGTTTAAAAAAGCTGTTGGAGATTTGCAGTAAGACTAACATTCAAGGCTGTATTCATGGTTATAATTGTCTTGGGATGCAGCCTAGGTCTGGTTGGTTTAACAAAGTAACACACACTATTGCCTGTGCGTTGATATTTTTATTGTTTCTCAGTGGAGAGCAATTAAAAAATACATTGCAAAGGTGAATATGTTTTCTTTTCTTTGTTGTCCCAAAATTCTCTGTATGAACTGAAATGTATTGACAGTTCATTTTTGCACATAGATGGGTGCATTCATATATGTGTGTGCATGTGTAACAATACCCCCAATACCCACAGTCATTGTTTGACAGTTACAAGTAAGTCTCAAGTCAAGTCCCCAGTCAAGACTGACAAGTCCTAACCTTTGAGTTTCAAGTCCTAAACAACTCATTATACACTCCTCGGCAAATGTAATGCCAATTGACATTCACACATTTTCTGTAATGGCTATTCCTGATGGGGGTCCCAGCTGACATTGGGCATGAGAGAGTCATGGTATACCTTGAACAGGTCACTAAACTATCATTGGGCTTCACATAGAGGCAAACAAACATCACATCTATGGCCAGTCAGCTGGAGTACACAGAGAAAATCCACACTGACACGGGGAGAACATGCACACAGAAGGGTTCCCCTCGCAAAAGATTTGAACTCTCCCCCCACCCCATGTTTAAACCAGGAACCCTCTTGCTGTGAGGCAGCAATTCAAACCACTGCTCCACCATACCGACATTTAATAATTAAAAATAATCCTAAAAAAAAGTGGTGCTGACATTGCATTTTCATAGCATATAGCACTTATAATGAGATCCACTACAGAGTGAAGTTTGGATATTTTTGTCCTATCTTGTATTTATCTCATCTCATATTTGAAAGTGTCTCGAACTTTCTCTTCCCAAATTGGTGACATGTTTTCTGTTAAGACTATTCTTCCTGTAAAGTGAAATTAAATGCTGCTGAAAGTTTTGTCTAAATGAAATTAAAAGAATAATGTTTAAGTAAGGTGATTCAGGAAATAACAGGAAAATTATTTCTTGGTGGCACACTTTTTAAATAATGTATTAACATAATAACATAATAATGTATAAATCTTTGGCTTTGGGAAAGTTATCTGGTATTTTCAAGTCAAAAGACTCAAATCCAAATGAATGAATGAATTTACATTAAAATCTAAAGTAACAATGACAAATCAGTGTTTGTATATGTATTTATTCGACCCCTGGGGAGAAAAGTTATCCAGACTATAATATGGAATTATTCGACTATTTGTCTGTCACCTCCCAAGTGCACAGTATCAAACACTTGGATGACTCGTTGCCAACACTTAACTACTCTCTAATCATCTTCAAGGTTCAGGTCAAGTGGCAAAAATAGAACAAGGCGCACAAGCAAGCAGGGTGGGGATGAGGGGGAGGCTATGAGTGTGTTTATATGTGTATGTGTGGCAATGGTATATGAGTTAAACACTGAGTCAGAGAGAACTCGAGATGGAGCAAGAAATGGAGGGGCAGAGTGCAAGAATGAGAGCTATTGTAAAAATAAATAAATAAATAAATAAAATAGGTTTGAGGATGGATGATGTGGGTGAGCAGATCAGAAAAAAAAGTAAAAGCAAGATTAAAAGCTTGGGCGCAGAGACTGAATGGAGGCTGATGTTTCCAATGGCAAAAAAAATGCTGAGATCAGTGCATGTGGATAAGAGCACTAGGTGTTTGATTCAGTCTGTGCCACAGGAGATGGTTGTTGGTATGCTGCGGCTTTTCATCGCACGACATTTCCCATTTCCAGCTGACAAACAAACTAACCTTCATACAGGAAGTCACACAGCGGTGCATGTGGAATGTTGATCAAGCAAAAGTGTCAATCCCATCAGGGTCAGAGGGCTGGAAAAATAATTTATTTTCACCTCCAACATTTTAGGCATTTAGCTTAGTGACTGAGGAGATGGGGCGTGATGCCTTATTCATTGCCTTTAAAGGGAGACATGAACATGCCGGCTCTTGTGAGGATTGAAGTTTAAAAAGTGTCTCTAAGGCCAAGTTTAGACTGACAACTTTATTTCCATTTGCAGTATTATATTTGGCAGTATGGCTCTGTTCTGGGGCACCTCTGCCTTTCCTTGGGCCTATGCAGAAGGCCTCTTCCACTCACCTAAGTGGAATGCATAAAGCGGAGAGAGCACACCTCTCCACCCTTCTGCATGCCTACGTAGAAAGCCTATGGCGGAGAGACCTCTCTGCCCTTCCATGTGCCTGTGTGGAAAGCCATAAGGCAGAGAAAGCAAACCTGTCTGCCCTTCCACATGCAAATGAGGAAAGCCTGAGGCAGAGAAGCAAACTTCCCTGCCCTTCCAGCAGCAGCAAAGATCCCCCAGGAACAGAACAGAGCTGCATCAATGACAAACAGAAATGATATTGATAAGTGAGACACAACTTGAAAAGGAGGAGCTGGGGTGGAGGCGGGTGGCAAAGCGGCTTGCAGAGGAAGCATCAACAGTAGGCAGGCAAGAGCAGTTTAAATAGGTGCCCTATTTAAACTGAATGAGATTTCCCAATTGGTTGCACAAAAAGGAATCATGTGATCTATCAGCTGACTCCCCTTCCATCAATCAGCTGCTCCATCAGTTGACTGGCTGCTTGAGATCAACTGATGTAGCTGGGATGTGAGCTGAGCTTGACATTGTGTCCTGCCTGAACTTGCATTGCTCAATTGTTTGTGTCTTGCAATTTTTGAACAAGTATACTATTTCTTTAAACATTACTGCCCAGCAGAGTCAGCATGGCTTTAAGTCACTTAGAGGAGGGGACATTTTTGTTTAGCCGAGGAGCTTATGAACAAGTCCTGTGGTTTTTTGGGTTCGTTCCAAAATTTATCTCTCTTTCTCAAGAAGGTCTGTTAAGACACACAAGTTTACATATTTTTTCAACGTTGTTAACGGGGAATACTGAATCCCCCTTGTAACTGCAAGGTTTTGTTTGATATCGAACAACTGTAGGACTACTAGCTACTGTAGTATTAAGAGTTCAACCACTGTTGGTTGTTAGAGTTTCTTCTCTATCTGAGAGGTTAGACCACATATTTCTGATGTCTTTGATGTTTTTGTTTTTTTGTCTATCTGTGTCTTGGGTGGGGGGTGGGTGGGAATCAGAGTGCCATTTAACTTATAGTCACATACATTTACCAGAGAGGGGGCCTAAGGATGGATGCCTGTAACCACCCTACGTGATGTATAACAATAATATTAGGAGGGATGATATAACATTCTGCTCATGGAATGTTAATGGTGTTAATGAGCCAGTTAAAAGAGGCAAAGTGCTCGCTTATCTCAAATCTTTGCACGTTGATGTTATTTTCTTACAGGAAACCCACCTGAAGAACAACTCGCATGCTAGGCTTAGGTGCCGGTGGATACAACATATTTACCACTCCAATTTTTCAGTTAAAACTCGTGGCACGGCCATCTTAATTCGTAAGGGGGTTCCCTTTAAACACCTGTCTACAATAGCAGACAAAGATGGTAGATATTTCTTGGTTACAGGGGAATTTCACTCTACACCTGTAACACTATTAAATATACGTATATGGACCAAATAATGACGACCCAGAATTCTTTAAAAAAGTTTTAAATCTGATTCCAGATATCTCCAGTACCAATCTAATAATTGGGGGAGATTTTAATTTGGTCTTGGACACTTATCTGGATAGGTCCTCTTCGCAGAGGGTGGAACCTTCCAAGGCCTCTAATCTTTTGAAATCTTACATTGAAAATATGAATGTCTTTGATGTGTGGCGGATTTCCAATGCTACTGGTAAAGAATATTCCTTTCACTCCAAAGTACATAATAGCTATACAAGGATAGATTTTTTCCTGGTAGATGGTAAACTAATGCCATTCTCCTACAATGCTAAATACCACAACATTATTATCTCCGACCACAGTCCGACATCATTTTCTTTAAAACTTGGCGAGAACGCGCCTGCCCAGAGAAGTTGGAGATTCAACCCTCAGCTTATCACAGATAAGAAGTTCTGCGAATATCTGGAATCAAACATCCTTGTCCCTGTCCTTACATCTCCCAAAGACATTAATGACAGATTTAAACAGTTTTATGAATCATTATACACCTCTGAGGTTAATTCTGTAGGAGAAACAATGCAATCATTTCTAGATAAATGCAATTTCCCGTCACTGAATCAAGCGGAGTGTGATACCTTAGGGGCTGACATCACATGTAAAGAGCTATTAGCAACCATTGGTTCAATGAAAAATGGTAAAAGCCCTGGCCCTGATGGACTTAGCAATGAGATCTACAAAAAGTTTGGGGGACTGCTGGTGCCCTATCTGCGTAGAATGTATATCCGGTCGTACGAGGATGGGATACTGCCCCAATCACTGACTGAAGCCACTATCACTCTCCTTCCTAAAAAAGGGAAAGATCTGGAAGAAGTGGGTTCTTACAGGCCAATCTCATTATTAAACTCGGATCAAAAAATCCTAGCCAGAAGACTTAACGCATTTATGTGCAAGCTGCTCCACCCAGACCAAACTGGGTTTATTCCCCAAAGAAACTCCTTCCATAACTTAAGACGCCTTTTAAATATCATGCACTCTCCCAGACTTCCTTAAAGGGACCTTATTATCCTCAGTTTGGATGCTGAAAAAGCTTTTGACCGAGTCGAATGGGCATACCTATTTGCAGTCTTACAGAAGTTTAATTGTGGTGATAAATTTGTGTCCTGGACTAAGCTCTTGTATGATAGCCCCCGGGCCAGGATACTTACTAACAAAACTCTTTCTGATCCTTTCCGGCTAGGTAGGGGCACAAGGCAGGGCTGCCCACTTAGCCCTCTATTGTTCGCTTTAGCCATAGAAGACCATAGACCATCCGTTCGCATCCAGACATACATGGCTATAATACAGAGTAAAATATCATTGTACGCGGACGATATTTTGTTATTTGTTACGCAGCCTCGGATTACAATTCCTTTAATCTTGAAAATATTCCAACAGTTTGGCAGTTTTTCGGGGTACAAGATGAATTGGGGCAAAAGTGAGTTACTGCCTGTACAAGTCACAGATCAGGAATGGCTCAAACAATTCCCTCTCAGAATAGTGCTGGACAGTTTAACCTACTTGGGGATAGTGATTACTAGGAAACATAATGATCTTTACAAGGCCAATTTCCCTAACTTGTTAAATAAATTAGCAAACAACATACAATTCTGGAAAAATCTCCCCATTTCTCTGTTGGGCAGAGTGAATGCTATTAAGATTATCTTTCTCCCGCCAATTACTTTATCTTTTTCAAAACCTGCCAATCTACCTTGCCAAATCTTTTTTCATTAAATTGGATTCAATTATTCTCCCCTTTGTATGGAATTACAAATCTCATAAAATAAAAAAGGACCATCTTTGCAAACACAAAAGAAATGGGGGGTTGGCACTGCCGAATTTTATTTTATATTACTGGGCCACTGGGATACGCTCTATGGTATTTTGGCTAGATGACAACCCAATACCCTTTGATGGGCTAGAGATGGAACGAGATGACTGTCTACCCTATTCTATTCGAGCTGTTGTATTATCTCCTGTCCCGGTCAATAGATCTTGTTTTAAGCACAACCCCGTAATCTTTGCTTTAACTAAGATCTGGAAACAGCTAAGAAACCACTTTAAACTTAAGGCTCTTTCATTTCTACTGCCTATTACTGCAAACCCCTCATTCTCTCCCTCTGCTCTGGATGAGGCCTTTTCCGTTTGGAAACGTTTAGGGGTTGGCATTGTGGATAACCTATACATAGAGGGGACCTTTGCCTCTTTCCAGCAACTCGAAGAAAGGTTTAATCTACCTAGGAATCAGTTTTTCAGATATCTCCAGATCAGGAATTATGTCAGAACTCACCTCCCTAACTTTGAGAAGGCAAACCCGGACAAAATAGAGAGTTTATTTAACCTGTTACCTAATCCACGCTACATAATATCGCAGCTTTATGAAACTCTACAAAACATGTGCCTTCCCAAGATGGATAGAATAAAAGATGAATGGGAAAGAGAGTTCGGAGCCCCGATACCTCCCAAGGTGTGGGAGCAGAGCTTGAAGCATGTCCATGAATGTTCTATTAATGCCCGTCACTGTCTTATTCAATTCAAGATACTACATAGACTACACTACTCCAAATCAAAGTTGCATAAAATATTTCCTGACATCTCTCCATTGTGTGAGAAATGTGAGTCCATGGAGGCTACCCTGTCTCACAGTTTTGCTCTCTGCCCCAAACTTCAAAACTATTGGCATGAAATATTCGATTTCTTCTCACTGACTTTGGGGATCCAACTAGACCCGGACCTCATTTTAATAATTCTGGGTACTTCCGAAGCTGTTTTTCTGTTGCTATTGTTGTTTTTGTTTTTGTCCCAATTAATGTAACCCAGCTTGTTTACCTGCTATTTGCTATTCGCTTTTGTCACTAGTCCTTTTTGTTAGGGATTATTTTCATTTTTTCACTCTGTAAAAAACTGAGGAAACACAACTGTTGACTGTCCATATCCCTGTGAATTGTTGGTTTCCTAATAAACATATTTGAAAGAATTGTTTGTGTCTTGCAATGTCATTTCCTGAAATACCTTCAAATGCTCCATATCCTAAAATCTGTACATTACAAGCTAAAATGTTATCCAAGTCAATAAACCATAATAATTAATAAAAGTTTTGAAACTGTCATTAAAACAATGAGGAGAATATTTCTTAACACAACAAATTATTCAAATTATGTATGTTATTTAATTTTTGAGATATGCTTTTTTTTTTTTACGAGATCAATATATAGGATTATGCAAACAACCATCTCCCGCAGCCACGTGGGAAAATTTCTGAGGAAATTCAGGCGTAACTCCGGCGAAATACTATATTTGCATCCCACATAAGGTAAGGTAACAGGGTAGTGACGTGATGACATAGAAGACTGAAGCCTTAGCTTTCTGCTGCAAAAAGAATGAATACTCTCTTCTGCCAACAATGACCTCCTGCAGTCATTACAAAGAAATATGGGCAAATTTATGGCAAACTACCACATTTGCATGACATGTGAGGCAAGGTAGTGATGTGGTGAAAGGGAAGAGAGAAGCCTTAGCTTTCTGCTGCAAAAAGAATGAATGCTTTGTCTATTATGGTTGTTAATTTATATCTATTTAAACAGAATAATGCAAACAACAATGTTCTGTGGCCATCCCCAGGTGGTCTGTTTTTAAAAGGATTACCTGTTCCCACTGTGTCATTATGTTTGATAGGCCTTCAAACTGGACATTCTGGTTTGTATTTCATTCTCTTACCAATAACCTGTAGCATCATGCACACCAGAGCAGCCAGTTATAACTAAGCCTCCCTGGTGTACATCCAAGTTTAGAATTTCTATTTTAATGTCGTCAAGTGATGCACACAAATTATTTGGTGCATTTGGAGTTTATTTGGACAATTCTGCTGCCAAAGCCAACAGACACAGATGTGTGCAGAAGCCAGTTGAAATTAATGTGTAATGTCATATGAAGCACTGTAGGATGGACTTTGAAGCTGCTCCACAGTATTTCTCCTCTGTCAGGAAGGCTGAGGGGGGATTTGAGTTCACATGAAAACCTGCCCATAACCGTGAGGATAAATGAGTTTACTTGCTCATTTGTTTTTCAAAGAGCAGATATCAATTTAAAAAAAAACCCAAAATGAACAAATAATTTGTGATGACCTTCAACTAGTTTGGCTAGGCACATCGCATTTTTTGTCATTTCATCCTGTGGTTTTCAATCAAGAAACCAAGCAGCGAGAAACAAGAAAGACAAGTGAAATCAGGCTCTGTTTGTACACTAACATTCACAGCCCTGAAACAACCAGGCAATCAGGCCTGTCGAAAAGGTAGACTAAGGTCAGAAAGAATGCTGTTAAGTTGAGCCAGAATTAGCTACATTCAATTTGTGATGTCTATCAATCTTTTATTTAGAGTAATCATCTGAACACTTTGGGAAGGAGATCCAACAGAGTCAGATTTCCCCCCAGCCGCTGATACAATCAGTAGCCTAATCAACTAAAAAATGTTTACAGGGGTACTGCAACCCAACTATTAGACTTGTATGAAGTTGAGGGACTTGCAAAGACAGACAGAAAAATAATGGTCCAAGTTGAAGCAGCAGAGGTTGAGATATTTTGACTTTTACTCTACAAACTGAGCTTTAAAACAGCTGGGTTCTTACCATTATGCAACTCCACAGCAACACTTTGTTAGACCCTGGTAAATGCCCACGGCTTTCAAAATTCTATATCCCCAGTTTTTGTTGCAAGCTTCTTCTTTTTTTTTAAATAAATTTGTTATTACTAAACTCAACCTGGACTTCAGAGTACTTTCACCAGAGCCAGAGAAGATATTATACAGCTGCACACACAGTGGTGAGGTAAAACTGTTATGATGGCAAGGATGAAGACACTTTTTTGTTCTTTTGAAGGCTGCATCACTGATAGTGCTAGGGATACTCCCCACTGCGTCTCACCGTGAATCCACTGATACAGTCTCACATCAGTTTTATCCTTTAACATCATTAGAGGCCAAATTCTGCCGCCTGCTTTATAATATCTGACAGTGCACAAGCATTAATATAACAGGACTTGTGTTCGGACTCTGTTTAATTCCCTTTTGTTAGCATGCTGTATGTAAAACGTTTGCTACATATCTATTTATTCATACACAAAGTTAGTAATATAGTCACAGGAATTGGTTATATGATTTATTTGTTATTTTAAACCAGTCCCTTTTGTCATTCCACACTGTCACACCAGACTGGTTTCTATCATGTCAGTCTGGACTTTATTCTGGTTGTTACCCACATCAAGTGGATGTTAAATAGCTGCCACTTTTCCCACTGACAGCTTCCTTGTGCACAGGTGAGCAAACATTTCCCGTGCCATAAATATGTTGTCAAGTAATTTGACATTTGAACAGCTTTAGCTTTAGAACAAATAGAGTCTCATGGGTGCTGTTTCTTCTACAAACTTCCCACGTTCTCAAGTAGGTCAGGGCCAGGTTGTTTCAAGGCACATTTATGTGGCTATGACCAAAATTAAAGCCAAGGTCAAAAGCAGAAAAATGGCCTCGGAGGATGAGTGAATTAATTTATACGAACCCCCTATGGGGTCACATGCTACAACAAACAAAAAAATAAAAACAAAAGGTATAGACTACAAATACAGTATGTTAGAACAGATTTACACATTAAGTTCTTTTTTCTTCCATGTGACCCCAGAGGGGCTCCGTTGATTTAAATGCATGTGTCTTCATGCCTTTGTGTCAAAATGATGTGTGTATGTGGATCATCCAAGTGTGAATGTGCAGTTACAGAACAAGGTGTGTGTAGGGTTGTGTGTGTGTACCTGCATTCATGCACTCTCCACAAGTCAACACAGGTGAAGGGGGGGCTACACTGGTTCCTTTTGCAGGAGTCAGAAGAGCACCCAAGGGAGAGGCCTTGAATGCTGACCTGGGAAACCCCATCTCGCGGCTGGCTGTCCAGTGGCATGTAGCGACCATTGAGGCGTACGTCCCTCATGCAGCCTGCAGGGAGAAAAATGGAAAAGGGCTCAGTGGAAAAGAAATACACTGTTACTTACAGACAACTACAAGGACACAACATTAAATTAGACGGAGGTTTTCCTCATACACCTGGTGAGCAAATCAACCACATGTTCTGGCTCTAGTTCCGACACTCACATCTTAAATCTGCCCTGTTTTTTTAATGGAAATGTTTCATTGAGTTTCTTGTGGTAAGGTGTTTATTTCAGCGCTTTAAAATGCCATTCATACTGTTTGACGAAATCTCTGAAGGCAAAGATTTGCATACATGTTGGATATTGTATAATGTGCTCCATGGTGCACTGATAGCTGTGCTGTTTACATATGTCACTGCTTCGCTGGGTTACACGCCTGAGACACTTACCGAAGGGGAGTTAGCATATTTGAAAGGCTGTTTGCAAAATGCTGCACACAGTTAATAACACACTTTGGAAACAGGGGCAAAACGCTTCGGCTTGGAACAAATCAGATGGATCTGGATCCTACTTATGGATACTTCTGGTATATTACAATTTGGATCCAGAGTAGAGTACTTTGATTAGTTTTTGCAGTAATAAGTAACCTAACACATTAGTTTGCTGTTTGAGTAATCAAATACTTAAGTACATTTTCAAAAAAGACATCAGTTACTTCCGTTACTTTTAGAACGCTGGTCCTTCAGCTCCGAAACAGCAACGGCTGTCGTTTGGTTCTAATAACGGAGATAATGCTAAACCTATCAGTCTGAAAGAAGCCACGGAGCTTGTGGCTAACTACGTGGTCGGAGAAATGCTGCCATTGTCAACGGTGGAGTCTAAATAGGTGGAGTAGGACTCGCTGACAGACATATTTCAGACTCAGGACTTGCATTATGCCTGGTACACGCTACATGCTGGTACTCACCAATTATCTCCAGTCGTCTTTCATGGCGTGTGTGATGTCATCGGGTTATTCTTGTCTTATTTTTATTACTTTGACTATTATTTGAGTCACTGCCAGAACTGTGCCTGTTCATGTGCCAACCAACATGTTGTTGTAGTCACCTGAAAGCCTCAGCAGATGGCATAAGCGTCATAATTAAACTATCAAGCTACTGTATCTTCTACAGGAAGTTCTGACAAATGTTTCAGAATAAAAGTCTATTTAGAAGATGGAGGGATTCTCTCAGCCGATGTTATAAGGGGCTTTTAATTTGAAACAAGTGTTGAGTTTGAAATGATGGTGCGATATGTTAACTTTACTAAGACGACAGAGCGGATAAATAGTAAATATATAAACACATTGTTTGCTAGCTTGATGCTAATGACAGTAACGTTAACTCAGCGGGTTGACAAAGTGCCTCTGCTGTTTCACACCATCATTTCCCCCTTTTACTCTGTGTGGTAACATCCCTAGAGGAAATATTAAATATGCTGGGGTGTTGTTGTCATACAGTTGTCTACGGCAGCAGATCGTTGTGTGTTTCTACTGGTCAAAGTGACGGCTGTGTGACACAGTTTGGGGAGTTTTCCAAGCCACCATCGGCACAGTGAAGAGCCCTCTCTCCTCTCCCCGCACCGAGGGACAATCTTCACTCCGCCCCCTTCCTCAGCCGCTCGCCTGCCCCCCCTCCCCCTCCTCCCTCCCTCAGCTCCACTTATCTTTTCTGAATTTTTTTAAATCAAGCTGTGGGCGGAGTAATGCCCAGAGAGGGGGGTTTAGTTCCCCTTTAAAGACTTAAGTCATAATCTGAAGACACTGAGTCATAAGTCAGTTTTTTTTTGTCACAGAAGCAGATTTTTGCAAAAACAGTTGCTATTTGCAACCAATACTATTACTACAATATTGTTGCAGCCATTAAAATTCTCAGTAATTATGCTATATGCTATGGCCGGCTAGCTAGTTAATCTTTCCCCCATTTCATACAAGGCTGCTTATAAGCTAACGTTAGCTACTATAATGTTTGCAATACAGTTAGCCCATGAGCAAACCGTAGATTTCAGCTGAAAATTTCATCGTTCAGTCATATAAATGGTTACATGATGTGTTTAACTAGTAGGCTTCAGCTGAAACGTAACGTTAGCTCATAAGCTACATACATTCCAGTAGCTAACATAAACTTGCAAGTAGCCCCTACAGTGGCAAGTTAGCTGTAGCATATAGCATACTTACTGGGGATTTCAGGGGCTGTAGCAATTTCTGTCCACTTATTCATTTCTCCACTCTCCACTCCACACAAATGTGAGGACATGTCACAGAGACACTCCTATTCACTCCACAACTCCACTTTATCCATCTTCAGATCACAGCAAAGTAGGGTGGGACAAAGCGGAACATGCTTGGTAATAATGCTGACTGGTTAATGCCACTGAAGCCACTGTGCCAATTCTCATGCACTGTTGCCAACTCCTCAGTAAGAAAAGTAGCTATTGGCTGCATGTAACTGTAATGGCTGCTGTAGGAGAGAGGAATAACGTCGTGGGAGAGACAAAAACTAAAAACTAAAAACTAAAAGAACATTATGTTTAGAACTGCAAACAAACCCTCTTTCAGTGATTTATATTAGACAAAGAAAATTTTACATTTACATCCCGCACATGCGCGATTCACTTGCAGTCTGGACGTGGAGGGGTTAACATCTCGCATAACAAAACAGGGTGCTAAGCCAACATTTTTTGTCTCCAAAATTAAAGTTATGGACCACTTGCCCTTCACTGAGATCCAATTCTCCCATCACAGCCGTCACTTTGACCAGTAGAAACACACAACGATCTGCTGCCGCAGACAACTGTATGACAACAACACCCCAGCGTTTTTAATATTTCCTCTAGAGATGTTACCACACAGAGTAAAAGGGGGAAATGATGGTGTGAAACAGCAGAGGCACTTTGTCAACCCGCTGAGTTAACCTTAATGTCATTAGCATCAAGCTAGCAAACAATGGTACATCCTCACGGTCGGACATAAAGTAATAACATTAACAAATAGCGGCGGGGCTTTTACTCATCACAACTGCAGAGGCTCCCAGCTTCATTTGAAACAAACTACATTATAGACGATCTGTTATTTATTAATCCCTCTGTGTGTTTATACATTTACTTTTTATCCACTCCCGTTGTCTTCATAAAGTTAACACGTTGTCATTTCAAACTCAACACTTCCTGATTTTCCTTCAAATTAAAAGCCCCTTATAACCTCGGCTGAGAGAATCCCCCCATTTTCTAAATAGGCTTTTATTGTGAAACATTTGTAAGAACATGGTTCTGGAGGATACAGTAGCTTGAATGTTTGCCTATGTTACTTCAAATGGAGCTCCTGCCATCTCCTGACGCTTTTAGGTGACTACAACCACATTTTGGCTTGCACATGGACAGACACAGTGACTGAAATAATAGTAAAAGTAATAAAAATAGGACAAGAATAACCCGATGACATCACACACGTCGTGAAAGATGACCAGGGATAATTGGTGAGTACCAGCGTGTCGTGTATCATGTCTGTCGACCAAGTCATGGCACAATTTTATGACTCCACAATCGTGTAATGTGACATAGTGACTCTCGGAACGGGCAGAAAAGTCCTGTAGCGTGTACCAGGCATAATGCAAGTCCTGAGTCTGACCTGTCTGTCAGCGAGTCCTACTTCACCTTTTTTTTTAGACTCCACTGTAGACCATTGCAGCATTTCATCTACCACGTAGCGAGCCACAAGCTTCGTGACTTCTTTTAGACTGATAGGTTTAAAGTTATCTCTGTTATTAGAACCAAACGACAGCTGTTGCTGTTTCGGAGCTGAAGGACCAGCGTTCTAAAAGTAACGGAAGTAACTGATGTCTTGTAGAAAATGTACTCAAGTATTTGATTACTCAAACAGCAAACTAACGCGTTAGGTTACTCATTACTGCAAAAAGTAATCAAAGTACTCTAACATGTTACTTTGTAACGCCTTATACCCAACTCTGTCTATGACACACACATGCAGCCAGGCTGTTTATCAAAACAAAAAACAGAGAAGCTCAAACTACAACACACATAGAGAGAGTGTGACTTTAGTCTCTGCTCAGGGCGCCTTTACTCCACTATAACTTTACATAGCAAATAGTTGTTTGCTGCTATGTGCAACTTGCGCTATGCTGAGCTAATAATAACTCACATTTATACATTCCACTGAAATCCATCTCAAAATATCAACATGCATTTTCTGTACTAACAGGTTGGTGCTCAAACTGTAGAGCAGAGTACGTGAGTTTTGTTTACCAGCAGTTGAGGTAATGTCAAAAACGTCTACAAACCATTATGTCTAAACTCAGTGCTGAGTGTTGCTAAGGTTACCACTGAGCAACAGAGTGATACCTGAGGACACATTTCTGGTCCTTTTAATGTTCTCATTGCTTAATTACTATGTTGGTATATTCAGTTAAGACTCCCCCCCCCCCAACCCACTCACTCACACTCACTCACTCACTCACTCACTCACACACACACACACACACACACACCCCTTCCCTGCCACCATCTATCACGTCTGCCTCTTTTGAAGGGATATGCTTTTAAAGTCCATTTAATAAACACATGCATTGTCTTTTACTGCCTGAGGCGCAGCTGTCGGACTCCAGGGAGCTCTCCAACTCTCTCTCTCCATAGTTGTGACCTCTTTCTCTCTCATACTGTTATAATATTGTGCTTTTTCTGCCTTCTATGTATTCTAACCAACATTTTTTTTGTAAGAGCCTTTGACTGTATCTGCCAGCATTTGGTTTCACATGTGTGCGTCAGTATCGCTTTTCTCTCCATCGCTATTATACCAGGGCTGGGCCACAGACGGAACATTTACAGAATATTGTATACTGACTTGTTTACCAAACTAAACAAAAAAAAAAAAAAAAAAAAGCCAAATCCTTTTTTTTTGCTATACTTACTCTTTCAGACTTTTTGGCCTGACTCACAGAACAAACTACCAATACGTGTGTGCATGTGCTCTTTGTGTGGATTTATTTTATAACAGTGGAGTGGTAACGTTCCAACCAGCAGTTTAAAAGAAATTGTTCAGCATTTTGGGAAATAGGCTTATTCACTTTCTTGCAGGGAGTTAGATGAGGACATTGATACCGTTTTTATATTTGTGCAACTAATATGCAGCCAAAGCAGCAAGATGGCTAGCTTTAGTTTGGCATAAAAACTGGAAACAGGAAAAATAGGTAACCTATACACTGCAAAAACCCCAAGTGTAAAAGACATCTCAATCTGTTTTGATTTGATTTGCTCGTGTTTCTCCAAATGCCAAAACAGAAACTGTCCTCCCAAGAATGACAGCATCAGGGACACTTTTTATCTCAGCAAGTAGAAAGGTCAGAGTGGAGGGATGGGTCACCAACATATGAGACATGAGAACATACTACAGTTTTTTCTACTAGATTTTCTGTTTTAGACTGACGGTCAACGGTGTTTTTGAAAAGACTGACCACAATCATACTACTTTTACCCATACCAGATTTTCCTAAACCTTGACAAAGTCAGTCAAGTCAAGTGCTCGATGTGCATTAACCCAACCAAACCTCGACCTAGAGTCATAAACAAGAGCCTACCGTTAAATATCTCAAATAAATATTATTCTGAGTCATACTGAATGCTATTTTTTTTTACTGCTCAGGATAAAATATAATATGAGGTCAAGTGCAAGACAGAGAATCTTTTGTGTCGTGTATTTAAAAATATACTGTTTAAGGAAATAAGTGAAAGAGCAAACTTATCACAACAAAACAGGTACGCCTGCTGATCTTGTGTTAACAACAGCTTTTTGTATTTATAGTTTACGAACATCTCTCTCACTCACTCACACACACAGACAGTATTGCATATACAGTGAACACACACACGCACAAAATGTTCTTACTCCCCAGCCCCTCCATACACCCAGCTGTGTGGACAGCCAGCTAACAATGAAGATGCATTTAGGTGAATCAGCCATTAAACTGTCAAATCAATCATTCATTATCACAGAAAATGTCACAGTTCTCCCTTGAAAACAGTGTGTATGAATAGATAAAAGGACTTATTCCTGGTAGCACTTTTTAGGTGGAATACGTAAACTGTTTCTTATGCCCTGAGTGACACACCACCCTTTTTCACTAAATCACACAGCAAACGCATCATATTATCTCTTCCTCCCACACAAACACACAGGTTATACACGATACAGCATGGATGATGTTTAGATTGATTTTACCATTGTATGGTGTTAGTTCACTGCAGAAAAGGACATTCAGGAAGATTTATACTGTTGTGTGTCACAACCTTTCTCCCATTCTCTTCTGAAAATGTCTACTTCTTAACAATACAGCAGAGCATTCACCTGTCTGAGATTTTAAAGGAAAACTCTACAGAACGATGATCAAAATAATCGCTTATTATTTTGGTCCTCCCCTTCTAAATCTAACAGTGCTCTTCTGTGCAAAATCATAAAAAAATGAACGCTGGCAAAAGGATGAGAATAAACAAGATGATTATTGGAATGGTTTGCACCACCAATCCTAGCCATTAGAAATAGAAAATCTAAATTGTCCAGCAATTTGGGTGTACTTCTATTTTGCGTGATACCCATTCCTTATCTATTTGTCTATTCAGATAAAAAACTGTTAAAACCTTTTGCCACGTCTGTGTTTCTTAAGGGAAAACTCACTTCTTTTCTTTTCTTTTCCTTTTCTTTCCTTTTTTTTTTTAAAAAAACAACTTTGGTCTTATTTCCAGTATTTAAAATTATGCCAAGCGGCTCAAAGACAACTTGGGTCAAACTCACCAGCAACAACCAGGTTCTGCATAAATGTTCGTATCAAAAGTGCATCATGGGTGTCTTGAACCTGTGTGGTTTACATCTTGGCTTTCCTGTGGATTATAACATGTTCAGTCAAGTCAACTGGCTGTGACTCCAGAGGGGTGTTTGGATATCTCATCTGCAACTCCAAGTAGGAGTCTTCCTAGTTCTGCTGTATGCAGTCTTAATAACCACTGATCTTTCAAGCTTTGTCGCGTTCTTTTCCTTGCACTTGTAGAAGGTGTGACTGTAGGATGGATGGAGTTTCTTTCCAAGTGTTTCTCTCCTTCCATCTTTATAAACACTGCTGGAACACTGTTTTGATTCCGTGCTATCAACTGTGAATATCGTTGGTAAGAGAGGAATGAGCAGGTAAAAGCAGGAACTTTACAGAGGTGAGAAAAAATAAATGACATGCAAATATCAGCACACTGCAGCATATGCAGGACCATTATTCAGTGTAAACATAATTCCGCAACTAAATGTTTTCATTAATGAATCGATCAAAAATATCTGGGCATATTTTACAGCTGTCATGGAGATACGGCCTTATAATGTGGCAACACAGAAATCAGAAGGGAGAGCAGAAGCAGGGTTTCCCACACTTTTACTTATTTGTGACAGTCGACCACGTTTAAAACATCTGCTGCCACGTTTTGATGTTCTATTTTTGGAGCTGGACTGATAATTAGATGCGCTGTTGGAATATACAGTATATACCCTTCAGTTACTGATTGCTTCACACCGCTGTATGTACTCTGGGGCACAGACAGAGTGGCAGAACAGCAGGCGCAGTTAAAAGTGAAACTTAACCATTAATTGCGCACGGTCTAAAAGTTTGCTTTCACTTTCAAACAGCTGCTCCTCTCGTCCATTGATCTGATCAGCTGTGATTGGATCAACTGATCAGTTATCCACCAGGTAACTCAAACTCCATAAAAAGAAGGGTTCATTCAAGGACCCACTGAGACCTCAGAATTTAGAGGATGGACACAGACAGATGCACAAGAACAAACAGGCAAAAAAAACCAAGGAAGTTAGCGAACTCCCACGTCAGCTATCACCACACATATATTCAGCTACTTTGGGAAATGCCTGCACTGACTGAAGGAGATGCAATATCAAGGAAACTGTAATACTCAGGCAGCTGTCCACATCTGGTAAATTAGACTGAAGACCCTGAAAGTCCAAATTGAGGAGGTTTTGTTAGAAATGTCAGCACCTGCACAGGTGATTGTTGGTATTGGTATTACTCTGCACTATGGGACATTATAAATTCTTACTTATTGTCCAGTTAACAAGTTGTCCTTGAGCATCTAGCTGTTCCAGCTGCTCCCATGCACACACACTTGACAGCTTCAAAGTGTGAATGCAGTGAGGTGAAGAATGTTGACACAGGGTAATACTGCAAAGAGCTTGAGCTTCAGCCTACCGTCTTTCCAATTTATGAAAACTGTCATTTGTTTATTTGCTGTTCTGAGGTCTGGAAAGCTTTTTCTGATGCAAAGAGTAAAATGACTACCACTGAAACTGCTTGGAATCAGAAAATTCAGTAAGAAAAAAAGCCCATACATTCATTTCCAATAAACACTTGCAGATGTTGTTATGAGCCTAATGCATTGTTATCACCTACCCTGGAAGCTCTTGTTGATTCCAGAGGGGAAGGTGTTTCCCACCATCACCACGGTGGGGTCAATTATGATTTCTCTGCTTCGGCCCTGCGACCCTGTGACCTCCCGCTGCCCTCCGCCACCGTCCAGTCGCAGCATCATCTCATTGTCATGCCGATCCAGGAAAACCTCATGCCATTCCCCGTTGTCGAGGCGATAGGTGGGTAGTGTTAGGTTGTAGTCCCCATCACCGAGGTTGTAGAAAACACAGAGGAGGCCCTGGTAGATCTTGAGTAGGAAAAGAGGAAATTTAGTATGAGGTTTACAAGTTAGGCCTAAGTTTAACTTCAGGTGCTTGGTCTAGAATTGAAAGTTGTATTTTTGTGAGCTAAATTTTAATCATACTTACCACACATTGTTACATTGTCATTGGTCAAACAAACAAATAATCTAATTAAATGATTAATCCTGGCCATTGTTATCTTAAGGAGTCTGACTGGAAATCATTCCATGAACCACTGGGAAAACATTAACAAACTGGTGGCAGCAAGCTGTTCATCATTTTATTGTGTTTCAGAGACTATACTGAGCACTCATTGGTTAGCTGGCATTTATTGAGGCAGCTACATTAGGAGGCTTCCCTTCTTGCTTCTCCTATACATTTTACTATGTGTGCATGTTTTTCTTAACATTGTTTCATCCTTCATTAAAGGCGCAACCTTTATATTTCTGCACATTTGAACCTTTGTTACTATAAATCATGCAGACACATTTATAAAGTGTATAGACAAATGAAAAAGCCTAATATTATCAAGACTAAGTAAAACAAAACATTTCCATCCTGTTTTTCATTTATTCTAAGTGCTTTCACAAATGTCAGCTGATTGACCCCAATTTCCTTTCTGTTGCAGTGTCAACATGGCAACAGGCCTTGTTGTTAACGTTTGTGTTTCCATCGAAGTAGATTAAGTGAACTGTTACTTATGACTTCGGCTCTGAATAAAAATAAATGTTTTAGCTGCCTGTCTGAAGTGGCCAACAACCCATACTTATCAGTGCTCATCTTCGGGACAACCATGTATCACAATGTGAAATCTGCAGACTGCTAAATCCTTACATCAAACTGCAACAGTCATATTTCCACAGTGAATACAGGCCTGGCAGTAGACCAAAATAAACCTGGAAGCCTAGCCAAGTTTGGCTAAGCATGTCTACTGGCATTGTGTTATATGCTGTAAGTGCATTGGCCTAGCACCGAGACACAGGAACACTAAAACAAAGTGGGTCAGAAAGCTTGGCAAGTCCATGTTGAGCTATATATGTGCGCTGTCATAAACTGATTACTGTAGCATAATTGAGCAGAGACCATGAATAAAAAACATCATAAATGTTGGCACAATACACAGATCAAGTGCATCACTAATGATTTTCAATGTTTTGCAACACACAAGAACTGCCAACTGGAGTAGACATTAAGTTAAACAAAGAACTAAAACAATTCCCTTGCAAACCACAAGTGCCATTTATCTGTCACTGAGCAGAAAGAAGCACCAAATGTAGTTTTTCGATACTTTGAGTGGCACAGACGGCATCCAGCTTATTTGTTTTAGAGACAGTGGCAAAGGTCTCAGTGGCACAGATCTCAAAACCTCAGCAAATCAATTCAAAACTATCTACACGGCAAGATACCACTGAGGGTAAATGGGAAATATGTTGAACTGACTCCAGTCCAAGTCTTAGCTTTTAAAGCTAATGGGGATTAGGAGAAAGAAAAGATTTTACTTGGCTGGTAAAAGACTGGATCAATAGGCCAATTTGGCCAGTAAGCCAGATCAACTCCCTGGAGGTTAGCAAACACAGGGAAAATGAAAAAGCCCCACATAGTAAACTGATATTTCCAGCATTCTATGATGGTGTAATATCAAGTAAACCTCCTCCTTATAGAACAAATATAAATATAAAAACACAAACTCGACATAATAGAGGTTCTAGCTCCGTCACCACCTCTACCCAAAAGTTTTGTCCACTAAGCAGTGTTGGGGCAACATGTTTTACCATAATATGATCACAAAACACTTGGGGAAAAGCAAGTTGTCATTTGTGCTTTTGCTATTGGCCTAAAATAAATTTTAAATGAGGCACTGCTCTGGTAAAGCTGACATTTTAACTTGCAATTTGTTGACTTGTGCAAACATGCCCTGCTGTTGGGGCCATCAAGACACACACACACACGCAGATAGTCCAGCTCCAGAAGGACATCTTGTTGAATAAAAGTGAGGGAGAAAGGGAGAATTTATGGATGCGAAGTGAGAACGAGAGGGAAAAAACACATGTTTACACAACGAGCTGTTTCCCTCCGCCCTCAGATCTTGAGATGAAAACGGTTCCATTTTGGTTTGGCTGTGATGATAATCACATGTCTATCACAGGGCAATATTCATTTAAAACAAATCCAGGAGCCAGTGCTTCTTTGTGTGTGTGTGTGTGTGTGTGTGTGTGTGTGTGTGTGTGTGAGAGAGAGAGAGAGAGAGAGAGAGAGAGAGAGAGAGAGAGAGAGAGAGAGAGAGAGAGAGAGAGAGAGAGAGAGGGAGGGAGACAGAGAAAGAGAGAGAGAGAAAGAGAGAATAAGTCTGAAGGCCGTTTTAAGAGGGATTTGGTGGTGGGTGGGTCGTCCTCATTTCAATTTCAAACCGTTTCCTCCAAGTGTCCCACTGAGCATAATTTTCTCCCCTCCATCTTTCTCTGCCACTGCTGCCACGTAAATAGAGGACTGAGATGAGAAGGGCAGGGAGACAGAGACAGAGAAAGATGTGAGGAGAAAGGAGAAGTGGGTGGCTACCATTAATGCTATCACTCCTTCTCCATATAATAAAGACAAACCAAGTTTTTCGGGGGGAGAACTTTGTTGAAAAAAGACAAACCAGCCATCACTTGTCAGCTCTTTCTGTACCTATCTACCAATTTATAAATGGTCTTCTTTTTATCGTCCATTACTGTCGACCACATCAAGCCCCTCTCCTCCACCTATCTTTCCATTTTCCATCCAAGTCTTCCTCAGTTGCATCTTCTCCCCTTAAAGCAGCTAGGTAAAGTGCTAGATGGCTCCATAGTTGTTTAGTTGGAGAACTGTGGCTCATTTCAAGGCTGTGTGATGAAGTATTAATTATATTTAGAATCCACTGGGGCAGTGCTTTTTAACCAGACACACTCACAGCCACCTGATTTTACCCCCAATTAAAGCTGAACGGAGCGGAGCAATTTGGCTGCTGCTTTGCTCCCTGGGCGGTGTGTGAGCGAAGGTGTTTATGGGTGTGTGTGTGTGTGTCTTTGCAGGAGTGCCATACACTAGGTGTGAATGAAGGTGTGTGACTCCATTTTTGAGCAAACAGTCCCACTGCAGGGACAGTGTGGTTCCCCCAGATGCTTCCCGTGACAGACTGCTCTCAATGCCTCAGCCTTTTGGCAGTGCACACGTGTGCAGATGATGTGTTAATCTAACCTCTCCTCATGATTAAATAATGTGTGCAAATACAGATTATGTGCATATATGACTGGCTTATGCATTTTCCCTTACCTTAAGTTATACTGGGAAATTAAACTGATCTCTATGCTCATTATTAGCAATACGTATATTCGCAGTCATACAAGTGTTACTTTCCCCATACCATACGCTTCTGGGCAAATGACATCTCTTTGAATTCTAACTAGCCTGAAGTCAGATGAGTGTAATTTATCTTAAACTCTGAATAAACACTTCATCTACAGTTTGTTAATAGTATGCTTGCCTGTACATTTGTTGCATGTTTAGTTGTTCTGCTGGCTAGTTTTGTCCTGTGTGTCACTCCTCAAACTATCTGTTTGTCATTTCCCAGTCAAGGTAATCTGCCTTGTAAAAATAAATGAGCCAAACAGAGTGAACTTAATGAAGCAGTAAAATAGCAAAGTGACTTCTAGCCCAGCATGATTCTAATGACTTCTTTTAATCAATGCATTTATAGTCAACACATGCCAAGCAGTGGCCATGGCTTGCTACTTCGAACAGACATACTACTAAACTGTTGATAACATGCAACAGGCATGTAGAAACTTTTGATAGTTATTGACTTTTACTATAAGGAGATGACCACTGATCGTTATTCCTCTTTTCCTTCCTTGATCTTGAATTTAAGAGACTTTCAAAGAACAAAGACTGTTGGTACCAAACACAAAGGTTTGTCGAGGTAGTTGGTGTGTGCATATGCATGACATGCATCCTTTACAATGTCTTAGTACTGGCCTGGGGAGCGTGTAAACAACCATGTGTGCCACTGTGACACATCATTTCAGTGGAACAGCGTGATGAGTGGCATGTTTTTGGTGGCCCCCTAGAGGATTTGTTCTTCCTTGGATCGTACCCTACTCTTCCTTACTCTGCTCTGCCTCTGATTGGCTTACCCTGAGATTTTTACCCTAACCCAACCAATCTCACTCCCCATACATACAGCTCATGCCTTCGCCATCCTTGGAAGAAACAAATTTGCATCCCTCCACATCCTACCCATTGATAGCACAACTGCAATGTTGTAACAGATCAGGAAGACTTTCTTCCCAACCAAAAATGATACTGTAGGTTGTTTGTACAAGCACCTTATTATGACCTATGTTTATGTTCAGTGTAGGCTGTGATCTCTAGCGAATGTAGTAATTATGAAAGAGGCAGGTGTCAGGTGACGAAGTATGAGGAGCGACAAAGTTCTTGTAGGGAGGGGGTCGGGTTGGATCGATGGGTCAAAAACAAAAGACTCTGAACCAGTAGACCACTGTTTGTGTCCCCTTTGAAACCAAAAGTTAATGATGAGTTACTTTCCATCACATAATGCCACGGCATGCCACATCACCTCACCTTGCCTCACATAACTTCATGTCAAGCAGGTAATGTGACGACATCCAACCACTATTCTCTTCCTAAATTTAACCACTATGGTAGGGGCACTTATTTAGAAAACACTGCTGTAGGAGCATTGGAACAAATGATGAATGTGGTTGTAGGGGCTGGAGGACATGTTGAGATCAGGCCAAATTCGCCCTTAGTTATACTCAGTGGTCGCTTTGTTAGGTACGCCTGTCCAATCTAATAGAGTCCATTACAACTGCACTGATTTAAAATCTACTTTTATGACAGTTCAATTCCATTTTCTGACACTGTCATAGAGGCGTTGAAAGTCCTATATTGTAAAAGTCAGATTTCCATTTCTTTATTAATATCAAGCAGGAATAGGTCCTATATGAATATTGTGGAAGTATTCAAACATTTAATCTTCAGAGAATTGCACTCAGTCAGTATTTAAAATTGCGCCTTCACAGAGTTGTCAAGACCTCTGTGAAGTTGTGATGTCACACAGACTGTTTCAAGCTTACAACACTGTAAATGAGTCCCTTTGTATTTCCTGTTGGGGTTTCTTGCAGTGTATGTGAATAACATCAGCTAACAGGAGGTAAACATGGACCCAAGCTGTTGCCTGCCAATGCAATTCCAGTTTAACGATCTACAATGATAGAAAGTGCAGCTACAGTGCCATTGCAGTCATTGCCCCAGCTGCAAGGACAGTGCAGAGACGCTGAGAGTGCAGATGTGGACGACCCGGAAACACTGAGCAATCAGAGCAGACTGGGCCTTCTTGGTAGAGGGGCTCAAAGAGACAGGTACTAAAATGATACAGGTATATTCAGGCAGACAGTTGTGAGAAAAGGAATGTGGTTTGTGAACATAAAATTATGTAAACACATTCTAGTAAAAACATAATATGTGTGAGCCTAATATGGGACCTTTGATTATTTAATTTTTGTTATTAACCTTTATTCAACCAGGAAGTCCTATGAAATTAACATTTTTTTGTCAAGGAACAGTGTGTGACCGTGTTATATTCACGGGTGTTTATAATATTCTGTCCCCTTCATGTATGTTAATGGGAAGAACAAAACATTAGGAAAACCTCTCAATACAATGAAGTCCAGTACAACACCAACTTTAATTATGACCTCAAGAGTAAACATAATTAAATTTAAACATTTCTGTTCATGTCAACAAATTTTCACATATTCACTTAAAGTATGTTGCTGACCACCGAGTCGTACCACAACTTCCTTAATGTTGTTTCCATTATCCAGATCAGCATCAGAGTCTTGTAGGACAAAGGACAGGGCCACTGATAACAGGTCTTGTGGTTATCTCAATAGTCACCGTAGCCCTGACCAAAGTTACATTTTTGCGGAGGCTCATGTCATTTATGGTGTAGCCTATAGTGTAGCTTTAGCAGGTAAATGTGCAAACTGAGCTGTAACGCCTCACCACATTAATGCACCTAAAAGCAACCAAACCAACCACTTAAAATTGCTAGTCCAGGGGCAAATAAATGATCCCTCACTGGCTTCCCACCTGCAAATTACCTCAAATACAGTGTGGTTCTCTGCAATGGTGGGCAAGAATTATGCAACTGCATCAGCTGCACAAACTATAACCATGTTGCTTACAATATAAATTCTTGTTATTGTGTTTATGCAAAAGGCTTAATACTTTTCATTATGGTGTGTACATATTAATTAGATGGTGACAAATCACCGAACAGGGCAGCCAAAATATTGATCACTCTCACTGTGATGTAATGATAGTGAATAGGAACAAGAGCTGAAAAGTGTTGCTGCCTTCTAGAACGTACTTATGGTTCATTTGAGTATATTCATAACTGTACATTGTAAACTCTATCTGAGAAAAGTAAAAAACAAAACATTTTGTGATGTCAAAAGTGCATACTCTGGTGATTAAACATGCATCTGTATACTGTGTAAAGACTCCCACCACCATCTCCACTGGAGGCAACAATAACAAGCTAATAATATGTTGAACCGTTGAATAATAATCTCCTCTGTGTAGTGTTTATTAATAATCTCCCCTCTGTACTTTTTAATAATCTTCCAATGTTTAATACAGTATCTAATAATAATGTTCATTGTGTACTCAAGTCATCTCCTGCCTGCAAAAACTGAGAAGAGCTGCAAAAGGAGAGGAGAAATAAATTCCAGTTAATATCACAGCTGAGAGAGAATGTTTTGGTGATATGGTTAAGCTGAGACTTAAACTGAGTTAATTTTGGATCTTATGAGCCATTATTCAAATAATTAATTTGTGTTGTGGTTTTCTTGCTTTTACGAATGATAAATTAAATTTTGCTAAAGATCTGGCAAGGCACAGATCTTTAATATGTTTAATTTGGACATTTTAAAAAGTGTATGTTACCTAACAATACTGACTCATAAAATCAAATTGTGTCCACCCTAATGCCAGTGCAGTGTCTTCACAACAAAGGCAACTAGGAAATAGAAGGACAGACAGATGCTGGCAAACCTGAGATGAGATGACAGAAGCACAAAAGTGAGATGAAAGAAGTCGAATTGAGCAAAGAAGTAATGATGGAGCAAAAAGCACACAAGATGTGGCCAAAGAACTGTTATGATGGAAAAAAAGAGTGGAGCTCTACTGAGCTGAGAAGCAATAACGAAATATCAGACTTGTCAAACCTGGTTGCAGACAACACACCATTAAACTGCAACATTATTCTACTTGACAGGACCTCCCATTGCCTACTCTTACATTTTGAACTTTATCGTGATTCTGATCTTAAATGAAACTTCCAACATACAGTCTGCCAGTCTGTACTGTTCACTGTCATTTATGTATTTAAATTAGTCCACCTTCCTGGGACCTGCCTGCCCCCTTTAAATGTCAGTTAAGAGATTCCCTTCATTTCTTAGACTGACTTTGAAAAGGTCACAGTACAGGCACATTTGCTTTCAGTGAAAGTGAGAGTTGTAATCTGAAATTAGAAAGCCATAGGTACAAATAAAAGAGACAACTGCAGTTTCATTATTAAGCAGTTTCCAGGCTGGTGGTTGAATAATGAAAATAAGTTCCCAGGGGTCTATGTTACTGACCAAATTATTAGCGCCTCTCTTGGTGTCCACATCTGTCAGGGAGAACTTTGTGGGGGGTTTAAATATACACTTTAATGGCTGGAATAACAGCTTGAAATGGGCACCATGCTGAGCATGACGGTAAAAAAACACAGGGACACCAGCATTGGAATTTTGGTGCTCCTGTTTTAAGTTAATGATCACTAAGGTATGGGTATTGCAGTCCATTTGTCACTTAGCGAAAGCATTTAAAAATACGGAAAAACAAAATAAATGTATAATATATCTAATTTTGGGGCTCAATCATCACATACAAAATGTAAATAGAGAGGACACTATGTTCTCATTCCAAGGTTACATACGGCAGCCCACGGCTTCTGTTACCAAAGCATAGAGCACCCTACAGTGTCTGTGTGAAACGCACAGAGCCTTTAACTAACTCCAATGTGAACCCATCAGTGGCAATAATGTACTAAAAACAGTGAGAAAGTCCAAGTAGAGGAGGAACTTATTTTAACTTTCTGAACATAACAAAGTAGTTTTGTTGCCTAAAGCTAAAGTAATTTCGGCAGCAAAACCTACATTCCCTGTGACAACGGAATTTGTTATTATAGGACACTGTGTCATCATACACTAGAAACTCGTGCATCATACAGTAGTTTGGAGTGTAGGTCCACCAACTAAGCTGCCACATTTGACAAGCTGAGTGAAAACGCATTGTTTAGTGGCACACACAGACAAGAATCACATAGCCACAATCACATCAGATATCACATGACACACAGCACATCAATTACATGCAGACTGACCAAAGGGCAATTAGGCCTGTCACAATAACTACTTTAATTGAACAATATATATTGTCCCAAAAATAATTGTGATATATGATTTTTTTGTCATTTAAAGACCATTTTATGACACTGTTATAATGATAACATATTAGCATAATGTTTGTGTGTGGAGGATCTGCCTGAGCTCCACACACCAGCCCAGTCGCCAAAAGAAAATGTTGGCCTTGTATGTTTCAGCAAACCATGGATAAGTTCCATCTGTACGTTTTTATGCATATCATATCAATGTTTCTAAAGTGAAGTGGTGTATGAGCTGACTTGGTCATGTGGAGCGGATGGTAGATGGCGTGCCACCTAGGTGAGATGCCTGCCAAGCTGCACATCACTGTTTGAGACCAACAAACAACAAAGCCAGTTGTGATTTAGTGAGTCATTGATGTTGTTGCAGCAGCTTATAGGTACCACATGTTTTCTAACATATATTGTTCCTAATTATGTCCATGAAGTTGAGCTAATCCCAGCACATTTATATTGATTTTGATTAATTGCACTGTCCTCAATAAATCAATATTTAATCAAAGCAAACTAAAGAACTAACTACTTGTAGCAATTAAAGAGGAACAAAACGCCCTCAAGAGATTTCATTCTAATATATCCATTCTTTCGAAAAGATTTAATCCTCATAAGGAGTGTAACACCAGAATGTAGAAACTCACACAAAATGCTGCAATCAGTAATCCAAGGGGGAAAAATGTAGCTCAGAACAAAGAAATGTAACATCCCCAACTAACCATGTTGTTGGTATGCAAGTCACACACAAACAGCAGAGACAAAGCGCTCCTCACATTGTGAGTTTGCAGTCAGCCAAGAGTAACGCATACTAATTTCTTCTTCTGATTAAAAGCAAACAGAACTATTACAGTGAAAAACATAATCCTAGAAGGCAATATGGTTATATTTCTGTCAGAGAACATTGCAGGGTTTCCAATGTTCACTGAGGGGGGGCTACTTTATAAGATTACACACATTTCCATGCTGTCTTCACCCGGGAATAAAGGCACTAGTTATTGTGGATAAATGATATGAATCCATTCCCCGTGTGACCGTGCAGAGGGAGCAGCATGATATTTAAATAAGGTTCTGTATGTATCTTTCAGAAAAATCCTCGTTATTAATGACATCATTGGCTGTTAAGGAAAATGCATTCAGCATCCTGTTGCTCATGCTTGCACCCCTGTAGGTCTGAGTGAGCAGCTGGGCATCGACCATGTAATATGACATACACAAGACTGAATGTGACTGACAGATTTGTGTTGATGGAGTGCTGGAAAATAAAGGCTGTTACTAATAATTGAGAAAGTTTGGGAAGGTCTCAGTTTTGAAGTTACATTGTCATCCATTCACCCATTGACAATAAAAAACTATTAATAGACGTAAGAAGTTACATACAGAACATTTAATACGAAATGTAGAAATGGGCTGACAGGAAGGAGAGACAGATGGATGACAGAGGGGGATAAGAAGAGAGGTTGTACTGTAACAGCAGCTGTGGTATTAATAATCATCATTATGTCAGACAGTGATGTTTGATCAATACCTGTGGTTGCAGCGTGCGATATGAAACAGCGAAAGGAAAGGACTGGGAAGGTACTGCATGATCCCAGAAAGTTAGTCATGGGTGGAGGGGATGGGGGAAGGGGGAAAAAAAAACAGAGAGAGGCTAGCAAATAAGAAAATATGAGAGAGCAATTCAAGTGTGAGCAGAGCAACCAGAGGGAAATAAGAGTGGGAGAAATGAAGCCTTCAAGACAAATAACCAAATAATACAGTTAATGTATTCTGTCCTGGCAGTGTGCTTTCAACGTCAATCTAAATCATGTGCACTGCTAATAAACCATAAGAGAACTACTATTTTCTTGAACTATAAATTTAGGAAATGCATTGTATTTAAGCCCGATGTCTCTTTAAACTGGGAGCATGTTGATGGTACATTGTATTAGATTACTATATGTAAAATGCAGAATGAAGTACAATAAAACACAAATAACAACTTAAAGGAATAGTACAACATTTCGTGAAATATGATATTTGGCTTTGTTTTCACAACTGAAATATTTTGTGAATCGGAGCTTGAGAAGGGCTAGATTCAAATAATGTGCAATTAATGGTGCTATCAGCTACTGCAATCTATCCCTTGTAAATCTGCCCGACTGCGAAGGAGCTGCAAATGACAGGTGTTGAAATAACATGAATTAAAAGAAGTGGAAGCTAGTTAGCATAGCTTGTTTCTTGACATACAGATGGACAGACAGCTATAAATGTTACCCAATGCTATGTGGACCTGGTCAAAAAATGTACCTCCGGTATTATGGCCTACAGTATACAGTATATTCTTTAGTCACTATTTAGACACTATCAGGATTGGAAATTGGCAACGGCCACCAACCAAATGCTGATAAAATATGCAAGTGGCAGCCAGATTTGCTTCACTCCCCAGCCAAGAAACAATGGTAATCTATTGAGTTGCTGGTAGATTTTGGAATCCCCCTGTCACTGGGGCACGTGGACAAAAAAGTTAATTTTCAACCCTGGAATTAAAATTCCTTTAAAATGCTATAGGGACATAAACACCACGGGCTTTAATAACTTTGACAGGAACATTTGGGGAAAATATGTGCAGCTTTGTCAGGTGTTATTGTGTTCAACTGCTTTTTTCCTGTTTACAACCTGTTTACAACCAAGCTGCTTGACAGATTACGTGAGAGCCATAGAAACGTTATGTATTGCAAGTGCAGTTTATGATTGAAGAAAATGACTGGTGTTTCTTTGCAGG
Source organism: Epinephelus awoara (assembly GCA_035609425.1). Lineage (NCBI taxonomy): Eukaryota > Metazoa > Chordata > Actinopteri > Perciformes > Serranidae > Epinephelus > Epinephelus awoara. The sequence goes on along the minus strand of CM069294.1, from coordinate 40,213,375 downwards.
ATGGAAGAAACAGGAAACATATTCACTATATTCAAAGTTGTGCAAAAACAGACTTGACTTGTTTTCACATGCAACCAAAATACACCAAAACCACTTTCTGCTACGAAGAGTTTTGAAAATAAAAGGCAAGCTTTCACACAGTCTTTTATCACAGTCTACCCCCCCGGCACACACTCACACTCTCAAAGCAGCCTTACCTCTAGTCGTAGGTATTCACTCTGCTCCTTCGAGATCAGATTTAGGATGGTACTGCTGTGTTTGCGGGTTCTAACCAGGACTTGAACCCATGTCCTCCGAGCCGGTAGTGGAGACAAAAGTTGGAAATGCGCGTGACTGTGCCCATCAAAAGAGTACTCTGGGACCTCTGGTATGGGCGTGCACACAGACAGACAGACAGACAGACAGACAGACAGACGGAAGTAAATCAGATAGTGCCATTATTGAAAATAAACACAATTAAAGTTTTAAAAGCAACACGACATTACATCGAACTAGAAGATGCTTCACTCCAGAGGAGAGTGACCTCACTTAACTTCGACTGAATCAGTTTCACAAGACCTGAAATTCCCCTCCTATGCAGAGAGCTAGTGGCAGGACAGAATATGCAAAATACACAAGATAGAATATGTATGTGTGGTTTAGCTCGGGTTATGCTTGGTTCTTCTTTCTTAGGCCCAAGTTCCCAGAAGTGGATTTTGTGCATGCCAGGCAGACTAAACCAAGCACACCTAAAATGTTTTCGAATCCATTCTTCCATCTCATAGCATATGCAAGTTAAATATTCGTCCATCTATCACTTCCAAACCTCTCTCTCTTTGTCTCTCTTCCATGTAACTTTGACAAACTTGAGTGGTTTATAAAATCCTGCTTGAAGGCAATGTCAGATCGCACATTCTTACTTTCTCCTAGGCATACAATATGCAACTGATCAGCCATGTCTTCTCTGTTTTACTGCCGTGTTTATCGAGGCCACAGCACTGTTTGCATGTTTTTTGTTGATATAAAATCATATTAACACCATCAATTTTAAACTAATAATCTTACCTTTCATAGACAGATAGGTTGTTCAATATAAGAGTATGTGGTGACCTAAACTAGCAGCAATGGGGGTATTTGTTAAATCCCTGGTTGACTTTTTGAAGCAACTGTGACAAAAGGAAAAACATGACAATATTTTCTTTGTAAGATGCTTTTTTATTGCTTCTTAGATTTGTTGTAGACACTCTTTCTTTCTAGTGTTACCATACATCTCTGGGACAGAATGCACAGACGCATTCGGATCATAACTAGTCAAGAGCCTGCAGTGGGCTTCAGATGGTAACATAATATTTTAAATGTACTGTGGTATAGTGTTGGATGAGTAAAGCTGCAGTATGGCTTGTAATGTGAGAGCGTATTTCTTGCCACAACCAAAGAGAAAATAATTACCCCAGTGATCGCTTTTTCAAAGCATCAACTTCAACTTCATTATAATATTATACACCACTGTGCAGTGTTGTAATGCTGGATGAACTTTCAGTCTCATGGATTTGTTACTCTAAGTGGACTTCCTGGATCATATTTCACTGTCCCGCTGGTAACTGAAACAAAACACATCCACTACCCAACCCTTGTGCATTTTCTTCACGCAGAGATGTTTGTGGTCTAAAGGCCATCTAAGTGAGTAAGAACATAATGCTGGGTTTAGACTGCATGATATTTTTGTCTGTTATGATGGTCAGTGTCATATTAGGAAATTGCAGTCATAACCAGCTCTGCCTGAGAGACATGGCAGACTACATGTTGTTTCCCAACCGAGTTGAAGCTTGCAGTCTTTCACAACATGTGTGATGTCATTATGAAGGAGCTGCTAGGTACCGACTTCAAGGTAAAATAATGTCAACAGTGATGGGATGCTGGCTCTCTTGTGATTGGGACATCCTAAAAATAGAAAGATTAGATTGCTGATCTTTGCTCTGTTTCACAGTTCCAACTGCAGTACCAGCAACACCTTTGTCTTTCACTTTTCTCTTTTACTTTGCCATGTTTACTATTTGTCAAAATCCCGGCCTTACCTACTCATCATATTTTGACACTCAGGCAGCATTTCGCCTTGTATCTTGACACAGGGGGTTGGCAGGTAAGTTTAGGCAACATGACTAATTGGTTAGGGTTAGGAAAAGATTGTGGTTCATGTTAGTCACATCAATCAACTCACATGACTAACAACTGACTGATGACACGTGTGACTGACAGCTGCTGTCTTGCGTGAGTCAACTCAATGTTGACTCACGCAAGACACAAGCACCAGTGTCCTGGGGCAAAGTCCTGTGTTTGTTGGACCCACCCACTTCCATTCCCACTCACCCTTAAGCAGACTTTCGCACTCTTTATAACATATCCGTTGCCCTACACATTTAATTATGATGCCAATGGGTTTACATAGGAGTTGGTTGAATGCCCTTTGAGTCTCATACAGACACCAAAGCGTGCATTGTGTGTGTGTATCTAAAGCTGAGGGCCACTGCTCTAATAGCAGGATTCAACCCCCTGGGAGCAAGACCAGGCTTGGGAGCAGGCCGTGGAAGGCAAAAAAACAAAAAACAAAAAGAAAAAGAGAAAACAATGTCTAACATTCTAGTCTCTCTGTCAAGATGTCATGAAGTGTCCTAGACGTAGCATCGGTTGTCGTCAACTGTAACACACTAACCAGGATAAAATGACTGATTTAAATGACCAACACCCACTGTTGTCCTCGAATGTGAGCCAACACTCTACTACAGCATAATATGCATGCATTTGTGTGTGTGTGTGTGTGTACAAATTCACAGAGATGTATTTATGTATGTATGAGTGTGCAAATGTATGTATACATATATGTACAGTATGTATGTGTATGTATTTGTTGTATAGGTTATCATCCATTCCAGTTACTGTTATTTTGTTTTGTTTTTATCTTTTTTCTTTTGTTTGTTTAACGTGTTTGAAATTAATCAATATCGAGCAGTCTGAACTAGACATATCTATGTCTACCTTTGAGGAATTAAATATTACCTATAGGCCAGGATGTTGTCTCTCTTTCATGTAAATGCCAGAAATGCAATTAACTATCTGGGTAAGGTGGGAGTTTAAAACAGCACAAAGGAACTTTTTTCAATGTATTTTTCATGCCTTTATTACAATCTGTAGAGAGATGGCAGGAAATGAGGGATGACAGGAAATGAGGGCAAAGAGAGAGATGCAACAAAGGTCCCCTACTGGAGTCCAACTGGGGACTTTACAGCACATGGTTGGCATCTTAACTAAAAAGCCATGGGGACAGCCCATAAGGAGGGTCTTATTTCATTTGTTTTGCAGTGTCTTGCCAGACATAGGCAGGTTGTGTTTTTGTGAGCTCCTAAATGTTATTCAAATAAATCACAGTCTGCGTGTGAGAATGGTGTCAAAGAATGCACATGACTCTTCCATCTTTCAAAGACTGCCTCACTGCTTGCCAAAATCATCCATGTGCCCCTAGTCGGTCATTGACTACACAGATTGTTGCTTTTATTAAAGATATGAATCATCTTAGATATGGAGAGTGATTCATTAGCATTCATTCATTCATTCATTCCTGAGTCCTATAAGGGAACATCACCATGCAGTATAAGACAAGAACCAAACAAGACTGTGAGGCCTGGCAGAGAGTGCTGCACTCAGCAGAAATCATCTCTGGGGGTGCTCTCCTCAATCTGGAGGAAGTGTACAACGGGAGGTGCAGGAGGGTCATTAAAGATCCCATCCCAATCCAACAACAGTCTCTTCCAACTACTGCAGTCAGGCAAACGCCTCCACAGCCATAAGGCCAACATGGAGAAGCTCACAAGGAGCTGCTTTCTTCAGGCCATGAGTATCATTAGTATGAATGCTACCAAGGGCCTGCATGCTGCTCTCTGAGGATGACAAGAATTACACAGCAGTGATGAATAACCCTCTAAGAGAACAGCAAGTGTGTGACCTATATACTGTACTGTATGCATGAATTTACAAATATAGTGCATCCCACCTGTATCCAGGATGCCATGAAGCAGATGGCATTGTATAGCATTAATGTTACAAAGGCATAGCAGCGGGGGATAACATAAGTAATTAACCCTGGTTGGTGAGATCCAACAAAAACTGCACTCCACTCAATCCTCTTTTACAATTTTAGGTTATACGTTTACAAAATGGGAGGTTCCCACCCTTAATGTTTATGAGGACATTTACAATAAATTCATGTCAGCTAGATTTAATACAGCATTGGAGACTGGCACTTTACACTGCAAATAAAACAACTGGGTAGCTCCACATCCCTGAGGCTGTGAGAGAAAACACCCTGTAAGCTGTCTCTCATTTTACCCTCTTTAAACTTCACATTAAACTGACCATCTTGTTTGACTGTGCTACACAGCTGAAGCTAGAAAGGGCATGTTAATCTGTGACACTGTGCCTTTTGTAAGTGTGATACTTGTAAGACCTGTTTATCCGCATATTTAAAAGAATAATGGCATTATTTACAACTTACATGGCAAGGTTCATATTTGGAAGCTGTTTGAGAAACCACCTATTTCATTAACTGCACGATGATTTAATGTGTATGTGTCTCATAGCTAACTTACATTTTCTGGCATAAATGGTACTCCCCATTTTGCCTCCATCCATCTACAAACTCATTTGAGTATGAAAGCTCTGTGATCAGCTACAACAAATTATGCTTTAGTTTTACATGCTACAACTCAACATAGTCTCTGCTGCAAGCATGATGCCAAGGAGCAAATGATCTGTCTGGGACACATGATTTAGTTTTGATGCTGATGGTACAATCTACCACAAATGTGATGTATTCCTTTAATGCATGAGGCCAAAAAACTCTGGCTTACCCTCTTCACACTGGTGTCCTGTGTATCCCGGCACACACTGGCAGCTAAAGGAGCCCCACTCTCCGTGACAGCGACCCCGGTGGCCGCAGGACGGGTAACCCATGTTGACACAGCTGCTGTCGGTGGTCAGACAGCCTGGAGAGCTGGACTGCGAGTCAGCGGGGGAGCCCAAATCATACAGCTGAATGAAGGAGATAGAGGAGATGGAGAGGTAGTAAATGTAGAGAGGATGAGAGGAGAGAAAAGGAATGATGAGAGGTGGAGGAAGGAGAGATGGGTAAACCAGAAGGGAACAGACGGAAGATGAACAGAGAGGAGAAAGAGGAGGGAGAGATGTAAGAGAACAGCATTAAAAAGGGAAGTAAAAGCAAAGTTGAGATGAGACGATGGGAAGCAGGGAGAGTTGCCAGTAAACGGTTTGTAACAAACAAACAGGAGAGAAAAAAGCAAAGTGACAGTAGAGAGAGGGGATTGGGGAAGACACAGGACAGACAGGTAGGGGGTAAGTAGCCAGAGGGGGAGTCAGAGTTTGAAAAGAAGAAAATAAAGTCAAAAAGAGTGAAAATGAAAAAAAAAAAGAAAAGAAAATCAGGAAGACAACTTTCAAACATGTTGAAGGACATGAGCTCAGGGTACACTGTGGCCTTCTACACTTTTTCACTCTCTCTCTCTATACCCTCTCTGACTCTCTCTTCCCACTGGACAAATCTTCTAACGGACAAACAGCATGGCCAACTGCACAGAAAGCTGAAAGGACGGGGGGACCTTGAAAGCCTAAATTTGTGTCCCTCACAAAACCATGCCATAAAAGACATTAATATGTTCAATCTCCTCTCTACCGAACCGAACTTTATGAGTTCTATTGGTGCTGCAGCGAGGATGTAGGAATGCAAAGGGTCGTAAAAACTGACAGTGAGTCATGCTGCCAGGGAGTTTCTGATTGGCTCTGACCTCCAGCAAAGAGGCATTGTACTGGCTGCTGACCTATAAAGCCACAACTCCTCTGTTTGGTTTGGATCGATCCTGTTGATTGCTAGGAACTGAAACACAGGCACTAGCAATCAATAACTGAGAGACACATCAGGGATCACATGTCTGCAATTGATTTAAGTGCACATGTATCTGTGTGTCTGAGCAAAAAAATGGACCAATATATGAGCTGAATACAAAAAACACCTGCTTCTGCTTAAATTACAAATTTTGGCTTCGGTTGAGGAGACTGTCACACTGTCACACAGGGACACTGTAGGATGCCCTATTTGCCAAGATAAATTTCAGGTGTTGGGTATGAAAATGTGTCAGCCCACAGGAAGATCTACACCAAAGTACAAAGTATACAGCTGTGAGTGTGCTGTGCAGTGAGTGAGGTGATATGATGGAGAGTGACATGCAGAACACAAGTTTAATGCCAGACTGAAAGAGCACAATATTTGTATGTCAGATTAACACAGTTTTGGAAAAACACATGAATGACAAATTACATGAAATCCTAACATACAGTAAGGTGCCTTAGCAAGGTGCTGGGCTACCGTGAGGCGCCAGGAAAGGCTCAGTTCTACTTGACATATACTACATGGCAGAGACAAATCACCCCAAAAAAAACAAAAAACAAAAAACAACTTCACACCAAAATGTAATGGATGAACCTTTCATTCCAAAACCATAACAGCTGCCACTCTTCTAGGAAGCTTTCCACAAGATTTTGGAAGCTGTCTTCAGTGATTTGTTCCCACATGGGCATTAGTGAAGCTGGACACTGATGCTGGCCGATAAGGCCTGGCAAGCAGTTAGTCCAGTTTATCCTAAAGGTGTGGGATGTGGTTGAGTTCAGGACTCAGTGCAAGACAAGTGTCTCCACACAAAACTACAGTCTTTATTGGACCTGGCTTTGTGCACAGCAGCATTCCCATGTAGAGACCAGCAAAGGGACTTGTTGGAAGAATAATATGTCTTAACTATTATCAAGTGCTGTGGCATTAAGATTCCCCTTATAGGGATATAAAGCTGGTTGATGTGGTGACAACTGCGGTTAATGGTAGTTACCCTGAGTAAAGGCTCACTTATACTCCCGTTACGTACAAAAATAGATCTGTTTATTCCAACCGTTGAGACCGTGTCTGTCGCTGTACATTTGTTTTTCCTTTTTGTTGACACAGATACAGCCACTAGATGGAACTAGAGGGCAGAGTCAATGTTTCTGAGAATAACAAACACTAACTGTGAAGGAGATCGTAACAATGTATCTTTTAACGGAGGAGTAAATGGCGGTGGTCTGTGAGGCAATTAAATACATGGCGAGATATGGACAGAGAATCGTTTTCACTAAATTACTGATTTGTTCAGTTCCACCATTTTTAAAACGTATTGTTGTGTCCTACTGTTAAAATATACACTACCCCCACAATTTCAGTTGGTACTGCTCTCTTTCATCTGTGTCCAAAAGCTTTCAGAAAATGCAAACAAATACAGACAAATTCACAAAATTCCAACGGATCTAATTAGATGAAAATCACCCCATTTATTCAGGTTTTGGTCTGAAAGGCCTTTTTCTGAAACTGCTTCTCATGTGTGTCTTCCAAATGAATTAAATAGGATACACTGCAACATCTATACCATGATTGTAATGAAAAACATATGAGCAGCTGTAACATTTATTCTAGCAGAATGATAATACCTGTTTTCATTATTGACCCAGAATGTTCCACAATGTCTGTTACAGGTCAAACTTTTTGCTTAGCAACATTACAAATCCAACTTCAATTTAAAGCTACTAGCATTCAAAATGCCATTAACCCAACCCCTGTAATGGCAAACCTCCACACGTAAAAATGGACTGACAGTTTTGTCAAAACCCCCCAAAAACTTAAAGCAGTAATGTTAGACTGAGAGCTGAAGGGAGAAAGACGAGCAGAATAATGACAGGACGAGGATGGAGAATGGCCAATGACAGCCAGAGGGAAGACACCCAACTCCAGAATAGAAACATAATTATAATATCAAAAAAAATCTCCTCCTGTCTCTTTTCCTGGACACAGCTTCGTGGTCGCCCCTGCTTTCAGCACAGTCTAGTTTACTTTCGTCTTCATCCACACATACCACACTTTTCCCATACAGCCACGCATCACACTTCAATAGGTTTAATGGAGGTGACATGGTCCTGACATGCTGTATCTCTTTCTGGCTCCACAACAGAAACACGGTAATGCAGAAAATACAGACACAGACACCCACAGGACATACAGTACAGACATAATCACAGCAGACACAGCCAGGTACCTACAGTAATCAAAGGATCAAGTAATGTAATAATAATATTATATAGAAAAAGAGACATACACGTAACATCACAGAAAAACATCGGGACATGTACAGAGAAACAAACACATGCAGAGTATGCAAGTGCGTCTATCAGTGCCAACTACCTTTACAATATCACAGGCACACACACCTCAAGGGAAACAGATAAAAATGTCACACATTAGCACATGCTGTGATGATAAGAACAACAACACTATGAAAAAAATAAGAGACAAAAAAAAAGGAAAAATCATACAATGCCTGAACATGTCCATCAACATTATTAATCATCAGTACGCCTACTGTTGCTTGCTCTGTGGAGATTTATTATCCTCATGTCCGCCCACACGCATCATGCAGATTTCTCTCATTAGTACATAGTGTTTGTGCAGCCTCCCGCTACGACTCCAGCTAAGGTACACCAAACCAGCTACAAGCCTTTAGCAATGCAGTAGGAGAAGTGTATATCCTTTCATATCCCCACTCTTGAGATTCAACATGTTAATAGAGCTTCAAAGGTCTACTGAATGGACACAGTAGACAGTTCTGGGTTCGAACCTGGCAGCTGACTTAAGCCCATCTGTGTAGCGTTTCCTCTCTGTGCCTGTGTGGGTTTTCTCCAGGTGCTCTGGTTTTGTCCAAAGACATGCAGGTTAATTGCTCAATTGCCAGTAGGTGTGAATGTGACGGTGAATGATTGTTTGTCTCTACATGTCAGCCCTGTGATTAATTGGCGACTTGTCCAGGATGTTTCCCGCCTCTTGCCCAGTGCCAGCCGGGATCAGCTCCAGCCTCCCCTGACCCTCTGAAGGTTAAGTGGGTATAGCTCATGGTTGGAATGGATGGATGGATACACATAAACTGTGTTTATGGCGGTAACAAGACAGCACTTCTAACAACCGTACTCAGCACCATAAGAGGCCCGCATGGCTCCTTGCACCTAACCAGACTACAAGACAAAAGTGGTCTGAACTAACCGACTGGCCAAGTGACTAATACAATCTCACATGTACATATTCACAAACTTGCCACCCTGATGGCTCCCTATAGCACGAGTGGGCAACCACAAAAGAGGAAAAAAGAAAAACAAGACCACAAACACAAATTCATACACAATACAGAAACAAACCTTATCAAAGACAAAAAGAACATTTCCTAAAATAGCTGACAATGACAAGAACTCCCACACACTGTATTGCTTACTGCTGAAATATTTACTTGATAATAATGTGTTCGTCTGTCTGACCTTCATCAGGCATATGAAGCAACACAACACTTCCATATACTGAATGCATACACACAGAAGCTGCCTTTATCATCCAATCATCCAATTAACAGACTACAGAGATTAGTGTGACTGATGATCACTTTAAACTTACTCAAAGCATCACCAGTTCAAACAAGTCCAAAGGGAAAGTAAAAATGGACCTTGACTTGTTTACTGAATTCAGTATGATTGTTAAAACTGTAAGATGCATTATATATACACCAGTTTGTCTTCTCTTAAAGTTGCCTGTGTTTTCAAGTTTTTGGACCTTTAAGGTTATATAAAAGTTACTTCAGATTTATTTCATTATATTGAGTGATATTGTATCTTGCTCATCTTTTCAATGCTAATTTCTGACTGGTAATGCATAAATGCTTAAGTAAATTCAAGGTGATCGTCAGTCTAAGCGATACCTCCCTTGATTGGATAATTGGATAATTGGATTATTAAGGCAGCTACTATATATGTGTGTGTGTGTGTGTGTGTGTGTGTGTGTGTGTGTGTGTGTGTGTGTGTGTGCATGTGCGTGTGCGTGTGTGTGTGTGCATGTGCGTGTGTGTGTGTGCAGTGTATTGAAGTGTTGTGATGCTGCCAGTATGACTGACGAAGGTCGGCCAGACTGAAACATTGTAATCAAATAAATATTACAGCAGTAAGGGAGACAGTGTATGTGAGTTCTTCTCAGCTGGAGCATTTGTGCTGATACTGACCTCATTTATTGGAATAGGTACTGGTCAGAAGTTTTGGTGGTGAAATTGATATCAGGAGCAAAAAGTACATTTGATAAATTTCTACTTACAGGGGCAGTTGTGAGACTCAGCTCTAAATTAATACCTGCTCAGCTGCAATAAAAATGCATATCAGGGATAATGATACTTTTATAGACCATGCATTTTTCTGAGATCCTCCAGTGGAACATTTCTTTCAGCTTCACTGAAAGAGTCCAGCAAGATAGCAGGATCTGCTCCTTCAGTACCACAAGATACTCTTTCTTCTTATCCAATTTTGTGCCAGTGTTCAGTGCTGCTGCAAGCACTACTATAGCAAAAAGAACCTGTCAAATCTTCTGTTGCCTCCCATGAAAGTGTCATAAAAGATGAGAATTCCTGCTCTCCTCCCACTCACCTCCTTTGCATAGAGAATGCAAAAATGCCATGATCAGTTTCCAAGCATATCTGAGTGCAGAGCACATTTTATACCAGGTGTAAATTAAGTCTAAATCACAATGTTAACAACAGATGCAAGCAAAAAAGAGAGTGAGACATTATGAATAGCAACGGGTAATGGAGGAAATGGAGCTTCTTAAAGAGTGGTAGGTACCGGTTTCCTTTAACATAAGCTTTTAATTTCTTCTTTTCTCGGTCATCCTTCCATGTGATTTTTGATTATCAGGAAACTGACATCTTACCCTGTCTGCGTCACTTGGAATAGAGTCTTAAAAGACACTGATGTTTTTGTGTAAATACCAGTTATGTCAGGCAAGATTTGATAGTTATGGTCTGGCAGAGGCAACATTTATCACTTAGTCATAGTTTTATTTGAAGCCAAGCCAAAATTTTAGGCTTTGGAAGGCAGCAGGCTCACAAAAGGCTGTCATACCTGAGGCCATTGTTCATACAGAAGGTTTTGTTGGGTTCCAATTGTCATGGTTGAGCATGGAGTCCTTGACTTTTTAACTCCAACAGAGCAGTAGAAGGTTACCTGAAAGTCCTGACTGGAAGTCAGATTGGGCTGGAGTAGAAAGGTTTATATTCCATTTCACCCTTGGAGAGCACGTGTGTAATATTTGAAAGCGCTTTGAGGTTACAGTTAAAAGCGTAAAAAACATCTCTTACATTGCACAAGGGTACTGTGACTGTTGAAACCTGTTATTAATCCATTTATCAGCCAGAGTGCAGGTGTGAATTTGAGTTTGCTTGAATGCTGGTGTGCTATGTGTGGCTATGTACTAGCGTGTATGTGTATAATTAATGCAGATACAAGTGTGCTACCTTGCTGTCCACGATGAGGTTGCGGATGCAGCCGGTGAAGTGTTTGTGCTGAAGCTGAGGGTAGATGTAGGGAATGTCCTCATTTACACCTCCAAGCTGGAGCACCTGGCTCATGTTGAGGTGTCTGAAAAACACATACACATAAAACATGGCACGACTGCCGATCAGGGCTCATAGTACAGATCCTATATGCACTGCCATATCCATATCATTTGGGCATTGTCTGAATGACTTGAAAATCCAAAGCAACAAAAATGATTGAAACACTGGCACTAAATTAGATTTCACCACACCATCAGAGACATTTTTGTGGTTTTGCTTCAGCTTTTAACCACCTTATTCTAATCAAGTTCTTTAATATTTAACACAGCAAATGAAACATGTCACCCACAAACAAAAGCTGTTGGTTGCAGTGAAAAAAGCAGCAAACACAACAGTGATGTGTTATCACTTTATGTCCAAAAACCTTAAGTTTTTGGAGCAATTGGTAATGTAAAAGTACTGATGAGTGCAGCTTTAGTGTGAAGACAACAATGCTGTTAAAGGGTAAAAAGAACTGCAGTTATCATGAGGTCTCATGAAGCCTCAAAAAAACAGGTGACAAATGCTGTAATGTCTGTGCAGCATTTTGTGACTTGGGTTCAATAACATTCTAATTAAACATGCAGCATTTGTATTTATCCCAAATTAGACCAGTGGAGCGTACTTTTAAAGAAACACCTTTCAGATTTGTAAGATCACATGTAAAACTCACATGGTAATGATCGACCTATTTAACTGGAGTACTGAGAGTTTGTCAATAGAAAATGGAAACTATACTACCAAAAAAACCAACATCAATACTTACATACATATTTTAGCTTACCGTTTAACTGTAATTACAGACTGTTTGTTACCAGCCGGCCACCATTCCATCAAATGGACGAATTTTCATGATGTCATCCACTAGGGGGAGTGTTTTTTTGGTCTGGTGCAGCTAGGTGCATTCAAGTAGTTTTAGGTTTTCTGACTCTTGAGCAAAAGTAAATGCCAGATTTCTTTTTTCTGTTTTCTCTTGTCATGTAGCACCGATTTTTTAAAGTATTTGCATCTTTTTACTGCATAGACAACCTAGTTTTATGAAAAGGCCATTTTTCCTGCAGTGAAATATTTCTTTAAAAGGTATTCCATGCAGAAATTGTTGGTTACTGCTTATAAACACAACATTCAAACGTGGCCCCTCCAACCTTCGCCACTTATACACAGACTATAAGCCTAATTGTAGAAACGTGAAATATGTTGTAATGGAAAAGCTAACTATGCTAACCATTTCGCATTGCTCCTTATCCCCATCCTCTTCCTCAGTGTTCTGCAGCATTAGTGAAGTAAGAGCCAACCCCATTCTTGTTTTGGAACGAGCTTTGTGCGCTTGGTGCTCACTGTGTTTGCGTGTTTTTGTTGCTGTCTCTACGATTATGCATAGAATACCATCAAGATAAATTTGTGCACACTGACAGTTTGATTAAAAAATGGGAAACTAAAATTCTCTGGCCCTTCATCCGGCAACCTGTAAATATGTGGCCCCATATTGAATAACCTATACACACACTCTCCTACACATCCCCACGTATAAAGTCACACCTGTCTTTCAAAAATAGAGGTGTGTATGTGTGTGTTCTGGAGTTTGTGTGTACCTGTCTGTGTTGGGTGTAACACCCGTCACTTCACAGGAAGAGTGGTCCTCAGTGGTCAACCAGCTGCCTAGTCCTTCCATTTCCATCACCGCTGCCCCTGAACAGCGATCGAGGGTGAAACGCACTTCCTGAAGAGAACACAGACAAAAGGACATGCTATATTAAACTAATATTATCAGAGAAACCAGATAAATGAATAAAGCCCCTATTTCCCTGCACTATTATAATAAGTGTACCTCCTGTTGCCATCAAGCGCTCTTTTACCATGATCACTACAGTAAGAGCTGACTCTCTGACTCACATTTGTTACATTAGTGCATATTACTTTGCTGCTGTCTGCTATATTTCCTGTTAATGCACAAACACAAAAACAAGATGTCACATCTTATACCAGTGTGTTCCAAAAATTGCAATTTGTGTATACAAGTGAAGAGGAAGGTAGTTAAGCGGGAGCCATGACAACCTATTTCCAAACAGTTCGAGCAATTTACTTTACTTAACTGTCCTGAAAGATTCCTCTATAAATAGTAACGTTTGGGCTAGAAAACAGGAGACACTGAAGTTACCAAAAGAAAGGATCAAACACACATGTTCGTCTAATCTTTTTGGACATAAGATTAATTCTTTCTTTCACATACAGTATATTGCAGCTTACACTGGGTTCATGTAAGTATTGACAGTACATGGTATTTTAAAGGAGTGCAAATGCTTTTTCTTTTTTTTTTTATATCTGATCCACTGTTAACCCAACCTGATATTTCTTTAAAAAAGTTGGCGCCGAAATTATTATAAATAATATTACCACAATTATGCTGGATAACACCCAGTGTGTTAACATACAGTTCCTGCTTTTACAACTGTGTTAAAACACATCACTTCTGAATTATTTTTTTTTTTCCACATCTGTGATAAAAACTTTCATATGTGTTGTCAGAATACAATCTAGCAAAAAGGTTTATGTGTCCAAACAGCAGGCAATTTAGCTGCAAAATGTATGTTAGATGTTTCAGTTATAAATGAGAGCAGCAAGGCATAGACTTAAAACCGACACCAGCTTTGGAACACTAAACAGACATAATAAATACTGTAAATAAACACTGGGCCAATAACATTTGTGCATTCATATCCTAAATCTCTCCATAATTGAGATTCATTTTTACTAGTACTCCAAGTAAGATTTACCAAAGTTTTATAATTACTTCTTTCAACCCGATGAACACCATCTGTTTATGAGTAAGTGCACATTCACAAGATTTGATCATTGGCATAATAAATGCCCCCAAAAAGGCCACCTATTTATTCACAAAAATGTTACCCTTGAGTATAATCTGGATTTGGCAGCTACATATGTGTAGCACATAACATGAATTAAACAAACAACAACAAACAAACCTAAATTAGTGGGGTAGTATGAAACTAGTCAAGTTACAGTTTAGATCTCTGTCTGTCCAGACTAATATGTAGCCACGACAGTAGACAATACTTCAAATATTGATGTTTCTTCAAAGAAGCTACATATTTTTAAACACGGATGCTTCATGCTTCAAAGTGGACAAGATTAGTGTCACCAATTCAGTATCAGACCAAATGTATCTCCTTCTGTTCCTTCAACTTCCAATCAGTTCATCCTTGAGTCCAAGTGAACATTTGTGCCAAACCTAAAGAAATACCATTTCCAGAGGTATTGTTTTCACAAGAATGAGACGGACATAAGGTTACAGTAACCTTAATCACCAAATACTAATATACTAATCCTTGTGTTTAAGTTGATATTTCTTTCAAATTTGAAGAAATTCTCTCAAGGCATTTCTGAGATATTGCGTTCATGAAAATGGGACGGACATGTGGATGGACAGACCGAAAACGTAATGCCTCTGGCTACAGCTGTTGGAAACCGACAAAAACATAACAAATTGAGCAGAATCAGTGGAGGTATGAGAGAGCAGTACTTGCTTAAAGACCTGGAAACTGTATAATTTGCCACACCAAAATATGCCAATAAAACAATAGAATTTACCTTACTCAACATTGTTATCTCTTAAAAGTAAAATGATACAGGTATGTTTGCCACTTTAAGCTTTTAATTTACTTTAAAACCAGCATCATCAGGAGGCAAATGTGTCGGGAAACAGCAGCTAATGTATACCTGCTGTGCCAGCTGATTGCTCAGTAGCATCAATTAGGTTGATGATGTAACATAAACAGTGGCTGTTAGGGGCGTCGGTAGCGTAGTGGATAGTGCCGGTGCTCCATGTACAGGGGCACCTGTCTTGCTGCAGCAGCCGCGGGTTCGATTCTGGCCTGCAGCCCTTTGCTGCGTGTCACCCCCCCAAATCTCTCTCTCTCTCTCCCCATTTCACTATACTGTCCATTAAAGGCAAAAAGCCAATAAAAATAATACAAAAAAGGCTGGCTGTTAACAGGATTAAACATACACATATTGTATACACCAAGGATATTATGCAAAGAAAAAAAAAACTTAAGTTCTTTACAAGTATGCAGACCACAGGCTTTACATGTACAACTGGATCAATAGCAATTATTTCTACTCTGTATTGTTGTATGCCGTCCACTTGTCATACTGTACAGCCACTGTTTCAGACATAAACAGATGCTTTGGTTAGGTAATACTTGATTCATGGCTAAACTTTCTTGTATTATGTTTGAAAAACCCTGCTTATGCTGAGATTCTTGTTGTTGAATCATACAGTAAATCTACAGCGAGCAGCTCTGTCCTCGCGGCTTTCAATCTCACAGGGTCATACAATGGCAGCTAATCCAAAAAGGTCACACAACCAGGTAGGAACAGCAGCTGCTATTCAAGACAAATGAATAGATTCACATGTAACTGACAGTAACACTGTTGTGATGGTTAATGCTGTCGCATTACCCAAAGTCTTGGTGCGTTCATGCATTTGTTTGGCTATACTGAGAAAATGTACTCTGTGTTTATGCATGTGTCAGTGTGAAGCTGAACCTAAAGCTGTTATTTCTTTCCATGCAAAAGAAACTGAAGGAATAGAAAAGGTTAACAAAACTGCTGCTTTTTTGTCACACTGATTGTGTGGTACTGAACAGTTTGGTAAATGACACAAATTGCAGACGCATTTTAGTGGCACACTAGTGGTGAGGTATGGTTCCTGATGGCATTATTAAAGTGGTTAGCCCGCACTTATGGTGGTGTCAGCAGTGTGTTTTTTAAGTGGGGTTTGGGGAACATTCGGAGTCTTTGAGTAACCAGCTAAATGAAGCACAGATAAATGTGACATGAGTGTGATTATGGAGTTTTAGGCTTTAAAAGGGCTTTTGATGGTGCTGAATATGAAAAGGCTTTTAGTTTGACAGAGTGCAGAGTACAAAACTCAGACTCAGTCCTGTGCTTTTACTTTAGTGGTCCTCATCTACATGGGGATGAGTTTCCTAGAACAGGGTTCAGCCAGTCCAGCTGCTTTACGGTGTCCTAAGCTCGGAGTGAGACTGTGAGTCTTGAAGTTTTCTGGCTGGGTTACATCAAAGACTCTAAAAATAGGATCACTCACTGTCTTCTTGATATTTAAGAGGTGAAAGAGCTTAAAGACAGTGGTTATGTGTGAGCCCTTGGAGGTGAAGAGCTCCAGGCAGTCCTCAGTCAAATGAAGATTAGCTTAATTTCACTCTAATTTAATTCACTTGAAAGAAGATAATGTCAAAGGAGGGCCATTGCCATAATTTGTCTCGCTCTCACCGCTATTGTCTCCCTTTGTACTTTACAGTGCAGACCCTTCTACAATACTAAATCACTAACTAACATCTTCCCCATTTAGGTCTGTAATTATCATATCAAAGAGGTTTGGATGGGGCAAAATGGGCGATATTTGGAGTCTGTGACATGACATAATTTTGGAACCTCAGTTATAAAGTTAAAATGGATAGAAATGTGATTATGTGCACAACAATGTGAGGAGGCACTAATTGATTGTACAGAATAAGAACATTTAGTTTGAAAATATGACATGTTTCTAATTTTGGGCACTATCAACCAATTTTAAAACCATGGCTGGGGATCTCAGCAGCTCAGAATGCCCTGATCCATGTGCAGCACGTTCCCTGGGCGCTTGTTTTAGGATTTAATTCAACTTGCAGGATTAGTTTTTGGTCTAACTACCGATACAAAGTTAGGCTTACAATAGAGCTCTTACAATTGTACACTGAAAATGGCCGAAACTAGTTCAAATAAATGGTGAACAAGAATATGTATGAGTTACATTCCGTGTCCATCGTCAGTCTGCCATTGCGTCCACTCTAAACTTTTACTTTTCGTCACGTCTCGACTGAAAATCCACTCCTGTGTCAGCCTCTAGTAGCCATGCCAACATGCTGGCTTTGCTGATGTTTGGAGCAAAGTAAAACAAACTACATGTCTCATAAGAAGACACGTCGATTTTGGACAGCCTCAATGGCAGCTCATTGGATCACTTTTTATTTCATCCAAGACAACGCTGTTTCATGTTGTGATGCCAGATAAATCAATCAACTTAGTGGAGTGGACAGATTCTAAGGTCTGTACCCCGGCAAAAGCACTGCCCAATAATAGGAAGTACAATTTTAGGCATGTCACCTTCTGGATATTAAAATGAACTATAGCTGGAACTAGTTTCTCGCATCTGACTCACTAAAGCAAAAACCCAAACCTTATTTAAGGTCTGCAGAAGATATTTAAGAGATACTGAGGTTTAACACAGCCTCCTGATCTGTGCATCACTCATTTTGGGATATCTTAAGATGAGGATAAAATTGGAATTGTAGCTAAATAATGCACTTTCTTTTCATTTTGACTCAGATTAAAATGAATTGTGGCATCTGACACTGATAAGAAGTTACATTGCCCCTTGTGTTTTTTATCCCAAGTGGAGAGTACCATACAAAACAGGAGTCACATTTCATTCTTACAACTTATAGGATATCAGAGACACTGCTAAAGTCACAGAAACAACTGTCAGTTTCCCCAAAAGCTGCACACAAAATCCGCATAACTTAAGTTGACCCAAGTAGTTATCTTTTCTGGGGCTAAAGTCTCCAGTCACACCCTGACTCGATTCAGATTTTCACTATGCATTTTGATGTATTGAGACCGTATTCAAGAAGCATGCAAGTTGTGTGCAACACACCATTCCTCATTACAAATGTAGCAGCCAAACCCAGGTTCTTCCAGAAGCACCTGCAGGCTGCATAAGCTGATGTCAAACTGAGGCCAAAGGTGTGTGGGTGGATGTTCAGTAAGCAAACGCAGGTACAGTTCAGCACCACAGCTACAACATTGTGTTCATGGTTTTATTATCTTTTTTTGTTGCTTCATCCACAAACACGCCTAGCAAAAGTGCCCTCTACTTTAAAGGAGATATTTGTTTGAAAGCACCTTTGTGCAATCTCAAAGGACATAAAGGAGTACTTGCTGAAATACACCTGAACTCTTTTCAGTGACAGCTCGTAGATAATCACGACTGAATACATTTACACCTTTTAATTTCTTTCCTTGCATAAGTAAGTGGCACGTCTTAGCTAAAAAAGTATAAATGAAGCTGTTCATATGAATGACGTAATGAAATTGCTGGCCATCTTACATGTACTTAAAAGGTTTTAATGCAGGAAAATATAATGTATCTTGGTTTTAGTGATGAAACCAAGTTTGTGAAACTGAAAGAAAGAAAGAAAGAAAGAAAGAAAGAAAGAAAGAAAGAAAAAAAACATGTTTTTCATCTGTCAGTGTAGCTCAATGTGAATACACTTGGAGCTTATTAGTTAAATAGCTAAATAAATGGTGGTTGGCGTTAAATAGGTGAAGCGTCCAACCTTGCTGTTGCTGCGGACATCCAGCCGATGCCATCGCCTGTCTGCCACATTCACGTTGCCTGGCAACTGTAGCACCACTGTGCCAGAACCATGGTTGATTTTCAAGGTGGGGGTCCCATCTATTAGCTCTAGATGGAGAGAGAAAAAGAGAGACAGGGAGGAATGGTGAGGGGTGAGATCACTTTGAAATCATTAGGTTTCAGAAATATTGAGTTTTGAGAACTGCTATCAATAGCTTAGGTTGTTGAAAAACAATATTTGTATTCAAGACTTTAAAACAGCAGTGAAACTATTGTAACTCACTGATACATGCCAAAGAATTAAGTAGAGTAAAAAGTGTCATATATAATAGAGTGCACACTAACAGCATGGTATATAATTTGCAAGATATTATCTCTGTATATTAGCTTTAATGAGGATTATTGCACAGAGCTTGTTGTGATGTTGTCTTTTCTTCACATCTCATAGCAGTCAACAAACATCAGACAAAAGTTATTACATTCTATTTTCTGACTTACTCAAATGGGAAATTAAAAGTTAATGAACTGCTTAAGACTGCTTGCTATGTGTAAGGAATTACGGGAGTGCATGTCTACCAATGAGCATTGGCAATCCATCATCATGCATGCTGAACTTCAAATGTTCATGCAGATACATAACTGAACACTAAGCATCTCAGTGTTTCTGCTTGTACAGTACACTGTAGTGGCTGCAGTGACCTCGCACCATATACTATTGTAGCTCCTATTAAGACATCATCAGAGCAGAGACTCATTACTCTCAAAATGTCAGTTTCTGTAAAGAGTAAAATAAGTCTCCTTTGCATTATTCCTTGGTTTATTTGCACAACGTTGCCTCTCTGCCGTCTTTTATCACACTTGCTAATGCTAAATTAACTTCACCAGCAGATCTGTATCAGGCACAAACTGAGGCAACAGTTAGCAGTGTGCTGATGCTTAGTGGTATTTCCTAATCTTTTCTGTGAAACTGATGTGCATTTAATAAACATGCGTACATTATTAGCGTTATATTTTTATGGGAAAATGCGAGTGAGAAAAATGCGCCGCAGACCCATGCCTTCAGTGGACGCCCTCCCACCATTGTTTGCTACTCTGTCTTCATTCAGTGTCCAGCTGTCTCGCGAGATCTCTCGCCATGACCACAGGTGCTAAATGCGGATCTCGCGAGATTATCTGGGTTGATAGTACTGCTGCTGCAGTCTGCTACCGGCTGTACAACACGTCCACGGAGGAAAATAAATAGTTATAGTAAAAGATTGATTTTTTTAATGAATGAATCGATATTGTGCCATTTAAAGGAAAATCGATTCGAATCGATTAAATCGATTTTTTCAACCCAGCTCTAGTGTAACCCCAGATTCACAGAGTATAGGCGTAGCAGTAGCTATTTCAATGTGTTTCCTGTTCATGAAAGTTAACTGGAATGTTTTGGTCACTTTGGTCACAAAAAAGTCTTGTTTAGCCTAAGGAGTCAGATTTCTAGTGTTTGTGGTAAGTAATTTTGTTTCAATGGTTTTAAGCTGGTTTTCTGCTAGTGATTATCACAGTAAACCATACCTGTAAGTGCACTGCGCTAACTAAGCTGGCAGCTAACATTAGGGTTCTCTTCACCTTCTTGCCCAAAAATGGAAACTTTTGGCTCCAAAAAACAAGATGGCAATGGCAAAAAATCCAAACTCAAGCCTTCAAATGGGAATCCACAAACTGATGGGTAATGTCATGGTGGCTACATCCATTATTTTACACAGGCTATGGTGCTGAAACACTGCTAACATGACTCATGCAGTTGACCATGACATTAAGGACTGAACAGAAATTTATTTAATTGACACTCTGTATTTCCTGTGGCATTGAGGACAAAAGTTAACTTAGGGCAAAGTCTGAGCCAACTAGAATGACATGTCTTCACGTTCAATTCAGTAAGTATGGTAAAAAGCACAATTATGACTGCAGTGACTTCACCCAAAGAAAAATACATGTTGTAATCACGTTGTTTTGAAATGATGGCTTATGTCAAGATGATGTAGTTTGTCTCTGTTGGTTGTATTCAATTAAAAATAATAATAGGCCGTCACAGTTCATGTCCAATAGCTCATTCTTCCTAATTTTCCCTGCTGCCACCCTGAGGCTACCCTCCCACACATCCACTGTGTGAATTAGGGATTCAGTTTCCACTAAACCATTTGTACTTATGTTTCATTTTGAGAACTCCCATTTGGCACTTTCCTGGTTAACTCCTAGTCTTGCAAACTGGAGTGGTTACAGTATGTGCTAGAATTATAATTAACACAGACAAAACTCCAGTGTGAATTCCACCAACTTCTGCACTATGACATTTGTCTTCATGCTTGAGTCAGTAGAAGTTGGAAGTCAAAAGAAGCTGACAAGAATCGAATTCCCTACATACTGCTTTTCACTCTGCTGTGTGTCTGACTTCAGCCAAGCTTTCGTCATCCCTCTTGCTGCATCTCTTGCAATGTCAGTCTGTCTATCAGTACTCTTTCATCTCCAGTCTCTCTCTTTTACCTCCTGCCTTGCTGCACTCTTTCATTAACTTTTTCACGGTAACTGACATTTTTACATTGTGCTGCTTTCAAATAACTCACAGATGCTTTCTACTGACATTTTGCTTTTTACAGTGCCTTTGTGAAACCAGTTTTCTATCACATGTATTGAGATTCACAGATTCTTAATGCCTGTGTGCAATAATGTTATCACCACCTTCTCAAATGATTTCGTGTCATGAATCTTCACCTTGAGCTAGAAGAAATTAGGTGTTGTTGAGTACGTGAGATGCTGTGCTCCCCTAATTGCCTTGTCAAGGCTGGGATGTGCTATTGTGATGAGTGCCTCATACTTCATTATGCTGCCTCATTTCTGAATAACAAAAAAAAAAAAAAAAAGCCAAAGCCCTGGCAATGTAATTTTTCAAGCCACAGTGAGTGCAAGTTTGTTGTTAGCCTCTCTTTTCCTCTCAATTTTCCTTAAGTTACCTGCAAGTTGATTTAGCCCACTCCAGCTACAAGATGAGTTGCTGCTGCACTTCAGGAATGATCCAATTAATTTTAATATATTGGCCGAG
This sequence comes from Epinephelus awoara, assembly GCA_035609425.1. Classification (NCBI taxonomy): domain Eukaryota; kingdom Metazoa; phylum Chordata; class Actinopteri; order Perciformes; family Serranidae; genus Epinephelus; species Epinephelus awoara. The sequence continues at coordinate 40,191,336 of CM069294.1, read as the reverse complement.
GCCAGACAATTGACCAAAACGAAAAGAGTAAATTCAATATATCAGTTCAATTCAAAGCGTCCCTTCTTTGTTTAACTCATGCATTGTCGTCTTTAGGCTCTACCTCACTCTCTTCAGATCTCAGTAACCTCATTCACTTCCTACTTTAATTTACTGACTTTCACCTTTTTCTCTTCTTTATCTCACACATCTCAGTCGTTCAATTTCCATTCTTCATGCTGCTCCTTTCTCACCCTCAGGGGAGTTTCCCTCTTTCTTGGACCCCAATGTGTGCTAACGTTATCACTCCCAACCCTCTCTTTACACCAGCACTGGTGCAGCCAGATATGTCGCGAGCTGGCAGTATACTTAGAGCCTCAAAGAACACCTGCATGAGTCTGACAAAAAAGACCTTTTCACAGATGGGCATACTTGTACACACAAGTGTGTCACGGCATGTGTATGCTAGATGTAGGCATGTGCAGGAAAGTGCACGTGCACATTCACACCCAAAACTAGTTAAATGGTAGACTGACCAACCGATCGTCTGGCACGGCTAAGAAGCCTTGTTGTCAAGATTGACGTGACATTTTCCCAAGAGATGAAGTCTGACTCCAGAGGTCTCGAAGGAGAGGAGGGGAGAAGTGAAGCAGTGAGGAGTGAGAGAAAAAGAAGCAAGAGGGAGCAACATGGAGATGTAAGAGTCAAAAGTAAGGTGGGAGTAAAAAAAGAGGATGATGTGGTAGAGTGAGGGAGATGGGAACAGTAAGAGTAGAGGAGGAGAAACAATACTGAAGACTTTGAGAGGAAAGATTAGGAGCAAGTGTGGTTGAGCACAAAGCTGGGATGAAGGCCAAGTTACGGGATGGCAGATGACAGGTGGGATGATGGACTGTGAGGTAAATAAATGAGAAATGAACAATGCAGAAAAGACTACAGGGAGAAACAGAAGGTGATGAGCAGAAAAGAACATGATGATGGATCAAAGAGAGGACAAATAGAAAGCAGATGGAGGAAGCAAAGAAAGAAAGAATCAGATTTGAAAATAAGCTGAAGTCTTAATCAAAGGAATCAGAATCAAGTGCTTCCTTTGATTTATTCATGTTTTATATTATTTTTTGTTAATGAGTGAAACAGGCTTGCAGCAATTAAAGCTGTGTAAGTTTTAATGTTTTTTGCTTCCAACAAAGAATGTTATGAACATGAATTATTCATCAATGATGCCAACTAAAATCTGCAAGGAGATGGGCAAAGATTTTTTTTTACCAAGTGCAGTTTATGTGGGATATGGTATTAGAAGAAAGGGAGATCACCCCTGTCAGTTTTCATCAAATAAATATGGCTTACCAATACTGTTATTGTTAGCAATTTGAACCCAACATGTTCTTACTTTCAACTCTTCAAATACTGAAACTTAGTCAGTTTGGAAACAGAAGCACAGAGGCACCCTCTTGTATCTGTATAAGACGCACTGGGCTGCATCATTATTAAATGTTACAAGCAACTGATGTTGAATAAAGCGCAAGAAAGTCTGTGTAGGCTGGGAAAGAGGAGTGGTGGATGAGTAAAACAAACATAGCTGTTTATGTACCATGTGGAGCCTAAACCATAATTGTTTTTCTGAAAGTAAGTACTTTTTTGGCCTAAACCCAAAGTAAACCCACACTGGTATTTTATTTAAAAAGAGACTATATGAATGTCCAATGAGCTTCATGTGTACATTTCCTGTGGTACTGGACATTTTATTTGAAGAACACAATGCATGTAATGAGCAGAAACTGACTCTACAGTGATACCTAAAGCTTCATACTTTGCCACATAGTGCCACTGATCAAGAGTTGGTTTTTCATGAGATGCCAGTGAGAATGTGTTGCTCAATTAGTTTAAATGAATGGGACGCATACTTATTAGTATAGTCTACAGTCTTATTAGTGCCTGAACAAAGAATTCTGTGAGAGAGAACACTGGGGAGTCTAAAACCAGAACGACGTAGTTTAGAAGTCTATGTGCTATCAAACTATTTTCTCAACAGCAAGAGGGAGAAAAAACAGACAAACTGACAGGAAAGATTTGTGGCCGGGTGTATGAAGGATTTTAATTTTAAGATTTTTCTTAAAAATAAAGGTTTCCTTAAAAAAAAATAATTTGCGCTAATTTACCTTAAGTCCTGTCCTTAGGATATTAGTTTAAATACTATATTACTTTAAATACTTAAATTTTAATCCTTTTGTTGTATTTTAGGTCATTCTTATGATCAGTCATGTGTTGTACAACCATCCTTAGCAAAAAAAACTAAGAGGAAAACTTAACAACCATACACAACTACTCAAAGGAATACTTCACCCACAAAATGACCATTTGTATATCAAGTAGTAATGCCGTGTTACCTTGGATTTGTGAAGAAAACTTGATTGATATGATTGAATGAATGATTGGGGATCATGATTAATCACAGCAAAACCAAATCAAAATCTCTGTTAAAAACTCTAACACCACTTGTACAGTATAATCCACATATTATTTAGCCAGAAGTATACTTAGTACTTCTCAAACACATGCATTTTTGCATTTTAAAACCTCACTATTTACAACTGAACTTACAGTGAAAATTTTCTGTGCTGTCTTCAAAGCCAGACTCCAATATTTAAGCTTTTTAGCAGAAATGCATGTGTCTGGGAAGTCATGAGCATATGACTGGATAAATGAGACTTGGGTTATACTGAATGAGTTGTGTGAGAGTTTGTAAATGGATGTTTTGGTATAGTTTTGCTGTTGTTAATCATGGTCCACAATATATTTTAAGTCATTATGTTCTCCAGCTTCCATGGAGGTATGCAAGAAAAATAACGTTTTCTTCACAATTTAGAGGTAATGCATCATGATTCATTGATTTACAGGTGGTTGTTTTGAGAGCAAAGTATTTCTTTAACCTTGACAAAGTTTAGTAAGTTCTTTTTCATTGAAAAGAATGAAGATGTAACAAACATAGTGGGGCTCTTTTCTCAGGGACACACTAAGTGACGAACTGTTGAGATTAAAGATTTAATCTGCTATCAGATTATTCACTGCCAAAAAATTTGTATAAGATTTGAGGCATCTGACACAACACTGCTGCGCTCTCCCTGCTGTCCCACAGTTGGCCTACTAACTGCACTTTACTTCTTTGCCACTGACCCCTTACAGTCTGTTATTGTCGATGTTATTTGAGTACACATGTTCATGGTATGCAGGACTGTGCAAAGAGTCTCAAATGCTCTAAACTGTCCTCTGAACAGCATCCTGAAGTTTCCCACCAGAGAAGAGCATGATGTGCACTCCAAACAGTTTTCCCCCATTACTGGATTCCCCAAACTGTGTGGAGTCATACACAGTAGCTATTCATGTGTGCATTCATGCCCCCGCTAGACATGAAAAGAAACACCTACCACTTTCAAATTTACTTTTTAGAACATGTTTTCTCTTTGCCTAGCCTGTTCATCAAGTAGTATTAGCTTATCTTCCTCAGTTCAATTTAGCCTTAGTAATCAGCAATCACTTTGAGATGTTTCTTTTAACTGTCTTAAACAATGTCCCTTACTAAGGAAAAATAACACCTTAAGTGAAATCTTTATTAGAAAAACGTAAGATGTTTCATGCAACTGATGTCAAAACATTTGTTTCAGGTTTAAGCTCTAGGAGTAAGTTTATGGGCTGCCATCACTGAGTACGCACCAGTCTTATCTGTTTTGGAATGGCATTGGGCCTGATATTTAGCCTGGAAATCCAGACCCAAATCTAGAAAGATTTAGGGTCTGGCCATGAGTAACGAAAATGACCCAACTCGAGGGACAGCACCAAGCATGCATTTGTAAATATCACTGCATGCAATTGGATAACACTACGACCAATCAGAACAATACACGGGGTGACATATACGCTTAGCTACCAGCGGAGCTAACTGGTAGATTAGACTCTTGCCGTATCCGGTCGGCAAAACAGCAGAAACGTCCTGCCTGCAAAGGAAAGACTCGAGCGCCGTCTTCTTTTCCTCTTTTAGAGAAAAAGCCAAGTTGAACTCGTTCATTGTAGTGGCCAAAGCCGTTTCAAACAGCTGTTCATCATCTGTAGCCATCTTGCAATGTTTACTGACTGATTCCGGGCTTCGTCGTCACAGCGCTGTCGCCATCTGTTTAGCTCGCCTCTGGCCCACCTATATCAAATACACTGATGTGATTGGTGCAGCTCAGTTTCATGGGCATAGGTAATGAGCATCATTACTGATTGCCAGAGTGACTCGCTGAGCAAATTCATGATCAATCACCGTAAAATTTTCTGTGCTCCATTTACTGACAGCTGTGAGCTCATTTTGATGTGTGTTAAACCACTGTCCACTTTCACTTGCTGCATGTGCTTAACAATTAATGCATTTTAATGTGACGGCAGACCCCAGTGTTACCAACGCCATCTACAGTGTGCTAACATCACCATACTTAAAGAGTATCTAAACCCTAAAACCATTTTTTCAGCTGATAATCATTGTTTCTAGTAGTGAAGTAGTGTTACTGACTGATCCTGCTCAAAATCAGTTTAGTGCAAACTGTTGAAAATCTACATTTCATTTTAAAAATGTGGTGTGGTGTGCCCTCTACAGCTTGAAACCTGGTTACTACATTTGAATTTACATTAAATTACATTGGAGGCGAACGATGTCACTAACCGTCCACGCTAAAGCCTGCCCTCCTCCCTTTACTATAAAACCATTCTGTCCACAGTTATCAAACTGATAGTGAGTAGGTTGGATCAGAGCAGAGGGAGTAGTAGAGCAGAGAGAATAGCTAGTAATTTGTCGAATTGTATTGTTAGCATAGTGTATTTTAGTGTAGGTTTACACTTAGTAGTGTGTTTATAGTATTTAGGTTAGTTGGCCAAGGAGAGGCGCATAGGCTCGGGAGTATATGTGCAGGGAGGGAGGGATGTGGAGGGGTGGATGGATGTGGTGGGCTGCTGCGCGGTGAGCCCAGGCTCCCAGAGAGGTAGAAATAGAACCAAGTTGGATAAAATAAGTTAAAGTGTGGGGAAGGGGACCGACTGAGCTCCGGCCGCCTTCCCTTCTGCCCGTGTGACACAGTTAAGGGGGGGGGTTTCCATGCCACCATCGGCACAATGAGAAGCCCTCTCTCCTCTCCCCGCAGCGAGGGACAATCTTCACTCCGCCCCCTTCCTCAGCCGCTCGCCTGCTCGCCTGCCCACCCCCTCCCTCAGCTCCGCCAATCTTTTCTGAATTTTTTTAAATCAAGCTGTGGGCAGAGTAATGCCCAGAGAGGGGGCGTTAGTTCCCCTTTAAGTCTGCATAGTTTTCCTACAAGTATTTTTTCTGCAATTTTGCTTAAAAGCTTTTTTGCAAACATTGCATGGATGAAATTATGTTTGATCTTACTGCATGTTTAAAAAAAGAGAGAGCAGCTCAGAAGTGAAGACAAGATGTCACATCTTATTAACAACAAACATTTGGTAACTAGAGTTAAAAAAGAAAAGAAAAAAAAAACACTTCATAGGAGCTCTGTAGCAGTATTTGAGCAGGTAAAAGAGGAGGACAGTCAGATCCGCACACAGGTAAAACGCTAAGATAAAGAGAGTAAAAGCATGTAATGAAGTTGAAAGACATCTTTCCTCTCAGCTGTCTGTGGACACAGAAAACAGCAAGCGCAGCATTGGCTCTGATCAATGTTTACTACCGCAACTTCAGCGCTGTGTTCAAGGTCTGTATCTGTTCAAACCAATAAAGTGTGACAGAATATTTGTGGGAGAAGGGAGAACTGGTATCAGATCTGTACTCATTAGGGACACGGCCCAAGTTTAGAGTTGGGCCATGAAACCTCAACAACCGGTATCTATGGCACTGAATCACTATGCAGATTTCTGTGCCTCCAAACGGTCTCAGATTGTGTGCATAGCAAATCTACTGTTGTGAGACTGTGATGCCTGATAGCGTCACTGCAACATCCAGAACAGAGAATGTGAAGCTAAACGTAGCAGTGCAATGTGTGTAAAGGTCAGGCTAACTGTCAGTAAATAAATGCTAAACTACTCAAGACCCAAGCCAAGGTCATATGCCTTGTTTACCACCTGCTGATTAAAGTGAAAGGGGTTAGCCCCGTAGTAAGCCTCCCATTGGAAGCTGACCAGGCTCTCATGATGTAAACTGTTAAGGTGGACCAGATATTATTCAGTATAAAACTATTGTAACCAGATTAGGTGTCATTTAATATGTGAATTTGTTAATAGTGTTTTGTGTGTAATGTGTAAGTTTTAAGGGGTTTATTGACAGAAAGTGAGCAAAATATTAATACTCGCTTAACACACGGAGGAAGTTTCACTTGGTTGCAATTCATTGTCTGTGCAGCAGCTCCAGACTTTACACCCTATAACATAACAAATTTGAGTTTGGCACTTTAGCATTTGGATGTTTGAGAGAGTTGTTCATGCTTACTAATATTTTTAAACTGTCTTCGACCATAGAAATAAAATGTATGAACTTTGAAAATGGGCATGGTCAACCTTTAAAACAATACAAAATAAAACAATAATTAGAATTTCTTCACTACTAAAAGTAAGGTGGGCACTAACACAAACACCTAGCAACATTATATTCTTATCAAATGATGAGGCACGTCAAACAAACATCAAAACTCAACTGACAACCAAGGAATTCAGGGTAACTGAAGGCTCCAGCCTTTCCCTGAGCAGAATAATATTAATTTGACTTGTTTAACTGTAAATAAGAACTATTAAAAATGTAGTATTAAAAAATCCTCAAGCCTTATAGCAACTTAAAACATGCCTGTCAGTGTCCCGATGGCTAGCATAAAAACTGCTGAACTTCTCTTTTTTGCTTTGCTTAAGTTAAATGGAAGTGAGGTGAGTAAAAGAGCTACCAACAGAAATGGATAAATACAAAGAAAAAGGGTTAGCTGGTTGGAAAGTCAGCTGGGTGTGCATTGCAGCAGCCTGGCAGGCTGACAGGCCAAACGGGAACATCTTCATAGGGGCCAGCACGCCTTTTAAATGCTCTGGGTGTACCAGGGTTAGGACAAGACTTTGCTCTTAAAGGGCACATCGAAACGACCAGGCTTCTTTTCTGCTACTCATACGTAATTCATTACCTCCTACTCTGAGATAGACAAGGGAGAAAGAGAGAGAGAGAGGGAGAGAGTAAAAGTGCATGCTTTGTGTGCAAGGAGAGCTTGAACTCCCACTGAGTTGGGGGCTCTTAAATATGAAAAATGTCCTCTTCTGACGGCCTGAGGATACACAGGAGTCATACCGAGAGCATATGGACTGCATAAACAGCATTACAAATCACACTTCTACACACATACACCCACAAATCATCCACACATACAAGCAGTCATATATACACTAATGCCCACTGAAATCAGCCTGTGTACAAATCAGCAGGCGATGCAGCAAGTGTAGAGCAGAGAGCTTCTTGTATAAACGATCTGTCAGCTAGCTAGCCAGCCCCGCAGCCGACGCATATTGGATCTCTGCATCCAGCAGCAGTTCCCATTTGAGAGCAGTTGCAGTGCTAAGCTGGGGGGTACTGCTCCAAAACAGCTCTGTGGAAACTGAATGCAATGCAAAAGAGAAACTGTGTGTTTGTGTGTGCAGTTACTTTCTAGATCGCTTTTCTTCCATTTATATCCAGCTATATAAAGTGTTTACAATACAATCCTGTTGCTTCACAGGGAAGAGTTTAAAGGCAAACACACACACACACACACACACACACACACACACACCAATCCTTATCTGACCCCCTACCTGCAAACTTTTTCCATTCTTCAAGGGTGTTGTAATTACACAAATTTAATTTGTCTTGTTAATTTGTCTATTGATTGGACAAGCACTGGCCTCTGGCTGGTAGTCTTTGCATGCGTGTGTGTGTGTGTGTGTGTGTGTGTGTGTGTGTGTGTGTGTGTGTGTGTGTGTATGAGTGAGAGAGAGAGGGAGGAAGGGAGGGACGGAGGGAGGGAGGGAGAGAGAGAGTCCTGTGTGTTTGATCAAGCACCTAAGAGCAGGTCGAACGCTTCCAGCCATGTTTGTCATTTATTGTTGATCTCGGTGGACACAAATCACTACTGTGACAATCAATCTCACTAATACAGCTGAGGTCAAAGTGTGGCACTGCTGATCAGGCCAGTCATGATGCTAAGTGAGCCAGTTATGATATTGATATAATTGTCTGTATCTGACAACCTGCAAAAGTAAAAAGCTTGGGAAATTATGTAATGCCTCCTTCTTGCTGATATACATGAAGACCACAATCACTGAAACTGCCATGAAATAGCTGACTTAGTCAGACTAGCCGTTTACCTCTATTTCCAGTCTATGTACATGTGCAAAATGTCAATGCATTTTAACATGCAGAATTTGAACACAGCTGACAAACAGGTTGCATCAAAAACAGCCGACTAAATTTCTATATTGTTGTCCATATGAGAATAGGCTGTCTGCAATGACTCTATGCCATACAAAATTCAGATGGAGGGCAGGAAGTGAAAAATCCAAATCTAGAGGAAAGCGACAGTATAAAAGGTATGAATGAACCTGGAGGCAGCAGGTATTGTCAGAAAATTGTGACTCATGTTGGATGTGATCCATACAAAATGATGAAAAGTGATTTTCCCATAACCTGACTGATTTGCCAGGTGTGGACACAATAGACTTTACAGATGATGTCGACCCTCCAGACCTCCTAATGTTAGTATTGTTACACGGCAAGCCTGTCAGTGTACAAGAGTCAAGTGGACTATCATTATTTCGCGTGTGTTGGGTCCACAACTGAAATGAATGCCATCTTGTTTCTGGCCAGATGAGTAAGTGTGCTTGAGTATAACTGTCTTTAATATTTCAACTGTGTACATGGACGCACTGGTGTCAGACTAGAGTTGCTGAGTAACGTTAGCTAACGCTAGCTACTATTTTCTACCTGGTCAACCTTTCCGAGAGGTCTGGTGAAATGATGTTATGATTCCACTCCTCCAGACTGACGATGGAGGTTTTTGTAATTGAAAAGAAGCAGACGTTGCTTTTCTTCAGCAAAGCTGTTTTCTTTGGATTTAACTGATGTTTTTTTATTTTAGTTATTTGGACTGCCATACTCTCTACATGCTTCAACAACATCAGAAGACAAAAAACCCCACATGCTTTCCTTAATTAATTACTATGAAAGTGTCATTTCTGTGCAATCAACAAATTATATGCATCATAAATCAACAATTTTTCCTTCACACAGTAACTGGTTATAAAAGAGGTATTAATACCTCCTGTAAGTATATAACAGATCAAATCACCACTGGAAAACATCCCCAGAGATGGTGACAGGTGGTCGTGATAATGTCAAAGTAAATGCCCGTCAGATAGGTTGGTGGGGCAGCTAGGACTGTGCCATACTTGTCAAAAATGTAATGTCAAAATAGTAGCAAGAGGACGTGTTCACTGGGGAACATTTGGGCCATAAATATACCCAGAGAAAGTGATGCATAGTAAATTTCCCTCAAGTAAATCTTATCTTGACACAAGTTGGACACCAGCCACATGTTAATAGCAGGGGTCTCTTTTTTGTCCTTCCAGCTCTGCAGCTTTTATGGACATATATAAAAAAAATTACCTCACCTGGTTACAGAGTGACACCCGCTCATGTATTTAATATCACTAATGTAAGCCTTGCAAAGGAGAAGCAGCTTTATATAAACAGCTGTGCCTGTGTGCCTGTGGTGTTATTAACTGTAAATGCCTATTAGCAATTCTAAAGCACTAGTAGTTGATAATGTTTTCCAGCAAAACTAATTACAGTGACCATGTAAATTGGAATGCAAATACAGTTTGCTGTAAGAGCTGGATTAGCAGACTCCATATCAAGCAATCAGAGTAATCGATTTACCAAAAGCCAACAGAGTTCCTGCAAACCAGCAGGGGTGTAGGATCCACTGATCTGGATCGATGTATCAGTTCCTGATCAATGTTGCAATACCACTGATGCAAAGTAAAATGAAAGCATAGATTCATATCATCATCGCCTTAAAAAAAAAAAAAAAAAAAATCTGTGGTACGTCTGTGTCACCATCAAGCACCAGGAGGACAATGGCAAGCCGCCAAGAAAAAGACGATGAGCATGTTTACTCCACTTTCTGGAAAAAATCAATAGCGTCAAAATATTTTGGATTACGGAGAAAAGACAGGGCAACAGTCAAAGCACATGCCATATGTGAACAAGGCTGTTGTGAGATAAGAACACAGCGCACCTAGCCAGGCATCTCACTTCGCTAACTTGTTGCTGTGGCAACTGCAATATTAGCTGCTCTGTTTCAGCAATGCTCGGCTGAAACATGTGCACGCAGGCTGAAACTCAGCTGTGCTGATGCAATGACTTAAATCAACAGTGAGCAAGAAAACATAAATAACACATGTAATTTGTTATGAGTATAGGAAAAGTCGGTTCACAGTTCGGCTAACATACTGTATGCAGTGTAAATGTGTTTAAAGCAGCTGTGCGGAACTTTTCGTTTTCGTTGATTATAGCGCCCCTTTGGTCGAAGCGGTATGACACCCACAGCATGGTGTCCTAAAGCCGGAAATTACCGCATGCATTTGTTTTGGAGAGCGAGAGGATTAACTAACGTCAGGTCAGTCCAAGTAAATAGTGGAAACAGCAAAATTACTCAGTAAATTCTCCTGTCGTGTTTCTGTTCTGATCTAATCTAATCTGTTGTGTATTTTGAGCTACTAAGGCTACCGTAGTAGTGTGAGCCTCAAGTTATTCTGGGTAATGTAGTAGCCGTTGTTGTGCTACTGTGAAACAATGAGAAGCAGCCGTGTACGTTCGGTGTAAGGAGGAATAAACAGTTAACAAGTCATCTGCTGAGTCCGCATTATTATGTGAAAAGAACACTCCGATGGTTTGGGAGTTATGTCCTTTCTCTATCATTTTCATATTGAGACAGCGGTTAGCATGGCACTGTCAGTACATCTTGCGCGGAGGGATACACCGGTGAGCAACAGCTGCAGCTGGCTCTGGGACAGGTACGCTTGGTCACTCGGGTAAAAACAAACAGAGAGACGTCACAGACGATATTACTCACCCGACTGAAAGCTGTCCATCAGCTCCTGCAGGCCTGGAGCGTTTTTTTCCAGTTCATTTTAGCAACATGAAAAAAAGTTTCAATCACGCCAGGATTAGTGATTGCTGCAAAGTTTTCACTCCTTGTGATGCACTCTCTGCGGCGGTTTTCCTCCTGCTGATATATCTCCCCAACGATGGCAGCACATGATGTGCAGGAAACAGTAGCGGAGGATTCAGCCTCTCTCATCTCTGCTCAGCATCCAACACATGGAGTTCCTCATCTGTGTGCTCCGGCTCAAACAGGTATGGCTCTGGATCTGTGTTCGCTACAAGAAACTCTTCAAAATCGTGTTCAAAGTCGTCCATTGCAGCTGCTAAAATCCGGAGATATCGCTAGGCTAAATAAACAGCTGAGTTTTGTTTACAAGCTACGTCTGTGCCTGCTCACCGGTGTATCCCTCCGCGGATCACAGCGCAGGACGTACTGACCCTCTATCAGCTCAATGCTAAACGCTGAGACCCAGCCACTGGACGTACAGACACAAAAAAGATATCGATCATGTTGTCTCAATATGAAAATGATAGAGAAAGGGCATAACTCCCAAATCGTCGGAGTATTCTTTTATGTGAAGATACACAGTGAAGACATAACATAATCCTAACACAGCACAGCTGTTACCTGCAGCCTTCCCTTGCAAAGCTAACGCTACTAACGTTAGGTCAGTCCAAGTAATTAGTGGAAACATGCTAACATGCTAACATGCTAACGTTACACACAAGTTAGTAGTAAAGTAAGACCTGTTCATAAATGTTCTGGTGTAGCTCTGAATTTCGTATAAACTGAGGACAACTGCCTGCTGTATATTTGTGTTCATGGTCACAGTCACAGATAATGTTACATGATGCTCCTTCGTTATCCGCCATGACATCAATGACGGTGATACGAACTAGGGACAGTTTTATTAATGGTAAAAAGTTCCGCACAGCTGCTTTAAACTAATGATGGTGATCAACAAAAACAACTGTTTTGCCTATACACCTTGATAGTTATTCCTCAGCCAAATGTAATTAAATGTTTTTAATTAAATGTTCTTGTAAAGCTGTACTTTATGTGTGTTAGTGGAGTTTATGTGTGTATTTTCTTTATTGACCAGAAGCAAAAAAGAAAGCATTGGTATCCTCTCATGTACTTCCCATCCCCCTGAGCTGAATCAAAATGAAATAATAAGGTGGCAGACTTTGTAATATCAGCAAATATCATGTTGTTGTCCAAAGCATCGATATAGTAGTAAACTAGTGATATACACTTGTACAAAATAGTCCTAATAATCATCGGATGTGTTTGCACACAGATGCAGCTCGGTAAGGCTGCTACATTTGTGTTTGTTTTTGTCATAGGTTGCACTTCATGATCAGAGGTTGCTCTACACTCATGAATAATAAATCTGTAAAGTATTGTTCAATGAAACTAAATATTGTTCTTTGAACTGGCGCTCTTTTTGTGCTATGAATTTGGATGAACTCCATGCCTGGAAATGTGTAAAAAGAGCTTAGCTTAGAATAAAATGCCTCTGAACTGCTAAACAAAATGCCTTCATGTAAATTTCAGGCTTCATAAATTCATAAAAAAATATTTACATGCTGCTGAAAGTAAACAGGTTCAAGGGAGCATCCAATGTTGTGATCTTGCCTAGAACACCAGAGGTCAGTTTAGGTATGGGTATTATTGTGCCCTATACTGGTACACACACACACACACACACACACACACACACACAGACAAACTACATCAGCTCTACGTTATAACCATGTAATCTCTTCTCCCTGAGCGGCCGCAGATTGGATGTAGTACACAGCTATGTTCCCAGTGTGTGTGTGTGTGTGTGTGTGTGTGTGTGTGTGTGTGTGTGTGTGTGTGTGTGTCTTACACCTTCTCTGGTCTCCACAGCAGGACTGCCTTAGTACAGCTGCCCTGCAGCAGGATAAAGGGCGGATGAGTGGGCGGCTTTGGAAAAGCAAACCAGCATCTAAGAAGATGAAGGTCTCCGTGTGGAAATGTGTGTGTGAAGCAGTGGGAAATATGATCAGGCTCAATGGGCAGCATCCCTTAACAAGGCTTAATAACAAGGTGAACAATGTCTCACACACATAAAAACTCTCACACACACGAAAGGATGCAGTCAAAATGGAAATTCTGAAGGTATATTAGTGGCTTCTCATGTGCCACTTGACATTCATAAATCAAAAAGCAGTTCAGGTTGTACAACAGTCTTGTCTGCCTCTGCTCCCTCAAATCCATATTTCACCTCTCTTTCGCTGTGACTCCCTTTGTATCCTGAAATTATTATTGTAATACCCTTTTCAGACTTCACTTTCAACTTGAAGTAATGCCACAGGTGCAGTGCATCCCCCTTCACATTATACTTTCCAGCACAGCTCTTGTACTTATAATACATTTATGTCGGGATGAGACCTTCGGAATTCGGCTCAGAGCCTGTTTGATTTTGGAGAGATCATCCATTTTGTCTGATTCCTCCTGTAATTATGGATCCATCCGAGATGGCACTTTGAGCATCAACTGGAGTATTGGATGCTTGATGCTGTGCTCTTAGGTTGAGGTTGAAAAGCGTTTCCTGTTCCCTTGTGCCCCACTAATCCTATCTAATCAAAATGTTGTTTTTGTTGTCGAAGAGAAGACAAGTTCAGATTCTGGTCAGGGAAACCAACTCTGTGCCAACTTAAAGCCCTTTATA